>JASDQU010099973.1:667495-699461 GCA_032191745.1 Picea mariana | reverse complement strand
GAAATAACAATAGGAAATAATAAATTATAACCTATACTTCGACATTTGAATTTCTAAAAAATGTATGGAACTCTATTTATGACCATGCTATCACTAAAACTGAAACAAACTGGCTTTTTCACCTAATCTTCTGCTAAATTGAAAACTGTCTGTAGTTTGTTGTAGCCTGCTTATTCAAGAAAACTGAAAGCAATGTATTTGCTCATACGAAGAGCTTATTCAGCTGCCTATTGCTAACCTTAACCATTAAAAACATGCTTATCATGTGACATCATACTTCCAATGAAGCCATGATAACATGGAACTATTTACAAAATCTCTTTGCATGCAGATAAATTTCAGAGAACACTTCATGTTGTGCAACATAATTTCAACTTGCAGAGCATACTTAAAATCATCATTTGCTTTGATTCCAAAAATTGCAGAACTGAAGACTTTTGAAAAACATAACTCCATATAAACGGCTAGTGGATCATAGAAAGAAACCAACTATGTTTGCTGCTTAAGCTTTTCTTCTCCTTCTGATATATGGATCTGCTTATAAGCAGGTTTCTGCAATTCTGAAAATAGCAGCAAGTTGATTTGACTGCTAATCCCTTCTTGTTTGATATCTAATTCATAAATGATGTCAGTATTTTGTTCTTGAGATGCTTTTTGCTCATGGTCTTCCTCCTGCTTGCTGCAATCTCCCTCTGTCTGCAAATCAGAAAGCTGAGGGTTGTCTTTAGAATCTACTGCAGATTTGAAACTGTCACCTGCTAATGTATCGATTTGATAATCATCTTTGGGGATTTCAAAGGGGACAATCTCATCTTCATGAAAAACATCTTTAATAGATGCATTTAATACAATGTTCAAAGCATCACTATGGTTATCATAGTGTGGATTTCCAATCTCTTGATCATAAATAAAAATATCCTCTATAGAAGCATACTCTTCATAGCTATCATTAACCACAGTGTGCATACATTTTTTATCATCTCTGTGCTGAACAATATAACTAAATGAAATTCCAGAAATAACCAAATCTTCAGAAACCTCAACAACTTCCTCCCCATCATTATATTTATCAAATATAGGAGGATCAGGAAACATTTCTAATGACAGAGATGAAAATGGTGGCATAGAGTTATTAGCAATAGGATTCTGAGATAGATTTTGAAAAATATCACTTTGTTCCTCATCATAACTGCAGCTTCCCTTGATACACAAATATGAAAACTGTGAACTACCTTTACTGATTTCAATGGATGTATGGCCAACAAAAAAATGATTCTCATGATTCTTAACTAAAGAAATTAATTCTTCAGATTGATGAAAATTAGAAATAATGTTAATGGGAGAATCATCAGCTCCATTATTATCCATTTCTAGTTCGTTTTGATGGGAAATCACATCATTGTGAAGATCATTTGGGAGTTGCTGCAGGATATGAGGGAGAAATTCTTCTCTATTTGCATTTTCAACTTTATTATCCAATCCATATTCTTCACAGTAATTACCAAATAAAAACTGATCCGAAAAGAACCTTTTGCAACTCTCATTGAATACTCTGTGAAAATTTTTCAAAGATGAAATGCTTGAAGGAGGTAAATAAAAATACCACTTACGTGCATCACCCTCCAATGAATGCATGAGCATTTTCATACGAACATATTCATGCTGCAGATCTAGTAGATCCATGCACTCATGAAACTTTTTGAGGTGTTCTGTAGGATTATCTTCTTTCTCCTCTTTGAAGACAGGTAGAAAATCTCCCCATTCTAACATATGAGCTATTGGATGTGGGAAACCAGAAACTGAAGAGAAGTCTATAGGTGCAAACCTCCGGGCCAAAACAACAGCAAATGCTTTTGACATCTGAATATTGTGGAGCCGCCACTGAATCCGTCTTTCACGGAGTCTCCAGATAGATGATTACAACCAAGAGAATGTCTAATCTTTGTCTATCATCAAAGATAAGCTCTGTGTCGTCTCCCAGGAAAGATGAGCTTCAGTCTCCTCTCCCCGGCAACGACACCAATTTGTTATCACTCCAAGAAACTCTTTGAGGTTGTAAGTCAAAGATGCTTGGTAACTTAAAGTAGACTTGTTTTTGTGTTTTTATATGTGTGGATCAATGGGATAACTCAACTACAGTATGGTATCCAGACAGTCAAAATGAATAATCAAATAAACCAATGCCCTCAAAGATCAATAATCAGATAATAGCTTTAAGTGGGTGAAGAAGACAATGCTTATAAACTAGATACACAATGATGGGTTTAATAAACAATGTAAGAAACTATTAATCAAGTTATGAACTGACTAATGAGATGACAATCATTTTGCAGTTAAAACGACTTGACTAAGAGTACAGAAGAAGGGTGGAAATCTGACATTAATAGAGAGAGAAACTTGTGATCTGTATTATCATATGAAAACTCTGTTACAAAGGTATAGTTCCTGTATCCAAAATCGAATCCCTGGTTCATCAATAGTTTGTGGCTTTATAGACTTTACACCAAGATTTCAGATCCTATTTTAATGGATCTGAAATACCTAAAATAGACATAATATTTAACCAAATAGATCTAATCTGATCATTACAAGTCGAAATTGACAGCTGAAGCATTATTTGGCAATTTGCTGGTGAAAATCACAGATTCAGAAATCTGTGTTTGTTGACTGGGCGCTTTCTGTCAAGAGAAATCATTCCATTTGGTGTTATTTCCTTACCATATGTCTTTAAAACTTGATGAGAAAGATATTCTAGCTTCTCCTAATTATTATCCATCATTTAACACCTTTCCCACATGTTCAGGAAATAAAAAATCGTGATCTGGGTAGAAAGATGACGTTTCTGGAATCTTCTGTGCTTTCACAAGCTCTTTTGCCCCTTTAGCTGGTGAAAAGGAAAGCTTTCAACAACTAACTAGCGGATTTCAAAACCAATAAGCTAGTGAAAACCTAGATTTTTTAATGAAAACTGCCTTGGGAAAAATCAAATTGCTCAGCCGCGGAGAGTCCATTTTACACGCTTGAATAGTCGATTGACAACTAGACATCCTAATATTTCCAATGGTTCTTTCAAATATGAATTTAGAGATCAGGAAGGTAGTCAAAAGTCCCCTGCAATATTAGGCATCATTTTTCAAACAAATTTCAGAATGAATTATTTGATCGCTAACACATTCATTCCTTCTGATCTTTTGTTTGCTCAAAATTCAAAATTTCTTCTACACTCATAACTTGAGTCATCATAGCATAATATTTATACCTAATAGGTGTTTGAATTTTCCTTTTTGATCTTCGTAGTTCCTCACTATAGGGAGTATGTTGGCATAGGGGCAGACCCAGGGTTCAACGCTTCAACAACGCACCAACAAAACCCTAACTACCAGCCCTTTCGACAACACCTATGAAGTAGATGAAGTCTCACATGAGCTAGAGGTAGGGGTGGTTTCAGGAATCAAATGTCTACAACCTAGCTGGGACATAGATCTGTGATTACACCAGTCTAACAAAGCACTTAACAGTTAGGATTCATCAATATTTAACCCTTATTCACATCGTATATTCAAGACCTAATTACATAACAACATAGTAACCAGATCTAACACATCTAAGCACTTATCATATGGAAAGAGATCAGATCTAACATTCATTCACATCACTAAGCACTTAATCTATCATACTAGATTCATCTAAACATTCATTATTGCACTAAGCTTAAATTATATGAACAATATAACATCCATAATGCACAAAGAAACCATAACACAGGATATATGTGGTTCACCCCACTGTGGGGCTACATCCACCAACTCTTCTCCTCTTTATTATCTTCTCACAATCTTCTACAAGCATAGAGCCACAGGAACCCACTCCTCATAGGATAGGAGATCTATGCGCACCTCGCCAGATCCTCCATCCCTAAGCTAGGTTTAAGCACAAAGTCTTCTTACAATCACTTGCACTTAGCTCTGCAAGTCTTAATACATAGTACGCATAAAGCCTCTAGCTCCGCACTAAGCCGATTCTACTAGGTCTCTTCACTTAGCACACTGGCCCCTCTTACATCGCCTAGATTTATATTTATACATTACAAAATGGTCCTAAACATGGGTAAACCCATGGGCCGACATCCCATACCCGTTACATAAACCCTAATCCAAAAACTTCCCTAAAAAGGGGCCAAGATCCCACGATCTCCGCTTCGCCTTGCGCTCCGCCTTCAACTAGACTGTCGAAGTCCCAAAAATGGTCAAACATGACCAAGGTTCTCCAAAACTTGGTCAAGGGCCAACAAGCCCCCAACACTCACATGTGACTCGTCCTGAGTCACTCTGCTCTAGGTAACTCTGCCTCAAACGCCTCGAGCTTGGCTCAAGCTGCTTTGACCTGCTGCTTCGCCAAGGCCTCCTACTCGGTGAACTCCTGAAAAACTACTTCGGTCACAGGTCCTTCCAAGCATTGTTCGACTGTAGTGACTTCTTGTTCTAGTTCTTCTCCTTGTCCTTCAATCTCCTCAAAAAGTAGGCAAGCTGCATCCTGGACTGGCTGGAGCTTCTGAGTCACTTCCATGACTTGTCTCTGTATGGCATGGACCTGTCGCTAATCCGTGCACTGTTCTTGGGATCTTTTCTTTCACTCGACCGCTGACAAGGGCTTCAACTACGCTTGTATTGTTGTTGCTTGCTGCTTTTCTTCCTGGAGCTGCGACTCCAATGTCTTTAGTTCAGGGTCCTCGGTAAGGCACTCATAATTCTGCGCACTTCGAATGTTAAACTATTTACATTCCAAGGCTAATGCCTTGATTCTCTGGACTGCGCTTCAGGTGGTTTCTTCTCGCTGGTCTCGCATCTTCCTGCAGAGTTCTTGGTACTGCTTGTAACTCTAATTCTGCTACTCTTTGTTGAAGTTGTTGGATGGCTGCAACAAGCTTCACTACTTGACTCTCCAGTGGGTCTTCTTCTATTTGTTCTAAGCTTGTCACAGAGCAAAGTGCTCTGTTGACTACTTCTTTAACTCCAACTTGCTTCGTGAGAAGCTGCTATTTCTCTTTTCGGATTTGCACTTTATCTTCTTAGAACTTGATTTGAAGGTCATCCTTCTCTTGTTGCGCAAATCAACGTTGCTCTATGAATTCCTCTTGTGCTTGCTTCAGGGCCACTATGGCATGTTCCTTTTCTTCCTGCACGTGACAGAGGCGAGATTCAGTTGCATCAACTATTCTACGAAGTTGGGAAGGATCATCTCCCAACGTTGTTTCTTCTGACAGCGGGAGCGTAGTGGACACTGCGCGACTGGAGTGAAGGGCTTGTTGTACCCCTCTCAGCTCTACTTCAATTCTATCGTACATGGTTTCTTGTTTTTCTTAATTTCTCTGCAAAATATCTTCTGAGGCATCTGATACAGCTGCGATAATGAAATTGAAGTCATCGACCATGAGTACAATTTGCAACTTCAGCTTACTAGCTTTGGACTTCTTCCACGATGTAGGTTTCGTTGGGGAAACCTTTCTTTTCTTGGACGTCTCTGCCTCTTCAAGGGGGTTCCTAGGCGATGTTACTTCAACCTGATTCTGCTTATCTTCTTCCCCTTCTTTCTCTTCTTTTTCCACTTCATCCTCTCCTCCTCCGCTAGGTGAATCTGATGCAGTTTCTTCTGATGTGTTGTGTATTTCCTGTACATCTTCCTTCTTTTTCTTCCTGCTACTGTTGGGTGCATCATACTCTTCACGAGTAACCACCAGAATTCCAATGAGGTCGGGGTTGGAAAATTTTGTGTGGTTGACTGGCACTAGGAGTTCTTCAGGCCACTCCTTAGTGATTTCCTCCATGTCCTCCTCGATGATCTTGTAATAGGACTGAAGCTCTTCTTTATGTTCGGATCTCTGCGCAGTAATATATATAAAATGCCTATCTATGCAGAATTTTGCAACTGGTCTGAACCTGTCTAGGGTGTTCAACATCATATAAGGGAAAGACTCAATAGCCCTCTTTAACTGCAGGTAGTAGGTATGGAACACTGCGTTTGACTTCCATTGTTTCCCCATATTGCTCGAATACTAGAGCGTGGTGAACTTCACAGCTAGTGGCTCGAATGACTCAATGTCAAGGAAGGTCGCTCCTTCCGACATCTCCCAAGAAATGAACATGATGAGGATCAAAAACCAGCTAAAGTGGAACTTATAACATTTATCCTGAGCTTTGTGACAGTACTGTTCTAACTGGTTGATGAGGTAACTCGCCCAGTTCATTTGTAATCCTTCCACGCATTTTTCTGCGAGGTCAACAATGAACCCCGTGACCTATGTGGGTCTATTATTCCTTACTAGCTTACCAATGATCAACTGTTAGGCTAGGAAAAATGCGCCATTCTGGATGGAGGCTACATTGTAGCCTTGCTTCCCCTTCTCAACATCGCCATAGGTGTCTTTAATCTTCTGTGCCAAAGAGATATCTTCAACCTTCCCTGGATAAAAGTCTTGTGGGTCTGGTCCCTGCATGCTCAATCCAGTGATCCTATGGATCAACACCGGATCGACGATGATACACCTGTCCAACCACAGATAACCACTATGGAATCACGACAATAGGAACTTATCGCACACGTTAACCTCCTGATGTCTTCCAAAGTGTGGCATCTTCATCACGTTCAAGATAGTGGACCTCGCGATGTCCATAGTCCAAGGCTCGGGGATTATCTTCGACTTCTTCCCCTTGGTATTGGTCAAATATTTGTGAGGTGAGAGCATGCCATAGCTCTTGCAGTCTCCTAGGTTATAGTCACTGATATTCAAGGTTGGAATCCTCTCCAACTGCAGTCTGACTTCTTGTATTCCCTTCAGGAGGTACGCAGTGATGACTGTGTAGTCGAAGTCCCTCGGGACACTGTCATGACTTACCACACTGACCAGGGGTGGGATGTAGTCGGGCATGATGGATGGGATTAGCTTCGCATTTTCTAAGTCATCAAGATGCTTGGTTCTTTTCTCGGTTTCAACTCGGGATGGTCCAGATCCACGAGCAATTGACGAGGATGCTTGCACTCCTCTCGTCGATGAGGCTTGGATTCCTGCAGACATCACCTTCTCGACCATGAGGTCTATTAGAATCTCTTCGATGGATTTTTCTTCTGCGCTAATTTCGTCCGACATGCACACTCGAGATCTGATATCTCAGGTCGGTGAACAATATTCAATGTAACAGAATGGATGGTGAGGTCTCAATGATCACTGCGTGAAATCAACTATTTTTCTGTGGGCTCGGATAATCATAATTGAAAAAAGTGTTCTCGGTGCAATGCTCGATGGGATAAATAGATATTATCGTAACGAACTCTTCCAACAGGTAGGAATGCCTCAATCAATGCAGTTCCATCCATTATGGCGCAGTCCCAACGGTCCAAGGGCGAATGTTTAGACAATGACTACGTTTCTGGCCGTTCTGGAGCGTCATTCTAACAGTCATAATGCCTCCAACGGTCATATTGTTCCATCATGGCGAAGTGTCAATCTATGCTGTATTGATATTTCGACAATGTTCGAGTTCTGGAAACCTTCCTTCTGTGATGTCTTCCCTGGAACTTCTTGTAATTTTTCTAACTTTGCTTTCTTCTTACTGAGTTTTCTGGCCTTCTTTCCTGTGATCTGAATCTATGGTTTCCTCTTTCCATTATCGTTATTATCTCCTCTTGGAAAGATAACTTCGCACTGTGGAGGGTCTTTCATAGGGTTCAAGGGTAATACTTCTTCTCTTTCTGGGGTAGGTGCTCTACTCTCTTGTACAGACAGGTGTCTACAGTCTTCCTATGTCCTTTCAACTTCAACCTCCATATATTTGGTCCTTAGTAGCTTCGACTGGTTCTCTTGTTCTTTCAGTAAGTGCGCTATTCTCCTAGCCATGAAATCTCTTAGTTCTTGCTTTTTATGTTCTAGATCCTCCTCTTCTTGTCTCCTTCGTATCTGATCTTTCTCAATCCAGGTTTTTCCTATAAAGATAGCAAATGGGGTGTTGTTCTCAACAAATTTAACGATCTCAAATTCTTCTTCTGTCGAAGTTCCATGAGCACCCATAGATTTCTAGGTGAGTCTTCCACATAGGGTTATCAACTTTCCTCTAAATAATTCTATTCCTCCTAATGAAGGAACCATAGCAGGATTTCCCAAAATTTCCCAAGTTGTTTCTGTCATGATATTCACCCGTGTTTCCTCATCCAGGACACAGTCTATGTCAAAGTATCCTATTATTGTTTCTATGTACTCTTTCTCTTTTAATACCTCTGATAAGTCGATATCTCTGTGATCGTTTAGGGTTTCTTTCATCTGTAGTAATTCAGTCTCTGATTCTTTCTGGGGTTCTATCATATCCTTAGTTTCTTGGCTTGTCTCATAATTTTCTTGTCTCATATTCATATTTTCAACTTTTGCAATCATTCTAGGGTAATCCAAAACTTTATGGTCCATAGCTTTACAACAAAGACAACTAGGACCTTTTCCAGGGCATTCCCTAACAAGATGTCTCGGTATTCTGCAACTATAGCAAAGAGTTAATCCTCTATTTCTTTTAAACTATGCCCAACCTTTCCTGTACTGGGCATTGGGATCACAATAACTAACCTGCAAAAAATTCTTTCTAGGATCCTGCATCCATTTGTTAGTCCAAACATTCTTTCTATGCATAGGAATAACATATATTTCATTATTTCTATCAGATCTATTCATATCAAATATTCTTTTTTCTCGTTGTACCCTAGTTTTCAGATTAGGAATTTTTTTATCAAACATACCTAGATCCATTCTTTCGAAATGAAATTTTCACTTATCTTACCTTTCTTAGAGCACAAAGCTTCAAGATCTTACCTCTTTTCTTCAGATCAGACTTCTCTTCTTAGCACAGAGCTTCATAATTTAAGTAGACTACTGCGCACTAAAGCAACATATCTACGCACAGAGATTTCTTCTTTTCTTCAGTTCCCAGCAATCACAGTTTCAAGTCCTGACAACATAACCATTTGTTGGCACAGGGGAAGACCCAGGGTTTAAAGCTTCAACGCTGCACCAACAAAACCCTAACTACCAGCCCTTTCGGCAACACCTGCGAAGAAGATGAAGTCTCACTTGAGGTAGAGGCAAGGGTGGTTGAAGGACTCAAATGTTTTCAATCTAGCTAGGACACAGATCTATGATTACACCACTCTAACAAAGCACTTAGCAGTTAGCATTCATCAATATTTAACCCTTATTCACATTGCAGATTCAAGCCCTAATTACATAACAATGTAGTAACCAGATCTAACACATCTAAGCACTTAGCATATGGAAAGAGATCAGATCTAGCATTCATTCACATCACTAAGCACTTAATCTATCATACCAGATTCATCTAAACATTCATTACTGCACTAATTTTAAATTATATGAATAATATAACAACCATAATGCACAAAGAAACCATAACACAGGATATATGTGGTTCACCCCAGTGTGGGGCTACGTCCACCAACTCTTCTCCTCTTTATTATCTTCTCTCAATCTTCTACAAGCACAGAGCCAGAGGAACCCACTCCTCATAGGATAGGATATCTGCGCACACCTCGTCAGATCCTTCTTCCCCGAGCTAGGTTTAAGAACAAAGCCTTCTTAAAATCACTTTCACTTAGCTCTGCAAGTCTTAACACATAGTATGCACAAAGCCTCTAGCTCCGCACTAAGCAGATTCTACTAGGTCTCTTCACTTAGCACAATGGCCCCTCTTACATTGCCTAGCTTTCTATTTATACATTACAAAATGGGCCTAAACATGGGTAAACCCATGGGCCGACGCCCCATACTCATTACATAATCCCTAATCCCAAAACTTCCCTAAAAAGGGGTTGAGATCCCGCGATCTCCGCTTTGCCTTGCGCTCCACCTTCAACCAACCTGTCAAAGTCCCAAAAATGGTCAAACATGACCAAGGTTCTCCAAAACTTGGTCAAGGGCCAAAAGAGTTGCTTGACACAGTCGCACTCCTCAGAGCACACCCGCTCACAGGATCTTCTTCTTCTCACGGCCCGAAGAACTCCTGAATATCTCTTCTATTTCCCTGTCGGGAAATCTACACCCACAACACTACTCGCACGACCCTCTCTATTTACTTATCGGAGGATCGAAACTCGCGACTTCGCAAGTCCGTAGGTCGAGCGCTATACCCACGGATCACCGAGATCCGATACCTAAGTCAACGCTGACCTTGTCTTTACCCTATCGGGACTTCTGCTCTATCGCGATTTCGCCACTCGCGATATCAAACCATTTACTTTACCGACTCGCGATATGCCGAAACTCCGACACACGTGTGAGCTGTCTCTTCAACTCCCCGTCACTTCTATCGGGATATCGATCTTTGCGGGATCGCGAATCTGGATGTCGATGGATCGAAAATTCTCGCCACGAAACCCCGATGACTTATGCCACTTGTCTTCCACTCACTCGCGTGGTCCCACACTGCTACGTCACCGTCGGGATATCGCATCTCGCGATATCGCGATCTTGGTTGCACAAATTTGGAGCTTCGACTCGCGAAACCCCGATACACGATATCACGTGTAGATCCGACGGCTCCTGTGGCTCAGATCAATGGCTCTACCCCTCCTGAGCTTCGAACCTTTTGGGAATACGTCGCTGTAACCTCCTTAGACCTCCACAAGATCCAATGGACCTCAGAACTTCGCGAAATCTCCTCAAAGGATTTTGACCGTCTGTTCTTCCTTTGACGATTCTGCGAAATGAAGAAGTGTCTCTCCACGAGAGGCGTTCACCTACTCGCCAACCTGCGATGCTTCCCTCAGACTTTCAGTAGCCTCTTCCCTGCACTTATCCTTCAATGAATTCGAATGCCTACTCCTCCTGAGCTTTTCCACGACTTAAGTCTTCTTGAAAACCTCTTGCACGCACTCCTTGAGGCAACCCTTCAACCTCGACTGAATGTTGAAGTCACTAGACTTTGCGCACATCTGCAGCAGCAGTCTTTCAATTCCTTACTTAGGTTAGCAATCCTGAGACCTTTACTTGGCCTGCGCACTCCTTGCATGACATTGTGCCTAACTGCACTTTCGAGGAAATGAGAACAAAAGCTATCTCTAATTGAACCCTTCTGTCAACGCACTCCCTGCAGACAATTCCACTGCACTCCTTGCAGGAATTCTCTGGCTCAAATAGAGAAACAATTGAAACTCATTCCTTCTCCCTCTCAGACTTCAATTTAACCATGAAATCACATACACAGCATATAAAAGAAAAGGTATGACAGGAAACAAACATTCATGAGCATAACATCAATTCACAGAGAAACAACACAAACCATGAATTTGAATCAAAGCTTTCTTCTATTAATTCAAATGCCTGTACATGGGGTGTTCTTCACACAGTTCTCTGCATGCTCTTCTGCTCTTCCTGCTTCTGAATTATTCAATAATCTTGCTCAGGATAATGTTACAATGATACAATGAGGGTGTCTATATCCGTTTTCCCTCCAGCTCCTAATTTGTCTAATCTAGAATTAAATTCCTATCTACCAGCATTAACTATTTTAAATGTCGTCTATCTACTAAAGGACGAGAGCTATCCGCTCAAGGTCCATTACAATATACAAAGGCACTTCTTCTTAAATGAGTCATTTAAGATCGTGCAACAATTCCAAAGCATTTTCGAAAATTTTGTGCTAGCTTGTCCAACTGTCTTCCGCTTTCGCGCTGGCTCGCTTGATGTGTTGGCGATGCTCCTGCATCATACTCCCTCACTTGAAAAATTTCATGGGCTCTTGTCCATGAGGTCCTGCACGGTCTGTCCATGCTTTTGTATCACTGCTTCTGTCTCCCAGCTGGCATCTTCCACTGGATGATTTTTCCATTTGACCAGATACTCATAGTATTCTTTCCTCCTGGTCTTTTACCCACTCTCTTGTCCAATATGCATTCCATCCGCGGCTTCTCTGCAATTGGCATCTGTTCCATCCACTGGATCACTCGCTGCTCAGTTCCAAACTCTGCTTCTCCAGATTTGTATGGGTATAAATCTGCGATATTGAATATCATAGATATTCCGATCTCATCGGGTAACTCGATCTCATAAGCATTCTCCCCGAATTTCTTCAGGACCTTACATGGCCCGATTTTCTTCATTTTCAACTTATTGTATGTTCCTCTCGGGAACCTTTCCTTTCTCAAGTGTGCCAGAACTAAATCACCAACTTCAAACTGAAGTTGTCTTTGATGTTGATTTTCTCTGCGCTTGTACTCCTGACTCGATTTCAGCAGTCGCTCCTTCACCTGGCTGTGAAGTTCCTTCATCGCCTCAGCGAATTCTTCTGCACTAGCACTGCTAGTTGCAGTCCATTCTGAATCCCTCAGTTCAAAAACTCCTCTTGGCTGCATCCCGTATACAATTTGAAATGGACTTCGGCCTGTGCTCTGATTCACTGAATCGTTATACACGAACTCTGCCTATGGTAATATATGGTCCCAACTGCTGTGGTTCTCTGTCACCAAGCTTCTCAGTAAGTCTCCTAGACTTCTGTTGACCACTTTCGTTTGCCCATCCATCTGAGGATGATAAGCTGAACTAAATGCCAAATCAGTTCCCAGCTTCTTCCATAAGGTCCTCCAAAAATGCCCTATGAATCTAGTGTCTTTGTCCGAAACTATGCTTTTCGGCAACCCATGAAGTCGAATGACCTCCTTGAAGAATAGATTTACGATGTGAGTCGCGTCACTGGTTTTCTGGCATGGGATAAAATGTGCCATCTTAGAAAACCTATCCACCACCACAAAGATTGAATCAACACCTCTTTGTGTCCTTGGCAACCCCAATACAAAATCCATGCTTATCGCCTCCCATGGTCTCTCTGGTATGGGCAATGGCTGATAAAATCCCGCATTCTTCTTCCTTCCCTTCGAATGCTGGAAAAATCTACATCTGTCAATGAATCTCTTGACATCTGATCGCATTCCCGGCCAAAAATATGATTCTCTCAGCTTCGCGAATGTTTTTTCATGGCCAAAGTGTCCTGCTAATCCCCCACTGTGTTTCTCCTTCAACAGGTTCTCCCTCATGGAGCATTTCAGAATACACAGTTGATTGCCTCTGAACAACAATCCTTCCTGGATCATGTAGTCTATCCAAGGACTCCTATCTCTGAGAACTGGATTCTCAGCTACTTCATACGCTTCTGCAAAATCTGCATCTCCTGCGTACATATCCCTGAGATCATCAAAACCTAAGGTCTTGACTCGGAACTCCTGCAGCAACAAACACTTCCTGCTCAAAGCATCAGCCACTTTGTTAGTAGTACCTAAAATGTGCTTAATCACAAATGTGAAATTATGCATATACTCTACCCATTTGGCATGTTTCTGATTCAACTTCTCCTATTGACTCACAAATTGTAATGCATGGTTATCACTGTACAATACAAATTCTTTCGGGATCAAGTAATGCCTCCACTTCTTTAGTGCCTGAATGATAGCATAAAATTCCTTGTCGTATGTGGAGTACTTCAATTTTGCTTCATTCAGTTTCTCACTGAAATATGCAATCGGTCTGTCTTCCTGACTCAAGACCGCTCCTATGGAAAACCCACTTGCATCACATTTCACCTGAAATGTCTTCAGGAAATCCAGCAACACCAACACTGGTTGTTCCGTGATCTTCCGCTTCAACAAATTGAAGATTTTCTTAGCCTCTGCAGTCCAGTGAAAAGACTTATGCCTTTTCTTCACTGTATCCATCATCGCTGCGCTAATCCCACTGAAATTCCCGATGAAATTCCGGTAGAAACTAGCCAAACCATGAAAACTTCTCACCTCAAATACATTTCTCGGTGATGGCCAATTCTTGATCACTTCCACCTTATCCGGATCCATCTTCAACTCATTCGCCGAAATAACAAACCCCAAGTAAATGAGTTTTGTCTTCATGAATGAGGACTTCTTCATATTAATCAACGGTTTCTCCTGCTGTAGCTTCTTCATCACTATAGCCAAATGCTTCAAGTGTTCTGCCACTGACTTACTGTAAATCAGTATATCATCCAAATATACAATGAAAAATATCCCAATGAACTCCCTCAGGACTTCATTCATCAACCTCATAAAGGTACTCGGTGCATTCGTTAAGCCAAACGGCATAACTAACCATTCATACAAACCTTCGTTTGTCTTGAATGTTGTTTTCCATTCATCACCTTCTCTCATGCGAATCTGGTGATATCCGCTTTTCAAATCAATCTTTGAAAAGTAATTTGCTCCGCTCAAGCAATCCATCAGATCATCCATTCTCGGCAATGGAAATATGTACCTGATGGTTATCTTATTGATCGCCCTTGAGTCGGTGCACATCCTCCAGCCACCATCTTTCTTCGGACTGAGCACTGTTGGAACGACACATGGACTCAAGCTTTCCCTGAATAACCCTTTGTCCAACAAATCCTGGACCTATTTCTTGGCATCTTCATTTTCTTGCGGCGTCAACCTATACGCGGCTTTATTCGGTAAACTAGATCTTGGTATGAGATCAATATGATGACTCACACTCCTCATCGGTGGCAACGAACGAGGTAATTCATCCACTATGATGTCAGCAAACTCTTCCAGCAGTTCCTGAACTTCATCCGGTAAATCATCCACTCTTGTGCTAATCAAAACAATTCTTAGCTTTCTGACCACAAAGAATTGTGGATCTTCTTTCTTCTTAACCTCTGTAAGAAGTTCCTTCCCACTCATGAGAAGTATTGTGTTGCTTACTTCCGACTTCACCTCCTTATCTTTTATCGGAAGCAACATATGGGTTCTCCCATTCTTCTCCAGGGTATATGTGTTCATTCTCCCATCATGAATCACATTTCTGTCATATTTCCATGGTCTACCCAGCAATAGATGACATACATCCATAGGAATAACATCACATAAGATCTTATCATTATATCCCCCTATTTTGAATTCAACCAAGCATTATTTAGTAACAGTTACCTGGTGTCCCTTCTGTAGCCACAAAACTCTGTATGGGCTCGGGTGATCATTCGTCTCCAACTCCAGCTTCTCTACCATCTCTTTGGATACGAGATTATCCATGCTACCATTGTCAACAATACCTTGCACACCCTGTCCTTGGTCTTGCAAGCAGTCCTAAAGAGTCTGGTCTTTTGGACTGAGATTTCCACCTCCTTCTCGGGTGTCAAAAGGAATTTACGCATCATGAGCGATCTTCCGCCTTCTGCGTCTTTGGCCTCAACATCCCGCCTCTGCGCCTCGATGATGTGAGCTTCCCCGATGTCCTTCTTTTTCTCTGGACACTCATAAGACTTGTGCCCATTTTTTCCACATGTGAAGCATGTGATTACTCCACCTCTTCCTCTTCCTCTACCTCTGGTATGAGGAAAAGTGTTGTTGTCAGCATATCCTCCATTCTGCTCTGTATGCTGTCCTCTCTGTTCAACGTATGGTCCTCTCTATGAGGTTCCACCTCTCTCAACTTTACCCTGAGGTTTCTTCCATTCCTCCTTGGGCTTCTGGTATTTCTCCTGGGCAACTGCTTTTCCTCTGGGCTGAATTCTGCCTCGGCCCCTCTGGCTTTGCTTTCGGCTCAGCTTCTCCTCAGCTTTCAGAGCCATCTGATAAGCATCCTCCACAGTTCGGATGGTTACCATACTTAATTCATCATAAATGTCGTATCTCAGACCATTCAGATATCTAGCAACCTTCTCATCATCGCTCTCCCGATGACCTGCCCTGATGTTCAGTCGATAGAATTCCTCAGTGTATTCTTTCACTGTCATCAACTTCTGTCTTAGGTTCTGCATCCTCCTAAATAGAGTAATTTGATAGTCTCTCGGGATGAACTTCGCTTTCATCTTCGCTATCATCCTGTCCCAGCTCTTAATCTTCTGCTTGCCCTTGCAGTGTCTGTCAGCTTGTAGCTCATCCCACCATAATGCTGCATGTCCTTTCAAGTGTGTAACAACATGCTTGACTTTCTTATCCTCTTCGATGTCTTCATAGTCGAAGTAAGTATCCAGAGCTCTGATCCAGTCTAGTAGCTCCTCTGCATCCAGATTTCCCTCGTAAACTGGAATGTCCATCTTTGCCTTTGCAACCATCCTGGAAATAGCTTTGATCAAACGTTCATTTGATGCATCCTCGGATGCAACTTCCTCTTCGCATTCAGCCTCAAATTCGCTCTCGGAATCACTCAGATCCCCCGCACTAGCTGTGCATCTTTGAGTTGTCTCCATATCCTCGAGTCTTGCTCGGAGATCTCTCATTTGTCTCTCCATTTCTGGATTGGTTATCTGCCTGCCTCTTCTCCGCACCTCCCTATCCTCTGGATCAGGTGACTGTCTGTCTCTCCTCGGCGGCATGGTGAAATTTCTTCTCTGCTACAGAAAGCAAAGAGATATTCCCACTCTAATACCACAACTGACGCAGTCGCACTCCTTGGAGCATGCCTTCTCACAAGATCTTCTTCTTCTCACGGCCCGAAGAACTCCTGAATAGCTCTTCTATTTCCCTGTCGGGAAATCTACACCCACAACACTACTCGCGCGACCCTCTCTATTTACTTATCGGAGGATCGAAACTCGCGACTTCGCAAGTCCGGAGGTCGAGCGCTATACCCACAGATCACTGAGACCTGATACCTAAGTCAACGCTGACCTTGTCTTTACCCTATCGGGACTTCTGCTCTATCGCGATTTTGCCACTCGCGATATCAAACCATTTACTTTACCGACTCCCAACTCGCGATATGCCGAAACTCCGACACACGCGTAATCTGTCTCTTCAACTCCCCGTCACTTCTATCGGAATATCGGTCTTCGCGAGATCGTGAATCCGGATATCGATGGATCGACACTTCTCGCCACGAAACCTCGATGACTTATGCCACCTGTCTTCCACTCACTCCCATGGTCCCACACTGCTACGTCACCATCGGGATATCGCGTCTCATGATATCGTGATCTTGGTTGCACAAATTTGGAGCTTCGACTCGCGAAACCCTGATACACGATATCACGTGTAGATCCGACGGCTCCCGTGGCTCGGATCAACGGCTCTACCCCTCCTGAGCTTCGAACCTTTTGGGAATACGTCGTCGTAACCTCCTTGCACCTTCGTAAGATCCAACGGCCCTCGGAACTTCGTGAAATCTCCTCAGAGGATTTTGACTGTCCGTTCTTCCTTTGACGATTCTGCGAAATGAAGAAGTGTCTCTCCATGAGACTCGTTCACCTACTCGCCAACCTGCGATGCTTCCCTCAGACTTTCAGTAGCCGCTTCCCTGCACTTATCCTTCAGTGAATTCGAAGGCCTACTCCTCCTGAGCTTTTCCACAACTTCAGTCTTCTTGAAAACCTCTTGCATGCAGTCCTTGCAACAACCCTTCAACCTCGATTGAATGTTGAAGTCACTAGACTTTGCGCACACCTACAGCAGCAGTCTTTCAATTCCTTACTCAGGTTAGCAATCCTGAGACCTTTACCTGGCCTGCGCACTCCTTGTACGGCACTGTGCCTAACTGCACTTTCAAGGAAATGAGAACAAAATCTATCTCTAATTGAACCCTTCTGTCAACGCACTCCCTGCGGACAATTCCACTGCACTCCTTGCAGGAATTCTCTGGCTCAAATAGAGAAACAATTGAAACTCATTCCTTCTCCTTCTCAGACTTCAATTTAACCATGAAATCACATACACAACATATAAAAGAAAATGTATGACAGGAAACAAACATTCATGAGCATAACATCAATACACAGAGAAACAACACAAACCATGAATTTGAATCAAAGCTTTCTTCTATTAATTCAAATGCCTGTACATGGGGTGTTCTTCACACAGTTCTCTGCATGCTCTTCTGCTCTTCCTGCTTCTGAATTATTCAATAATCTTGATCAGGATAATGTTACAATGATACAATGGGGGTGTATATATATGTTTTCCCTCCAGCTCCTAATTTGTCTAATCTAGAATTAAATTTCTATCTACCAGCATTAACTATTTTAAATGCCATCTATCTACTAAAGGATGAGAGCTATCCACTCAAGGTCCATTACAATATACAAAGGCGCTTCTTCTTAAATGAGTCATTTAAGATCGCGCAACAATTCCAAAGCATTTTCGAAAATTTTGTACTGTCTTGTCCAGCTGTCTTCCACTTCCGCGCTGGCTCGCTTGATGTGTTGGCGATGCTCCTGCATCATTGCTCCACTCTTCCTTGGTGTACGTTGGCTTCTTGTAGCTTCAACGCTATTTTGATATTCAACATCATCTTGTTGATATTCAATTTCTTATGATTTTTCACTTTCAATTCCTTCTGTAGGAAGTTTCCATACATCCCGATCATCTTCATTTTGAACCTCATCTTCATACTCATTAAATATAAAATCTCTACTTGCAAAAACTTTATGAGTAATGGGATCATACATTTTGTAAGCTTTATGGTTAGCACAATAACTAATGAATATACATTTGATCGACTTTGTATCAAGTTTCCTTCTATATTCCTTTGGAATGTGTGAAAATGCTTTACTTCCAAAAATTCTCAAATGTTTACCAATTGGTTTATAGCCATAGAATGGTTCATAAGGGGTTTTATGCTCTAAAAGTTTTGTTGGAATTCTATTTTTTAGATACATATTAGTACTTATTGCTTTAGCCCAAAAAAACATTAGGAAGATTCTTATCTTTAAATCATGCTTCAAGCACATTCAACCAAGGTTCTATTTTTCCTCTCAGCCACACCATTTTTCCAAGGCGTATGTTAAACTATGCATTGTTTTTGAATCCCATTGTCCCTGTAGTATTTGATAAAATTTCCTAATGTTTATTCTCCTCCTTGATTTGATCTAAGGATCTTGATGTGTTTTCATTTCCGTTTTTCAACCATGTGTTTAAAATCTTTGAAATAGTGAAACATGTCACTTTTATTTTTTAATAAACCCTTGTAAATCTTGTTCTATCATCAATGAAGATAAGAAAATAAGAAGCTCCCCCAAGTGATCTAGTTTGCATTGGCCCACGCACATCAATATGCATTGATTCAAGAATCTCCCTTTTCCTTATATTTGTACTTATAGTAAACTCATTCCTATGTTTTTTTCCCAGTGCACAACCATCATATTTAGTATGCTCATTCTTAAAAACTGGAAGACCCTCTACCATCTCTTTCTTTTGAAGTAAAAATGGATCTTTAAAATTTATATGACCATGCCTTAAGTACCGTATTTATTCTATAGACATAGTTGTTGATGAAAATGCTTGATAATTCTTAACTGTAAAATCAAGTTTATAGAGGCATCCCACTCTGATTCCTTCTATTATAGCTTTGTAGTGATCCTATATGTCCTTCACAAGACCACCTGACTTCACAATTTCAACTTTTAAGCCTTGATTTGTAACTGTTAAAACTTAGATTAATTTTTTTCTTAATCCCTGGAACATACATTACGTTCTTGATTTGTTTCACATGACCACTTGGAAAAGTCACACATACATCACCATAACCATTTATTTCATGACATATATCATCACCTAGATAGATTTTAGCACCATTGGTTTTCTTGTGATAAGTTTCAAACCAATATCTATGATGTGTCATATGAATAGAAGCACCTGAATCTATGAACCATCCATTACAATCATACGTTTCTACTAATAAATATGCATTTGAAATACATAAATTGATATTTTTTGGATCATCACTTACCATTGCTTCTCTATCAACAAAATTGTCTGTATGTCTTCTATACTTGAACACATTAAAATTATTTTTCCTACAATCCTTAGCATAATTTGCTAACTTACCACAAGAGTAACATGAATTATTGTTCTTTACACTTGTATATATGTCCTTGGTGATGCCTCGCCTTGATGCACTTTTACATTAGACTTGCGTCCAACATTACTTTCCCATGAATTTCCTTAGTATGGATTTTTGTCTTTGGCCATCAACGTCAAATATGAACTCTGAAACTTGTTGTTATGATTCTTCCTTTGTTCCTCTTCTTGTAATAGGATAACTGTCAAATCATCAAACGAAGGTCCTTTCTCTCTTACTACAATACTGGTGATAAATATATGATATTCATCTAACATACCATTCAACGTAACAATAACCAAATCAATTCTTTATATCGTTTTACCAATATTACCCATTTTATCCTTTAGTTCTTTAATTCTAGATATAAAATTACTAATATTTTTAGTTTCTTCCATTTTTATTAAGAGAATCTTGCTTTTTGAAAACAATAATTAATTTGTATTGTCCGTTTCTTACAAACCTTTAAGTACCTCCCATGTTTTTTGGGACATTTTGCACTCCCTTATATGGAGAACAATGTTATCTTTTAAGAACATTTTAAAAGAACCTTTGTCTTGTTTTCTCTTCTCTTCCAATCTTGAAGTGAGGTTGTCAGGGTTGTTGGATTAGCTTCATCTCCACATGCAATTGACCAAACATTGAACCCTTCCATTAAGGTATGCAACTTAAATTTCCATTTTACATCATTTTGCTCGTTTAATTTATTTGATTCATTTAAATAGGAATTCCTCAAATAATTTGACATCTTTTGGAAGCACAATATAAAATACCAATACCAACAATCTTTGAGACCAATTACCCAACATTCTCTTTAAATAAAAAATTATTGAATTACCTTCAACAACTTCTTTCATGGCTACTCTATCTTCCAAGCAATGATCATAATATGTGCAACAAAGACATGATGGTGGTGGATCTATATTTCCTTCGTACACAGTCCTGAGATAAATCTCCCCTGTGTTGTTCTCTCCACAAAAATCAGAATCGAGCAATATTACTACTCATACAATCTTTGCAAAATCAATCCCAATCCTTTGACTATCAAGAGAATCCCTTTCACCTTTGCTCTTGTCTTCAAATTTGGGAAAAAAATAATTTTGATTACAGTTTAAAAAGAGGTTTTGAATCCATTGAGTAAATTCCCCAAGGCAAGTAACAATCAAAGTTCATAACCAAAGTGATCCTAGCCTTTGATATCAAAACAAAGAAAGAGAAACAATGCACAACAATCTCGATTGATTTGTCTCACCACCACCTTTGAATTGATCATGAAAATGCATACATATATTGTAATGTCCCCTTCCAATTGATCATGATGGAGGATGACTTAATATCCTATACGACTCTTGTAGGCTATAGTCAACAAGGACAAGGGAGTCAAGGAGGTTTATTTGGTGTCACTAGGTTAAAAGACGTACAAATCCTAAAGTGAAATTATATAAAAATAAATAATTGTATTTAAATGAAGTTGGAGGGAAAATGAAGAGAGGGTTCGAATTGGTAAAAAATGGGAAAGATCTAGAAGGCCCAGAGGAAGGATAAATAGAGGGCTAACTCTTCTCTTTGGCATTATGATTTGATTGAATTCTTGATTGGTGCTCTTGGAGCCATTGTTTTGTTGGGGTTTAGCAAAACCATTCCACTACTGTAGTATAGTTTCAGTGGTGCAATATCCACCCTAGCTAGATAAGAGTGGAGTCCACCTAGGACTACCATTGGAGCTTCATTTGGGATTTTTGTATTTAGTTGAAGGTATACCGAAGTGTGCATAAAGTTTGCAGATCTTTCTGGAAGAGGCCAAGCCTAAAATTTTGCAGGTATCAAGAGGGTTTCAAAGAAACTGTGTTTGAAGGAATCCCCACAGGTGGAGTATAGGGCGTCCCATGAGGCCCCGCTAGATGATCGCCTTTGTCCCGCGAGGACCTCTGCGATCGAGATTTGCAACAACCATTTGGATCCGATCTGTGAGGGTTACAAGAGAGGGTTTTCCGCAGTGAATTATGAGGGTCGTGGTGATATTCTAGGTTATTGTTTTTCTTTGTGTGTGTGATTGTGCACCTTCCATAGCAACCAATAGAGATATGTTAGTTCAATGTTTGGTGCAACTGTTAATACAACCAATAGAGATTTGTATTGATGTGATTTCTAAATATTCCACCCATAATAAAATGCCATGATCATCTCTTGTATTTTATATACTTGCAATGTGTTTGATAAAATTTCCACGATGAGTTTACGTGAAAATTGTTTGTCATAAGTAACCATCCAACATAAAACATTGTTTGCAAAGTCTTTGATTAAAATATACAACTTGAAACACATTATACTAGCTTGCTATAGTTGGGGATATTACAGTGGTATGAGAGTTGTTGATCTTTCTAGCCTATGATTTCTTGAGGCATTGATGCCAAGGAAGATTAAAGGACAAGGGAAACAAACCACCCTAGGATCATAGTCAGAAGAGGTAGAAGTAGAGGGAGTTATGGGGGATCATCCTGAAGATAGGACCATACAATTGTTGGAAAGCATAGATAATGGGGAACAACAATTAAAACAAATCCTAACACAATTATTTTCCAACAATAAAGAAAACCAAAACCATGGAGGTACCAATGGGAACCATGCAGAGGCTAGCCATAGAGGTGGTAGGACTCCTGAAGGGATTGATACCATGTTTTGACACAAAGTGTCTTCCGAGAAGGTAGCAGAAAGGTACCCAGACCATTATTTACACTATTCCTTGGGGAGTAGCATACAAGAGCACATTAACAATAGGGAACGGTTAAATAAGCAAACTCCTACTTTAGGGAGTATCAGTTGCTGGAAGAAGGAGCTCAAACAACCATGTATTACAATGAATACTGCAACATCAGGATGAAGAAAAAACCTAGGGCAGGCCAGAATCAACACAATTTCGATCTTTTGTGCAAATTGGGGAAGATGACTATCTCATCTTTTGACAAAACTGATAGGTGCACAACCCGAGCATGGGTACATAAATTAGACACTTATTTCCATATTAACCCAATGACAAAGGCATAGGCAATCAAGTTTTCCACTCTACACTTGGATGGAGAGGCTCATGAATGGTTGTACCATGGGATATTAACATTGGGACATTCCAACATCACATCATATGAGGACTTCAACTAGAGGCTGATGGTCAAGTTCAATAGGAAGGACCCTGAGATCCACTTTAGGGAGTTGGAACAATTGAGGTAGATAGGTACACTAGAGGCCTACATCAAAGAGTTCTAGTGGATGGCAGTCATGGTGACTGATGTTTCCGAGAAGAGATTGGTGATGCTATTAATAGATGTCTTGGATGAACCATTAAGAGGTTGGGTGAAGGATTTAAGGCCAAAAACACTACAAGAGGCTATCATGAAGACTTGGGATATGGAAGACACAGTCTCCAAGAATAAATCGACAAAAACATTTATCCCATAGAAGAGTCAGGTGTCAAAACCTCCCTAGAAGACATGGACAGGGAAAGATAGGTTGGATGAGGAAACACAGAGAGAACTAAGGAGAAAGAATCTTTGCTACAATTTCAAGGAGTCATGGGAACCAGGCCATCAATGTATGGGAAAAGGTAAAGTCCATTATATTGAGGTAGTTTCTGACGAGGAGGATGACGATGATGAAGAGGGCATTGGACAGGACAATGGTGAGCCATCAAATGCTACAGAGAAAGCGCCATTGCAGGATAGCACAAAGGGAGTGACCATTTCCACACTTTCAGGAGTCTCTTGAATATTACACCTTCAAGGTCATAGGAATTTTGCAGGGGCAGAGGGTTACAAAATTGATTGATGGTGGGGCCACCCACAACTTCATTGATGTTGCACTTGTCACTAGGAGACAAATCCCTGTAGAGGACTTCAAGGGATTCAATGTGGTAGTAGCAGATGGGTAAAACATGGCGTGTACTTAGAGGATCAGGGGGTTGGAAGTAACATTGGGAAACTATACATTGACCGATAAATTTTATGTTATAGATTTAGTAGATACTCATGTGGTTCTAGGAGTTTAGTGGTTGTACTCATTGAGAGATATCCACATGAATTATCAGGAGATGAGGATGGAGTTCCAAGACAAGGGTGGACAACAAGTCATCTTAAGAGATATGTTGACAGGTGCCCCCAAGATCATGTCTAACCAACACATGGAGGCCCTTTTTAGACATAGGGAAATGGCTTGCACAACAGAGTGCTTGATCACCATGGAAATCCATCACAGGATCACTAGCATTACCATGCATATATCCAAGTATTGCTTGGAAAGCATGAAAGAATGTTTGAAACATTTCCAACAAGGAGACCACCTGACAGAGGATTTGAGCATGTCATTGAGCTAGAAGAAGGGTCGAAGGCCATAATCACCACACTCTACATGCATCCGAAGAGGTTTAAGGATGAAATATAGAAGGCCATAAATAAGTTGTTGGAGATGGGACATATCAGGCCTAGTTTTAGTCCCTTTACTTCTTCATTTGTAATGTTCAAGAAGAAGGATGGAGCTATGAGGATGTGCATAGAATACAAATCACTGAACAAGAATACCATAAAAAACCGATACCCAATATCCAGGATTGATGAGATGATAAATGAGATGCACGGGGAAGTATACTCCTCAAAGGTTGATCTGCAATCAAGATACCACCAGATTCGGGTCAGAGAGGAGGATATCCATAAAAAAACATTCAGGTGTCACTATGGGAAACATGAGTTTGTAGTCACGGCCTTCAGGTTGAATAACACACCAAATACCTTTTAGTCATGCATGAACCATATCTTCAATAAACAATTGAGGAAATTCTTAATGGTGTTCTTTGACAATATTTTGATCTACAACAGGACGTGGGAGGAACATTTGAAGCATGTGGATGATATTCTCACCATTATGGAGGATCAATCACTTTTTTCCAAGGAGGCAAAGTGCGAGTTTGGGTTGAAAAAGATCCTCTATCTGGGGCATGTTATTGGTTTTGAGGGAGTAAAGGGGCATCATGAGAAGATCCAAACAATATTAGATTGGCCCACCCCTAGATCACTCACTGATTTGCAATGATTCTTTGGGATATGCAGGTATTATAGGTGCTTTAAGAAAGGATTTTCACAATTGGCTGTGCCATTGACAAACCTCACCAAGAAGGGGGCATTTTGATGGTCGAAGGACGTAGAGGTAGCATTCAACAAAATGAAGAGGTTGATGATCACTTTCCCAGTAATAGCACTCCCAAATTTCATGCAACCTTTTGTCTTGGAGTGTGACACATCCGATGAGGGGATAGGAGAAGTATTGATGTAGAAATGATTCTCGATAGCTTTCGAGAACATAAAGATAAGAGATCCAGAGAAGCTCTATCCAATCTATAATAAGGATATGTTGGCCATAATGCATAGATTGTCCAAGTTCAGACAATAACTGGTAGGAGCATGCTTTGTGGTTAGGACTAACCACAACAACTTGAGATATTTCTTGAGCAACAAGACTTGAATGAGAGGTAGCATAAATGGGTGAGTAAGGTGCAAGCATATGATTTTGACATTGAGTATGTAAAGGGGAAGAAGAACATAGTTGTTGACACCTTATCCATGAGACTTACAAACTTCTCCATGACATAGATCTCAACAGACTGGAAGTCCATTCTTTTGGTGGAATACTCCAAGAATACCTTCGCCTGTGAGATGATGGAGGGTAGTATTCAGGATGACATATACAAGGTAGTGTATGGCATCATATACTACAAAGACAAGATCTGTCTTGTCCCTGAATCCAAACTCAAGGATAAGATTTTGAGGGCAGTGCATGACGCACCATTGGCACGACACCAGGGGTATCTGAAGACCTACAGGTAGGTGAGGGAGAGATTATCCTAGAAGGGTCTCAAGGAGGATTTACTACATCATGTGAGGGAGTGTATGACTTGCCAGTAGAACACATTTGAATTTACACATCCTGCAGGATTGCTTCAGCCATTGTCGATTCCAGAGAAGAAGTGGGATAACATTTCCATGGACTTCATTATAGGGTTGCCAAAGGTACAGGTCAGGGACTGTATCTACGTGGTAGTGGAACGATAGACTAAATATGCACACTTATTTTCCATTCCTTCAGAGTATAATGCATCTCACGTAACATATCTATTCTTCAAGGAGGTATTAGGACTACATGGTCTTACGAGGAACATAGTCAATGACCAAGATAATGGGTTTCTCAATGCGTTTTGGCAAGAGATTTTTAGGTTATCTGGGACAGAGGTGACACCTAGTACTAAATACCACCCCCAGACAGACGGGCATACCGAGATAGTAAAACAATGGATCGATGGGTACTCGAGGAAATATGTGTCAGGGCATCAATGGGCATGGATAAAGTGGTTGCATCTTGGGGAGAATTGTTACAATACCACTAATCATGTGTCCATCGAGATGAGCCCATTTAGGGCATTGTATGGCTATGATGCCCCATACTTTATGGATTTGGAATTTGGGGAGAGAAGAGTTCCCAAGGCCAAATATTGGTTGTAGGAAAGCCATGCCATCTTGAGAGTCCTAGAGGAGAATCTGCAGGCCGCTCAAAATTAGCAGAAGATGTATGCCGCTCAAAATTAGCAGAAGATGTATGCAAATAGGCACATGGTTGAATGCATCTTCGAGGTTGGGGACCTAGTCTTTCTCAGGTTGCAACCTTACAGATATTTGTCGCTGAGTAAGAGTGGTGTAGAGAAGTTGAAGCCTTGCTTTTATGGACCCTACAAAGTGATCAAGAGAGTTGGGGAGGTAGCATACGAGTTGGATATACCAAAGGGTAGCAGTATCCACAACACCTTCCATGTATCCTACCTCAAGAAGGCATTGGGACAATAGGTCACCACTTTGACATATCTTCCTCCACTAAATGAGGAAGGGCACTTGGTTGTAGCTCCCGAGAGGATTGTTGATGTCAGGGAGAGGAGGTTGAGAAGCAGAGTCATTCGAGAATACTTGGTCGTATGGAGAGGATTTCCTGCAAAGGATGCTACTTGGGAAGGAGAGAAAATCTTACAACACCCTGATCTAGAGTTGTTTGAGGATAAAAAATCTTGGGAAGGGAGGACTGCAATGTCCCCTTCCATTTTATCATGATGGAGGATGACTTAATAGCCTATATGTCTCCCGTAGACTATAGTTAGCAAGGACAAGGGAGTCAAGGAGGTTTATTTGGTATCACTAGGTTAAAAGAAGGACAAATCCTAAAGTGACATCAAATAAAAATAAATAATATATTTAAATGAAGTTGGAGGGAAAATAAAGTGAGGGTTTGATTTGGTCAAAAAGGGGAAAGATATAGAAGGTACGGAGGAAGGATAAATAGAGGGGTAACCTTACTCTTTGGCATAATGATTTGATTGAATGCTTGATTGGTGCTCTTGGAGCCATTGTTTCGTCAGGGTTTAGCAAAACCCTTTCACTACTATAGTCTAGTTTCAGTGGTGAAATATCCACCCTAGCCAAACAAGAGGGGATTCCACCTAGGAATACCATTGGAGCTTCATTTGGGAGTTTTGTATTCGATTGAAGGTATACCGAAGTGCGCAAGAAGTTTGCAGATATTTATGGAAGATGTCGAACCCATTCTTTTGCAGGTATCAGGAGGGTTTCAGAGAAACCATGGTTGAAGGCATCCCCGTGGGTGGAATATAGGGTGTCCCGCGAGGCCCCGCTAAACGACCACATTTGTCTTGTGAGGACCTCTGCGATGAAGGGTTGCAGCGTCCGATTAGATCCGATCTTTTAGGGTTACATGAGAGGGTTTTCTGCAGTGAATTTAGGAGGGTCTTAGCGATATTGCAGGTATTGTTTTTCTTTGTGTGTGTGATTGTGCAGCTGCCATAGCAACAAATAGAGATCTGTTGTTTAGTGTTTGGTGTAGCTATTAATACGATTAGTAGAGATTTGTATTGTTGTCATTTTTGAAGATTCCACCCATAATAAAATGCCATGATTATCTCTTCTATTTTCTGTACTTACAATGTGTTTGATAAAATGTCCACCATGAGTTTACATGCAAACTATTTGTCATAAGTAACCAATCAACACAAAACATTGTTTGCAAAGTGTTTGATTAAAATATACACCTTGAAACACGTTATCCTAGCCTGGTATAGTTGGGGATATTACATATATCTAGGATGAAAAACATGTATATCCCACTCCTAGAATAGATTTGACATAACTAACAATCTTGATTGTGTAACTACAAACACAACAACTTGCTAATAATTCATTTTTACAATTTGGATTATGCAATGTTAACATTTCATATATGCAATCTTGTCAATTCAAAATAACTTTTGTAAAATGAATTTATTTTAAATAACCATTTTTACCAAATTTCAAGTTAAAAATGTATTATTATATAATTTCACATTATATTTAAAGTTGATCATCATCATATTATTAAAAACAAAAAACAAAATGATAAAAAAATAAATATCATTCTAAATTTATCATTGTTATATATTATCATTAGGATATGGGCCATAATGGTCAATGGGACCAAGGAGTATGGAGGGATGTTGAGTTATCAACACGACGAGGGGATGTTTAATGAAGCCTGTACGCTTTTGGGCATTTTTCGGTCCATTCTTTCTTGTTCAATCATCACTCATATTGTCTTTTAATTTTTTTTAGTTTTTCTATCTTTTTTATTTTAGTCATACAACTTTATGTTTTGTATGGTTTGAAAGATGGTTTGGTCAACTTGGTTTCCCTCAAGATGGCTTGGTCAACTTGGTTTCCCTCTAAACATAATCTAATAGAAAACTTCTTACTAAAAACAACTATTGTTATATATTATAATTCAATATTTTTTTAATGAAATATGTTTATATAATTTATTTTATTTTATATATGAAAAATATATTTTCCCAATCATGTGAGGATTGGATAATGGTACATTTTCAAGAGACTTAAATCATGTGAGCATTTGATAATGGTAAATTTCAAAAGACTAAGCTTGTATTTTAAAGTTTGTTTTAAAATTTTGTTTATGGTGTGATTAATTAAATTAATTTTTCAAATTTAAAATAAAACAAATATATAATAAAAACTAAATTAAATTAATTATCTTTGTGTAAGATTTCAAAATTTAATATATATTTTTTACATTTTAAAATTATAATTATTGATTTTTTTTTACATTTTAAAATTAATTATTGAAAAATATAAATTTATATTAATAAAATATTTTAAATTTTATATAATATTTATTAAAATATATATTTTTTTCATTTTAATTTTATAAATATATAATAAAAAACAAAATTAAGTTAGTTATTTTTATATAATATTTATTAAAAAGATTTATATTTTTTACATTTTAAAATTATAATTATTGAAAAATATATTTTTTTACCAATAATTTTTTTTAAATTTTATATAATATTTATTAAAAATATATATTTTTTAGTTTTAATTTTATAATTATTGAGAAAGTACGAGTTCTTACTAATTATTGAGAAAACATGAATTCTTACATATGAAATGGAAGATAAATCTTGATACTACATTACATGTAAAGTAATGTAAAGCTTATAACCTTTAATTAAATTAAAGGGGAAAAATAAAAACAATATTTATTTATTTTCGTGAAAATTATAAACTTTAATATTTCATCGAAATATACATGTTCCATTACATTTAAGACGTTCAAAATCTTGTCTTTGCTGACCTTTCTTCTCAACCACTGTGTTAGTGACTATACAAAAAAAAGTTTATGTCTGTTTATGCACGATGCTTTCTTACAAAAAGAAAAGTCTTCATATGTGGAGCTCAGTGTGCTCCCCCCACTGTTCTAAAACAATTTCCTCCTTATAGACGAAATTCCATAACATCAGTTTCGTTTTCGTCTATGAACTCATAATATCCAAAGGCCCCATTTGGTAGTTCCAGGGCTTCTTTCGAAAGTTCGTCCACCTTAGAATTGAGTTCACGAAGTATATGATGGAAGGAAATCCTTTCGAATGCCCTAAATCTAAGTTTGATATCTCGAAGGATGGATGCTAGGTTTGGGTTTTGGATTGTGGATTTACCATTGGCCTAGTCGATAACCATTTTGGAATCTCCAAATACTTGAAGTTTGGTTAAATTTTTCTCCTTTGCTGCTTCCAGAAGTGACCATAGAGTTATCGATTCTTCCCTGTTGTTTGTGCCTCCCCCCGATGAGCATCTTATATGTATATAGTGTGAGTGGTTGATGTACAGGACCACTCCCACCTTGCATCTTGATGGGACTCCTTGACTTGCACCGTCGAAATAGCCCCAGGGGATATAATAGTTAATGTTCGAGGGAAGTGGGCAACACAACTTCTGAGGCTTCGGGGCTTCTTTGAATCCTTCAACCATGTTGAGGGTGTGAGAGGTTGTTTTCTTTGGAGGAATGAACATGTCTTTGAATATCACGTTGTTTCAGGCCCACCAAATGTTAAACACCATTATGATTGGTAAGGATGCATAGAGGGCTACCACTCTGTCTCGAACCCATGGCTTGAAGCACTCTTCCGAAGTGTCTTGGTTCTAATTACTTTGGGCTTTGAGTTTCTATATTATTGATTTCATTACTTTCCCTACATAAGGACAAAATATGAAAAAATGAGATACATATTCCGAATTTGAATTACACAATGGGCATCTGTTTGGGCCTTGCCAACCTCTTTTTTGTATGTTGTCCCATGTCAACAATTTGTTATTGAGGGATAGATAGAAAGTAATTTTACATATGGGGGGGGCCTTCATCTTCCACATGGGTTTCCACCACCACTTTCCAGGAACTTCCTAACCAGTTCCCATCCAAGCTTTGTAGCCCAGTTTGACAAAGTATGAACTATTTCTCAGATTTGAGGACCAACAGAGAAACTCCTCTAAGTCCTCTGCTAAGGTAATGGAGTTTTCACAAGATAAATTTATGAATGCCTCCCATTCTTCTGAGGTGGTACTTGAGAGGCCTAGGGTGGTCACGTCCTTCCATCCCCATTTACCCCTAGGCTGTGGGATGCCAATGCAGACATCCTTGAGGGTTAAGATATTTTATTCTTTTAAGGCTTCAAGAAGAGGGAGAGATAGTCTATACTTGTTTCCCGCTCCTAACCAAGGGTCTTACCCTATTTTGACACTACTTCCATTTCCAATCTGCCAAACCGTCCAAGATCCTACCAAGGGGAAGGCCTCGAACAAAACTTTCCAGACGATAGAACCGCTTGTGGATTTTATGGGGGAGCAAAACCACTCTACCACTGATAGGTTGGGGAAGTATTTAGAGTTCATAACTTTGGTCCATAGTTAGGATCTTTGTGCCATTATCCAAATATTTCTTCCCCCACAAGGGCGTGAGGGAAAGAACCGATGTCCTTAAGGCCCCAACCCCCAATGTCTTTTGGTGTAGAAATGGTCTTCTAGGCGACCAAGTGGATGCCCCTTGTGAATTTTTGACTAGCCCAAAGAAACTGAGAACATATCCTTTGTATTTTGTCTAGCACTCCATTTGGAAATGCAACAATAAAGTTCCAATATACTTGAATGCTTTCTAGGACAACTTTAATCAGGACCAGACACCCCCCTCTAGAAAGTAAGTGATTTACCCATATCGATATTCTGGCTTCAAATTTCTTTATTAACCAGTTCCAATCCTCTTTTCTGTAGCAGTCTGGTTTTGGGAAGAAACCTAGATACTTCAAGCCTTCGCCTGGAGTCTTTTGTTGCACTGGGATGATATTTAAGAGTGAGGGCATCTCAACATTCGAGTAGTGATTTAGGATTAGACAGGATTTATCTCGGTTGAGTGTCATTCTAGTAGCTTGGTTGAAAAGAGTTAAGACATTATTAAGGGAGGTCATGTCTCTTAGGGATGTGACTATACTTACAAATATATCATCCATGAACAAGAGGTGAGACATTGCTTCAATTTCATAAACTTTGACTCCTCTGATTAAACCAAGCAAACAGGCTTATTTGATCAGTCTACTTAAAGCCTCCACAACCAGTAGGAATAAGAAGGATGAGGGGGGACATCCTTGACGAAGTCCACGAGAGGCTCTGAAGAAACTGGAAGGGGACCCATTTATTAGAACTGTGAATG
>JASDQU010099973.1:546125-621666 GCA_032191745.1 Picea mariana | reverse complement strand
TTTTTTTTTTTTTTTTTTTCATTTTTGTTACTTTGGAAAATTCCATATGTATGTTTATTATGGTATTGTTTTTCTTTCATGATATATATATTTTACTAGATAAAATGATTTACTTGGTTAGAATTCTGCTTTATTTAATTATGTTTATATATCGTATCATTTTCTTTCATAGTATCTAAATTTTGGTATTGTCTAAGGTTTTGTATTCTTTGTTCAAATCCAGTTACTCAAATCTTTCTGAAATCAATATTTTCTGTTATTTAAAATTTATTTTTGAATGTAGAAATAGATTCAACATGATGAAAAACTTTTAAAGTATTTAGATTATATAAAAATAATCACTCAAATTTAAAGATTTATATATATATATATATATATTACAAATTAGTTTGATAAAGTAATTTTTGTGGACATTTTAGAATTTTTGTTGACATGTTCTTTCATTATTTTATTTGATAAAGTTTGTTGAGTGTTGAATAAGGTACATGTTTGTAAAAGGATTGTGTACATAGCTAGCCATGTTGATATAGTAAGAAATAAATGTGATTTTTTATAATATGAAATAAATGTGATTTTTTATAACATGATGTTACAAATGTTTGAATATAAGTACAACATTACGTTTTTCAATTACATGTAGATGAAAAGAGAGCAACTTAAATGTGATTTTTTATAATATGAGATAAATGTGATTTTTTATAACATGATGATGCAAATGATTGAATATAAGTACAACATTATGTTTTTCAATGTACAAGGTATTCATGGTGATTTTACATGTAAATGAAAAGAGAGCAATTTAATTAAAATTTATAATTAATTTGAAGGTTTGCATTTAGAAATACAAAGAGTGAGAATTTGGTTTAACTTTTTGCTCTCAAACCCTCCATTAGATTTGATTTTTGGTATGTACTATGCATAAATTAAAATTTATAATTAATTTGGAGGTTTGCACTTAGATATGCATAAATTAAAATTTATAATTAATTTGGAGGTTTGCACTTAGATATACAGAGAGTGAGAATTTGGTTTAACTTTTTGCTCTCAAATCCTCTATTAGATTTGATTTTTAGTATGTATTATGAACAAACTAAGAACAAGTTAATGAGAATTCTTTTTAGGTGAAATACACATCATGAAAAATGAGAATGCATATTAACTCTTATAATTCCACTTATGGTTAAAGGACATGTTCCCTCATACATGGATCTAATTATAATGGGATGACATGCTTTAGTAGCCCTTTCAAATTTTTTTTAGGACGGTTGCACGAAAGGATTAACAATGTATCATTTCGATAACGTTGACCATGTCAAAAAAGCATTCAAAAAGTTGCACAACAAAGGGGAACATGATCGGTTGGCTAGTAGTTATTATGTAATGTAATAATGTATTGTATTTATTTATCCAATTAGGTTAGTTATGTATTGAAATAGTCAACTTTACTAGTATAAATATTGTATAAGTAGACCCTTCTAAATATTGTATAAGTAAATCTTTTTAGGTTGTGAGAAAATGGTTAGAAGGTTGATTATTAGTAGTAATCTTGATGGGTTGTTTGTTGGTGAGATATTTGATTGTATTATCATGAGAGACTCGTGTTCATGTTGCAAACATATAATTGTAATGATTGTATTGAACATTATGTATGAAGGCCCTCATTTCAATTTCAATTATGGCCTTTATGTGATGTATTTTGCTCATTCATTTTTGGCCTATGAATGTTTAATGGATGGTGTGTATTTATGTTATGAATGCTTTTTACTTGTGGATATATTTGTCTAGAGTTTTATGTTGAATTTATTAGTATTTAATAATGAATTATTTTTCATTTTGGAACTTCCCTCTCCATTATCAACTATCTTGGTTGTGCTTCAAGTGAGACCTTCTCCCTTTGCGAGATTGAATATGAAAGCATGCTAGAATAAAATGGAGCGCCTTATTGGACACCTTATGAAAACCTTGGGTCTCAAAAAGAGCAATATTTTAAAGAATGTGTAGGTTCCCCCATTTTTTTGTCTCCTAATTGGGATGTTGAATTTCATGTCCATGTTGATGCATCTACCATAGCAATAGGAGCACTACTCACACAACCAGGAGAAGTTAATTTATATCTCCCTCTGTACTTTGTAGGCATAAATATATCTCAATCTTAGCACAATTAGATTTAATAGAAATGAATTACGATGGTGTATTCTTTGCAAAAGCTTCAACATTATCTATTGCATGGGAATTTAGTTTTTTTCACTAACCATTCTACTCTAAAATGTTTAGTAAATAAGCTTGTTTTGGAAGGTCATTTATCTCAATGGTTGTTACTATTTTAGGAATTTTCATTTGAAGTTACCATGAAGGTTGATAGGCATAATGTACGCCCATATTGTTTGTCCAGAATAGAATCCAGAAGCCTCCAAATGCTGATCTTTTTCATGTAGAAGTTCTCCCTAACTACTTGAAAGGAATTGCTTCTTTTTTTATTACACAATATGCTCTTGTACACTATTCTAAAACTCAAAAATGTCATTTGGTAGTGTAGGATACAAACTATCAATTAATTGTAGGACAATTATATAAGTTGGGTAGGGATGGGATTCTTAGAAGTTGTGTATTGGACCATGAGCATTGCATTAGCACAAGGATATTCTCTAGGAATGTCGTCAAGGATTTATCGGTGGACATTTTGGAGGGAAATCAATTTCTCAAAATATTTTGTATGTTGGTTTATGATGGTCTACAATGTTTAAGGATGACAAATAATATGTGAAGGGTTGTGATGTGTGATAGTGGGTGGGAAACCCTTCTAGGAGAGATGAATTTCCATTACATTAGGGACCTTGATCCATTTGAGAAATGGGAAATAAACTTCAGTTGACCAATCAACTCACCTACCAAACATTATAAGGCTCGGTATATTATCACCACAACTAACTATCTTACTAGATGGGCAGAGGTTGCACCCACTCAAGACTATTCAATTGAATCATTCTGTAGCAAGGTTTGTCTTTGAGAATATTCTTTCTAGGTTTGGGTGCTTGAGGAGTTTGACAAGTGATCTAGGATGTCACTTCATGAGATTGGTCATTACAACTCTCACCCAAGAATTTCTCATTGAGCATCATAATTGCAGATAGTATCATTTGTAGGCTAATGGAACTATTGAAGCTTTTAATAAGATCTTGGAGAATTGGTTGAGAAAGATCTACTTAGAGAACCAAGATAATTGGGATGAGAAGATCCCAATGGTGCTTTGGGCCTAAAGGACTACAACCAATAAGTTACATAAGTAAAATCCTTTTTATATAGTATATGCATGACAAGTTATGGTACCTACCAAGTTTGTGGTCCCTAGTCTATTCATTTTGCTAAATGACTAAAGGTGGTGTGGTCCTCTTATATGATAGAAAACATAAGAGGACCACACCATAGCAAATGTAATACATTTTCTAAAGGTGGTGTGGTCCTCTTATATGATAGCAAATATCTCAGGAATCCAAGCAAGTCGTAGGTGTATTAGTTGGGACCTTAGATGATTGAAAATATTAGAAAGTCCTATTGGAAACAAATTTTGACCCTAGCTTGTAAACTCATGCCAATAATATTGTTCATTAGCATTGAAATTTTCAATAGCGTAACAAGGATAAGGTCTCACCTGAGACACTAATGAACATTATGAAGACATATTTAGTTAATAAGAAAAAATATCTGAAGTGGTACAATTTTACCATACACTCATCATTAATTCATTTTGCAATTCAAATAAACACAAATATCACAAAAATTTAAGAGGGGGAGCCATCACATAGTCCTTTCTATTCATTCCATAAGGTTAATACATACATGAATCCTTATAACTCCATATGCAAATATGAAGGACTTCAAACCTAGAATTTTTCTTCTTCCATACAATCTTTGAACTGAAAAATTACATGCACGAGCCAACTAAAAAACCATTAATACTTTCATTTATATCTCTCTATATTAAACCTAGATTAGTTACATTTGGTTACAAATTAGTTAAAACCTCCTACGACACATACTTCCTAAGAAATATTAATCTTTTGCGTGCAAATCAGAACAAGTCATGCAACAAAAAACAACTCACACAAGGAAAAATTGGGCACACAAAGGATATTTGTGGATAGATATTTCAAAATTGTAAAACATGGAACCAACAGACCCCCAACATTATGATTGTCTCATCCTTGAGATAATTATATTTATCCCTACAAAATAGATTCCAATCAAGGAAGCCCATTGTTCACCTGATCAATTAACTCATTAAATATTTGAGTAAGGTTGTCATAGGAGTTCTCTAAGTTCTTCATGTCTTGTTGAAACTTGGTAATTGAGTCTAAAGTGGATTTTCCTTTTTCTAGTTTGATTTGCTCATAAACCTAAGGAGATAAAATAATATTAAGCTGGACATCTGTTAATCTTTTACACTTCTTCTCTACATGCTCCTAAAATTGTGCCAATATTATATTTATTTCTTATTGTTCGAAGCATGTTGTGCCAATTTTATTAGTCAAGGCATTCACCTTAGCCATGATCTCCTTGTGTTCTCTCATTGATAGTGCTTTAATGGAATGTTGCTTATTTGAAATATGTACTTTGACATTGTCTAATTTCATCATCTTTGGCATGCAACTCAGGAACATTTTACAAATGAGTTTAGAGCTAAAAACTATAGTCAACTAGGCTCAAAATCCAGTTCACCCAAGCCTTCATATTATGAAACAAGTCATATTCTACCTATATTTTTTCTTCTAATTCAATCACTTCTACTGTAGGCACCGACTTAATATTTTATTCCAATTCCAATTCCAAATTCGGATCTTGAAGGGCTTGGAATTCCTGATGTAACTAAGAAAGCTTCTTTAGTGTAGAATTAGGTGGATCTGCCTATGCAAGAATGGTTGGAATAACTACATAAAATTCATCAGCCACAATAGTCAAAGAATATTTCTTAGCCATCATTCACACATTTCCTTGGTTAATTTTTGATATGATGTTCCAAGTCCTTGACACTAATTGTCTAGTTCATTCATAATTTCTAATATATAGTGCGATAGGTTTGCTAATGGGATGATAGTAAAATCAATTTCTATGCATGGGATTTGTTGTGAGCTTTCACCTAGTGTCTAAGTATCATGGTAGCAAGGGATAGAGGATGTATTTGCAAATCCCTCCTTTCAACCCCTGGACCATGAAGGACCTTCTTGCTAGGACTTGGAGAAATAATATTTTGATGAGTAGTTGGTGTAGTGCCACTAGTGAACCGATTCTTTTGTAGATTCTCTAGATTGCAAAATAATGCCTAAATTAATTAGTTTCTAAAAAGAATATTTCTAAATCATTTGATGTACCTCAATGTGCAAACATAAACTATCTACAATGCTTTCAAATTTCTTGGGCAATGGAGATCTACCCAAGGGCTCTGTGACATCCTTCTTTTTTTGAACTACTTGAGGAAGATCTTGCTCATATGTATTCTATTGTTGCAACTATGGAATATTTGTTGATTATGATGATAACAATTATCTTTTGACTAGTAACTTGGATTAGCTAGGGGAATTATTGTCTCTTTGTGTTTTGAAGTTGATTGGGTCTATGTGGTGGTTTCTTTTTCCTTTATGGATCCTCCTGCTTGTTTTGATGAACCAATAATGCTTGTCTTGGTTCTCTTTCTCCTAATAAGGCATGTTTCATGTGTGGCTTCCTGTTCTCCCTATCTTTCTCATTCCTCATGTTCTCTTTGTCTCTTTAACTATGTAAGGAGTGTTGAATCATGAATAGTCTTCTTAGTCTACAAATTTGGTGTAGACTCTATTTCTCTACCTTTTTTTTGCTTATGATTCATTGTTCTTTCCTTTGTAGCTATGATTTCAACTTATGAATCAGGTTGCACATGCAATTTTTCAAGCCATTGTGCAATTGTTGTTTGAATATCATTTTCAAAAATACAAAAGGGAAAAATGCTTGTTGGATCTTGTGGATATGCATAGGGTTTAACACAAACATTATGCATATCAATCTCAAAATAAATAAAATAATCATACTTATCCACAAGATTCCATGAAATCCAAAAGGATTCAATAGTCTCCTATATCATGCAGGTGTACTAATGATACAAATCCATATTAGTTTCCACATGAAGTTCCTTGTCTTTGTTTTACTACCATATACTGAAATTTGGTGTTGGTATTGTGTCTATAAACTCTATGTAAAAGGGTCTACCTTCTGGTGCTTTCCATAAAAGCATAAGTACACAAATGTAATGGAAATCTTTATTGTATTTCTCACCTCCAATAATTCTATAAACAAATTGTTTTGGATATAGAGTGCTCAACAATGTCAAGGATGATTTTAGGGGCTAAATTTCTCTCATGGGCTAATTTTCCATGTTTTTTCCCAAAAAATGATTTTCCATTCTAAAAATGATTTGCCAAAATTCTATAGGATAAAATTATTTTACCTTAAAAATTGCCAAAATTTTATACAAACTATATAAAATCCATAGAAATTTGAATATTTTTACAAAAATATTGCCAAACATTTATAGTTTGCATATGAAGGATTAGTAAGATTCACCAAGGTTTCTACATTTTAAAATAAATTTCCATCCTTAAAATCATCCCTGCTCAACATCTTGATGCCTTGCATGCACATCTCACCTACATGGATGAAGCCCATAAGGAACTTGTCCTTTTGACACTTCCTAACTATCTTACAATGTAATAATTGTGAAGTAAATCTGTCCCATGGATCCTATATTACATAAATTACCACATTGTGTGTACCCTTATGTGGTCCATATTTTTGATAAATATACTCTGTGGTGATGTTTTGGGTCATCATTACTTCTACTATGTCCTCTCCTTGTCACAATAATCCTGAAACTTGATGCAAAATTTCTAGTTCAATTGGATATGGTTTAACTAACCATAGGTAGCCTCCATGCAACCAACTAAGAATAAACCTAACACATAATGAAATGGATGCACTCTATTTAAAATGAGGCATGTCTAGTAAGATCATGATATCATATTTATATAATATTCATGCCCAATATTTTGACTCCACTATCTCAGTGCCATTAACCAACATCTTCACTTCAATGTAGTAATCAAATTGGAAATTTGGAAACTACGTAGCATCCTACATATTAAAATTGGAGAAACCTATGATGTTGGTATTCCTAGGAAAGGGATCAATGATATTCACTTTCTTATGCACGTCAATGATCATCGTGTTCACTTCCTTATGGGCCTTCTACTTTGGAAAGTATTTGGGCTTAGACGAAGATTCCATCACTATTACACTTTGCAATTAAAATTGGAAAAACCTGTGATGTTGAAATTCCCAGGAAAGGGATTGAAAATATTCACTTTCTTATGAATGCTAATGATCATCATGTTCATTTCTTTGTGGGCCTTTTACTTTGGAAAATATTTGGGATTAGATGAAGATTCCATTACTATTACACTTTTCAAACTTCTACCCTTCAATGCTTCATCTTTTTTATAAACTTTAAAATCACTTGTGTTACCCCCAACTCCTTCCTCTTACTTATAGAGACTCCAACAACAGACTGACCAATAAGTTTTCCCACTACCTATTATTTTAGAATGCACCATCATTAATGATTGACATAAGTATCTCAAGTTTTGGTTGTTATTTAGTTGCCTTGGACTGTGTTTGCCATCATTTCCTTGGATTTCATCCAACGATCTCGTTGGCCCCCAACATCCCCCTTGAAGTTTTTGTAAAAATTCAAGGAGACCTCCTTGATCATTTGAAAATATTGCTTTCACGACATCCAACTCTATCTTACTTGATCTAAGAAGATGATTTTAAGGATTATTTTGGTGTGATGGCTGACTTGTAATGTAATAACTTCACAAAATTGTATCAACTGGATCTTTGGTCTTTTGATAGTCCTTTTATCTTTTTCTGTTTTTTTTTTTATTTGAGTGGTTTGCGTTGAATTGTGTGAATATTTTGTGTTTTATGCTAACGATTGAAAGTGACTTTAACGTTGGTTCTTCATTCTTATATTGATTATTTAAAATTTTGAATTTCTTGATTTTCAGCATGGAAATTCAAAACATGAGTATGAAGGATTTTGTGATTCCTTTCAATGATTAGAAAATGGTTTCATAACATGTTTTTATTTTCAGGTCTTCTATGTTGGTTAATGAATGAAAACTCTAGTTATCATTATGATTCGACAATGGAATCCAAGAATATATTTATTATTACTTTTATACACTTGTTCTTGTTTTCCTAATACCGTTTGATGTTATTTCAAAAAGGAATGATCTCATTTGACCATGAGATAGATAACTAGATTTCGATGAATAATCAAGACATGATTATCAAGACTTGAAACTATTTACTCATTATCATAGTTTCAAGTCATGACAAGTCTATAGTTATTCTCAAATATTTTTGTTATTATTAGGGTTTAACTTTTTTTAGCATGAACAAACGTTTAAATTATTTGTTTGATTTTGTTTGCTATTATTAATAATTGTTTTAATTGTTGGTTTACAGGATCTCATACTCCAAATCATGGAAGAGAGTTGGAATTGCTCGTTTTGGGAGAATAGTTGCTAAAGGATTGAAATGAGAAAACTAAAAAATCGCTTCACTTCTCATAAGGCGAAATCCAATCTTCATTTATGGGAAAACGATAACGCATTTATGGAAACACTCGAAAACCCATTTGCATAACGAAGTGATTTACCTTATTTGTGAGGATTTTCTCCTGAAACAACATATTTTAGGAGATATGGACATATATTTGACATGCAATTTTCCATATTTTGTATTGTAGTGAGCCTCCAATTTGAATTTTCTTTGAACGACCTAGGGATATCAAAGATTGATGTTTAGCATGAAATTAATTAAATTAAACTAGTTTATGTAGGCTGAGCTTATAAAAAAAAGAATAGAGCTCTAGAAGAAGGAGGATCATGGAATAGTGAATGGACTTGGGATTGTAATGGGGAGACAATGAACCTCATTTTGCTTCAGACTTTTGTTCTGTGAGTAATTTTGGAGTTTTGTTTTAATATAATATCATTTTTTTTTCATTTATGTGTTCATTTTCTTCCTATCATAGCTTTGTAGATTGAAACCTTGGCTTTTGTCCACGTTTTATTAATACATTGTTATGATATTAATTTGTGTATCTCTTTTTCCAAAGATTTGTATTTAAAAATATCATTTGTTATCTCAACTTTATCAATTCTTTGTGTGATTGATAGATATATGCATGAGTAAAATGTATAAGATTTTTCTTATGCAAATTACATGTGTTATTTATTTTTAATGAAATGTATTTTGTTAATTGAAATAATACATTATTGTTCTCCATAAAGGATTGATCTCAAAGTTGTTTCCTTTCCTTATCTTTATTAAATCTACTCTATTTTGTTGAAATTTCTTTCACTAGAATTTTGTTGGACTTGAAGTGCAACCTTGTCTGTCTGAGAATTTATTTTACAGGTGGACAATCTAACATATATTTGAAGGAGAGTATTCAACCATTAGATTGCAACTCTGCTCATGATCAGGATAGTTTAGTCATTGTATTTTGTCATATTTTGTTTGTATGGTTCGTTTGAATGTAAATTTTTAATTGTAACGGTTTAGTTTAAATGCTTTGATCATTTGAATAACTCCTATCATAAATTTCATTCAAAATCATTTATTTTAGTTCGATTGTTATCTTAGCTTGAATATTATTGTTTCAGTATGATTGAAGTTTGAATTGTTATTTATAGATATTGTTTACAATGGATTTTCTGGGATTAAGTTCCATTACATACTTTGAAATTCTAGTTTTCACAAGGTTTCTAGTAAATATTGTACCCATGTACAACTTGTAAATTTTGTGAATTTATGTAATTAAGTGTGAGGTTATCTAATCTAATAGATCATTGTAAATACTCGAAATATGACAGCTAGTAGTTAGGATCTTAGACGAATTTTCATTTATTTATTAGATAGATCCTTTCATCGGCCAATGGATCCGTTAAACCCTTTATGGATAATTACCTTAAATGGATTAGGTTACACTTAAAAAACCTTAGAATGGAATATTCCCTTTCAATTGATGAGTAGTCAATATCGCTCATCAACAAATGGCGCTAGAAGGAGGGCCAGAATGACAAGTTGGCCTTGCAGAGTCTTTATTTCGAATGTATTTAATTTCTCTTGGCTCCTGCCCAAATCACTGTGTTGGAACATGCTTTCTATTTCTCATTACCCAATATTCCCAACAAGACAATTGTTCTCTTGTCAAAACTCACTTTTAACGATGAAGGGAATACATATGAAAAGACTCATCTTAATAAGTTTTCATGTAAATGTCTCAAACATGTTATTACTGTTTTAAACGTTTTATGCAGATTGTTCACATTCACTTTCAGAGGCCGAATAAAATGTCGGTTTGAATCATTTCCATCCTATTCTATTTTTTGGTTTCAATTTGCCAATGAAATTTTTAGACGCATTCCAGGATTATGATTACGTGAAATTATGTGAAGAATTCAAGGATCTACTGATTAAGGATGATTCATCTCTAGAAAAAATTTCAACAAAGATCAATCATGTTCTTTCTAAGTTTCGTCTTGATGATTTATCTTTCGTACTAAATATTATTTTTGATGCTTATGCCCCTTTCATTCAACAAGACTCAATTGCAAATGACGACTTAGATACATATCATAAAATCAACTTGCAAGATGGATTTTGTTTGAATGAGATGAATGCACTAGAAAATTTTGAACAAATAGTATGGGTAGAACCAATTGAGAATAATTTTACTGACAAAGAAACTAGTCTTTCTTACAAACAACTTCATATTCAATCTTCTACTAATGTAGATATAGTGGAAGAGGATAAATGATTGTGAATCAAGGTGCATGTTTATATTCTTCTAACTCTTGCTCTAATCAGTTCCCAAATTCAATTACTAAAGGACACATAGATGATGAGTATGATATTAAGTATTCTAATATTTTAATAGACCCAATTAGAGATATATTTCTTTATTTTAAAGAAGAAACCTTAAATCCTTGTCCACAAATCACACCTTGTTTACAAGAAACATTAGATACATGTCATAAAATTGTTTTCGAAAATCCTGTTGAGCGTATTATGTTTGAGAGCATATCATCAAAAAAAAGTGAAAGCATTAAGGCAAGTGAAGAGGAATGTCTTGGAAATATCATTTTTTATTATAATTGCTTAAGAGAATCTTTTCTTTTGCTTATTGACGATTCTTTCTATTCTTTATATCCCGATATTTTCTTAGGTTATGATGTGCATAACACTTTACCCACTTTATTCTACAATTATCCATCACAATCTGATCTTTTTGATATATCAAGTATTGGTGATGTAACTATTAAACATAAGAATAATAAAGATGGATTTGATGCTCTTTCACTACAATCATTCACAAGAGAGATATGCGTTGCGAGATGATCCTTCTTAATTGATTTATGAAAAAGACAATGAATTCATTATGGATATCGAAGATTACATACTTCATATTCAGTCATTGATTAGATTAAAAGCTCATCATTCTATTGCACATTTGGAACCAATTCATCTCATCAAAAGGAATGCTCAAACCAACAATTTGATTTCTATAATGAATCCTCATATGATGTGTTTATCAATTGTAGATCTAACTCATCAAAGTGATAATTTTCATTCTAAGTTTCATGATAGGATTGAACAATGTCTTGAGAATTCATATCTAAAAAATATTAGGAGTAATAGTAAAGTCGTGCTTACTTTGTTTCTTATTGAAAATCTAGGAGGTAAGCATAATGTGTTTTTTTCATATCCTCCATGCGAAGAAATTCGAACAGGTGGAGAATCGTTAGGATATTGGGGCACTTCCATCTAGGTAGATGGTTATGTCCGGTCCCCATAATTTTGGTAAGATTTCTAAATTTAGTTACATTTTTCCATGCTTTCGTGATCTGTATCATGACATAATTGTAGATTGGCTGGAGAGTTCATATATTAAATTTTTTTGACATAATGGTAAGGATATACTTACTTTGTTTCTGAATTACAAACATAAAGGTAAAGATAAGTATGATGTGTTTATTTTCATTTCTGATATACTTCGATACATCTTACTAATTGGAAATTTCTTTGTCTTTGTAGGATTGGAGTTACTTCAATGGTTACATTGAATATTCCATTTCACTTAGTTCCTGTAGAGTAGAATAGTGTAGAGTAGATTTAAGAATAAGTTAGCTTTTATTTTCTTTCTTTCACTTTGTCAATTTGAATAAGTGCAACAAGGAGTCACTTTCAGGACAAAGGAAAATCATCATTCAAGGAAGTCTTCTCTTCTTTTTCATTACTTATTTCCTTCCTTATAATGTTTAAGCGTTTCCCTTCAAGTCATATCTTTAATTTCTTATTATTTTTAGCTTTATTCTGGAACGTTTTAATATCATCATTTTTTCAAAACTAACAAGCAAGGATAATCTAAGTAAACTAATGAAAAGGATCTCAACTTTTGATTATATTCAATTTAACATTACCTTTAAAAGGTCGTATGTTAAAATAATTTATCAATACATGCGACTTAACTTTGCAATGTTTATATGGTCATTTCTCTACAATTTTAAAAATCGAAATGTTGTAAAAGAGACGAGCGATAAACAATTGAAATTGATTTTAGTCTTGACTTCTTGAATGAACTTAACTTGTTTTGAAAATGACAAATCATGACTGCACACTCTAATCAAAGGTTCATTTATTTTTCTTCATGTACATAATCCATAATAACGAAGGCCTTATTAGCTTAACATTTTATGCGGCAAATGACAATTTTTATACTAATTATTCATCCAAAGAAAATAAATACATTTAAAGCGTTTCACTACAATCAATTCAATTGATCAATTTGTGTTTTATGAATTGATAAACTTATCCCCTTTACAATACACATTCCTTCTATTGCGACAAAAAATTTCACATTATATTTTCACATAAGATGTTACTCATATTGATAAGCCCTCTTTTGGTTTAATTTGTTCTTTTCTTTTCATTTCGTTTTCAAATTTGTTTGATTAAAGTTGGATTTCTTAGCTTATTTCATATTCTTTTATTTTGAATATTTGTGGTGTGACAATCATTTGTTTTGGGGTTTTAAAAGATGAAATGTCGATTCTATTATGGCTATCAAATTTTAAGATTAATGGATAAGGAGTTGTTAATCCCAAAATAAATGGTACTCTAGCTTAAGAAAGTCATCCGAGCTTTCATCACTCTGAATTTTTTTGCTTGAAGAAATCTTTTGCAAGGTAATTTTCAAGAAGAGAATCACCCTTCTTGTTGAGACCTAAGTTTGTACCCCTGCCCCTCCTCTCAACTTTCCCTACTCCTTCATTGAAATTATTCCTCTTCTGGTTGTTAAGTCGATTTCCCATTACTAAGTGACTAGTTTTTTATCATTTCCTTTTTTGATTCATTCTTTGCACCAATTATTTCTATTTTCTTGAAGGATAATTACATGTCATGGTTTGGGTTCGAAATATTTGTCATCATGTTTACCATTGATTAAGCGTGTAGTAGGTCAACCAAGCCCTTTGTTTGCACAAGAAACATCCAAAAGAAAAACGTAGCAGTTCAGAGCAGTGGATTTTAGGCTTATATTGTGAGCAACAAACATGTTAAATTTTCAGTGGTGGAGATCCAACAATCAATTAAGATCAACGACTCTTATGCATTCAGGGTTTCAAAACAGCACAAGGTTTAAAAACAAGCATATGAAGTTTCACTCAGAAATATTATCACATTGGGAGATTTCAATCAAGAACACTCGCAAACCCCCGAAGTACCGAATCCTCGAAGTGTCGTAGCCCTCGAACTGCCACATCACTCAACGAGTTAGTTCATTCGAGAGGTATTCATATTGTGCATTCAAGAAGCCCCGAATTGTCGAAGTGGACCCTCACTGCCATGTCACTTCGCGAGTTCGGCTATCCAGGAGGTTTTGATCCATAAAAAACACAGAGCCCTAAAGTGTCGAAGCCTCGAAGTGTTGAAGTGTTAGAGTATTTATTTTCAGTTGAAGTTCCATATGCCACCTGTCGGTTGATTCCAGATGACACATGACACTAATTTCTTGTACTTTGGCTATGTCATCTACTCTATTTCAGGTGACACGTGTCACTCTTCTTTTTATGACACATCATCGATTGTGATGACATACTGCCACATCCCTCCAGGAAATTGTCCACCAGGAGATATTCATACTCTGCATTCAAAAGCTCCTGACTTCGAAGAGCGAAAGACACGTGGCATTCATCTATCGATGATGCATGGAATTCATCTATCACTGACACATGGTACTCATTTTAGGCACCTTTGGTTACATCATCTGCTCTATTTCAAGTGACATGTGTCACTCTTCTTTTTATGGCACGCCATCAATTGTGATGACATACTTCCACGTCACTCTAGGAGATTGTCCTCCAAGAGATATCCATACTCCGCATTCAAAAGCTCCTGAACGTTGAAGAGCAGAAGACACGTGGCATTCATCTGTCGCCGACATGTGACACTCATTACAGGAACCTTTGGTTACGTCATCTGCTCTATTTCAGGTGACATGTGTCACTCTTCTTTTTATGTTACATCACCAACTATGAAATCATGTGGCCATGTCACTATAGGAGATTGTCCTCCAGGATATTCTTAAACTCTACAGTGAAAATCTCTCGAACACCGAAGAGCCAGAGTCCCAAAATCCCAAAATATTTAATGGTAAATATATCTTAATCTCGGGTTAATTAGAAATAATCGTTGGTTAATGACTCCACGAGATCGTCACTCTGAAATATTTCAATTAAGAGAAAACACAGTTCCCCAGAGCTCCGGAGCTTCGAAGTGTTGAAATATACAAATGATTAAAGTCTTAATCTAATGACTTCATGAGTTCAATCGTTCGGGAGATATGTATACTCTGCACTCAAAATATCCCGAACCCTAAATTTCCATAGTGGCTTATCCTCATTGATCGCATGCATTAAAGTATTCTGTAAACATATCCAAACGAGAAGAAAGGGTCAGTTACAGTCGAGACAAAAAATCTTGATGAAATTCAACAGGTGCATAAACTGAAGCTACTGGTCCAATCCTTGCAACACCATAATCGAGAATTGGAGAAATTGTACTCCAGACTACAGAAGAAATATCAAAGATTCCAGAAAAAATGTTAGAAGACTTGCTTCTTCCCCCAAGAGATAAATTGAAGAAAAACACTGCCAAAACATCCAGTTATATCCCAGTTGGCCTCCAACTACGTGCATGGATACTGACGTTCGATACAAAACTCAGTTCTATCACTCCTAGTTAGTTCTATCAAGACTCAGTTCGATTCAGCATATGCATCAGTTTGGTTTATTTCTAGTAGCAATTTTTAGTTGTTTAAAAGTTCAAGACTGTTTAGATTAAGTTAATAAGTGGTCTTTTATGTGTGATAATAACCACTCCTTTTTTATTAATTCAAGCTCAAAGTATACCTTAATACACTCTAGCAGTGCTTTAACTAAGTTAATAATTTGTTTTACAATTGATGGTGTAGAGTTAAGCCTCAGTCCCGGATGGACGAGAGCCTCTACAACTTTGATAAATATGTAGTTTTTGTATGTTTGAAGGGTTTGGTTTTTGGGAAAAGAAGATCAATACATCATCTGGTTGAACCTGTTCTATGCATGGATTAAAGCTCTATACCTGGTGAATATACTCTCGATGACAATGTTTTTTTTCCAAATACACTTGTGTTTTTATCTTATCTTGAATTCAGTTTTTGATTTGTGTGAAGTGCATTTCATTCCTTCAGTTATTGTATAACTTGTCTTTACTAGTATGCAACCTGTGAAACAACAAATGTTGTGGTGAAGATTTGTTTTTATTGCAACCTATGAGAGTAATTGTGTTTTGATACATGTTTAATGTCTTGAAATGAAATTTTAAGTATTAAACTTCTTGCAGTAGATTAGTCATTGAGTGGTTTGTTGTTTCCCTTTGTTTTTTACCTCTATTATTTCACTTGTCTGTCATTTGTGTGCCACCAACCAAGGAGGAACCTCATCCATATCATTTTTTAAACCCCACCATGCTCTTGTCTTGGAAAAACCAACCCTCTAACTGAAAAAAAATAAAATAAGAAAAACAACCATTCTAAACTTGAGGTGGCCTAGATTTTCCCTTTAGCAGTCATGTGAAGAATTTAGGACCAACATCTTCTAGCGTCGTTGCAGGGGAACAAAGTAAAGAAATATATTTCTATGGGAGAATGAAAATTATTAGATATTACCTTTGATGGTGAACAAATATCAGACACCTTCAGACTGCCATCTTTCACCTAGCGACTCCACTGAGTAAACTTCACGAAAGAAATACTGGCTCCCAGAAAAAGGACTCAAGAGATCCAAATCTGAGCACATCAAAGCCACTAAGGCTTAGCCCAACCTTGAGAAGGACACAATATTCTCTGAGCCAGAAAGACATCTAAGAAAATCCATCTTATCTCATAGATATACCTCACCCCTCAAGGGTAAAGTTGCACCCAAAGAGTCCACTTCTCTTCATTATCACAAGAAGCTTGAATTTGTTAGCCCTGAGTATCACAATTCCAAGGAACCTCAGACACCTTCAAATCCTGCCTCTACTTCATCATCTAGTCCAACATCCACCCTTGTAGCTCCAATAAATTTTCAGATTTCTATTGCCCAAATAATGGTTGTTAATAGGATGGATGTCATAATTGTTGCTAGATATGCACCCCTAGTTTTTCATATATGATTACATGCACTCCCGACCATAGATTACATGAAATATTTTCCAAGATATAATGGGGAAGGGGATGTCACTGTTGAGGAACATCTGGTAGCCTTCTAGAACTTCACATACAACTTCAATATGTACTTTACAGATGTGTGGATGAGGTTGTTTGTACAAATCCTCCATGGGGAAGTTAGAAAATGGTTTCAGGATATCCCTCCAGCCGCCATTACATATATTGATGCGCTAGATGAAGCCTTCATAAAGCAATGGGGAGATATAAGATATTATCTCTATTACATCACTAAGTTTGGGGCCCTTAAGAGAAAGAATGTTGAGTGTATTTCAAACTTCACCAAGAGATTCAATAAGATGTATGGTAGGATTCCAGATGAGGTCAAACCAACTGAATCCTCTACCAAGATCACTTATGCCAATGCATTTGATGTAGAGTTCTCCCTTCTGTTGAGAGAGAGAAGATCCACCACCTTGTTGTCCATGCAAGAGGTGACCATTGAGGTTGAATCCAACATCTTGGCATTAGACAGGTTAAAGACTAGATATGATAAAGACAAGAAGAAACATAGAGAGGAATCCCCTTCCTCCTCTAACCCAGCCACATCAGATCCTAAACTTTATGAAATGACCAAAACTTTGAAGGATTTGACATCTGAAATAGCTAAGATAAAATAGGAATATGAACAACCAAACAGATCTTTTCAAGGGGTCGGGAATAGAAATCCAAAGCAATTTAGAAGGCCAAATTATGCCCCTCAGAGAATGCAGAGAGAGAGGAGGAACGTTGATGATCAAAGAGTAGTACCTCCTTTCCAAAAGAATCAGATTGAGGAGGTGGATGTAGATAATGATGTTGTGGATGATGTTGTTTTACTTTTCAATGAAACATATTTTTACACCAATCACTTAACGCAGCAAGATTATGAGGTAGCAAAACAGAAGTTCCTCCCAAGCCAAATCCAAGCAAGGGTGCATTGGCTAAATCTCACCAACCTCCATTTAAAATTGTTGTCCCTGAAGTAAAGGAAGCTGATAGGCCACAATAATCTTTCATCATAGAACATGAGTTGAGAAAGATCAAGATCCTTGTACCTTTGTCAAAATTGTTGAAAAATGAGCCTTTCAAAAAATCCATTATGAAGGTTCTACAACCACCTACTTCTGTTGTAAATTCTAATGTAATTAGTCTGCAGGATGAAAACCCAATCATTATTGTGGGCCCACACATCGAGGATGGATTTTATGCCTCTCGACCATTATACATATATTTAAATATCCATGAAAATATCCTACATAACTATCTCATGGACTCAGATGCCTCACACAATGTCATGCCTAAGGTTGTTATGGAGAAACTAAGTCTGGAGATCAGCAAGCCCTACCAAGACCTTTACTCACTTGACTCCAAAAAATTCAAATGTTTGGGATTAATAAAATATCTGGTGGTTTCTTTGGCACAGTTACCCATGAAGAGTGTAGTGATGGACATCGTTGTGGCTGACATTCCCCCCAAGTTTGGTATGATTTTTTCCAAGACATGGGCCAAGAAGCTTGGAGGATCATTACAAATGGACCTCACATATGCCACCATCCCTATTTTAGGAGGAGAACACATGAGGCTATACATGGAGGTAATATTGGCGTACATCATCAGTGACCATCATAATCCAAGCAATCACCTAATTTATGTTGTTGAGGATGATATTGGCTCATCTGTTTTTCATTTAAATAATGAGGAACCATAAATTACAATAAGCAAATGAAAAAATCATTCACTGGCATATCAACAGAACAAAGTCCGAAGGATTTATTTTGATGGCTCTTCAACAAAAGAAGGTTATGGGGCTGGTATAGTCGCCATTTCCCCTGCGTAGGAGATTATAACGCTCTCTTATAAGCTGGAATTCAAGACTACTAATAATATAGCTGAGTATGAAGCTCTGGTGCTTAGATTGAGGGTTGCTAAAGAAATGGCCTTTGAAAGTTTGGTATTCTTTGGCGATTCTGAGTTAATCATCAATCAAGTCAAAAAAATCTATCAAGCTAAGCAACATAGGTTCAAACAATACATGTGTGGGACCTAGTTGACAACTTCTTTCTGGCATTTAACATCTCCTTCATTCCCAGAGAGGAAAATCAAAAGCCAGATTCATTGGCCTTGGCTACCAACACCTTCAAACCTCCCATTGCCCCAAATATCAAGTATCAGGTGGAATTCAGACATAGGACAACAGTACCAGACAACATAAATCACTAGAAAGTCCTTAGTGATGACTTGGAGCTACAAATATTTATGTAGACAATAAAAGAATTCTCCAGTATCTCAATAGATCAACAAGGTGAAGATGATGAATCATAAAATTAGCAAACATCACAGTTGTTGAACAAGGTGGATGGCCACAACATTGTGGAACTTAAAACAAACCACATCCCTAGGGGTCTATAGGCATTGTAAAGGTTATTTGACAGTCACGATGTCTCCAGAGAAGCTGCCATAAAAAACAAAGAAGATGAAGTAATGGACTGCAACATTGGGACTGCTGAAAATCCCAAAATAGTCAAATTGTCCAAGTCGCTACCTCTAGAACAAAAAGATAGGTATGTCAACCTCATGAAAAATTTTGCTAATGTTTTTGCATGGTCATATGAGGATTTGAATACATTTGACACTAACATCATCCATCACAAGATCCCTCTGAAGGCTGGTTCTAAGCCATTCAGATAGAAGATCAGGCAATTTGATCCCATGTTGATGTCCATAATTGAAAAAGAGCGCACAGTAAGGTGTTGGAATTACATCATACCTTCACCCAATCCGATGCACCTGACATAGTATGGACAAGAAAACATGCAGATATTTGAAAAATAATCTTCTTCACCTTGGTACAAAGATGTTATTTACTTTCTGCAACACCTAGAATGTCCACCATGTTTGAAGAAGATGTTGTCCAGGCCTATCAAATTAAAAGTTATAAAATTATGCATTTTAAATTAGAAATTGTATTGGAGGGATCCTGCTGGCATCTTATTAAAGTGTCTTGATGAAAATTAAGCTAAAAAAGTCACAACAGGTATGCACAGGGGAGTTTGTGGGGGCCACCAGCATTGAAAGCTACAACCCTCGATATCCTAAGGGAAGGGTACTACCCACCCTTTTCTCAAACGTATTCATCACAGTAAGAACATGCAATGAATGTCAAAAGTTTTCAGACAAACAAAAATTACTCTCACTGCCCCTAAAACCTATCGCTACCAGTGGCCCCCCTTTCAGCAATGGGGATTAGATTTCATAGATGAGATAAATCCACCCTCCAGTGGGAAACACAAGTGGATCCTCACTGCCATTGACTACTGTTGGGCCCGAGATATGATCATCTTCATGACGCTATTATACACTTTTTTCCATATGTACATATGCATTTTTTATTTTTCAAAGGAGCTTTTTGAAGAATTTTATGGTAAAATGATACAATCGGCATGAGGTACGTATAATTCGTGTTTTGTGATTCAATCAAGTTTAATTTCTCATATTTTATGGTTTCCAAGAGTTAATTCATGTTTTTTTTCTATTACATAGAAAAACGCACCATGTTTCTTGGTCCAACACTCGTTCCGACAATTGATCCAACACTCGTTCCGATACTTGATCCAGCACTCGTTCCGACACCTAGTATTGCACAAAAATGCAAGGCAAGTTGGCGGTTATGGTATTGGCCGCCAGTGGTGGACAAATCGAGCACATGGGTTTTGCTTGTCATTGCCCCCTCCAGCTACTAAGCTCAAGACAACTCGATTTTAGTTGTCCAAAGAGGGCGATCATTGGGTTCCTCCGTTTTGTTAGTTATGGATGCATTTAATGTAATTTGTTGAATTTAGAGGTGGTTCGACCCTCATGTGGTCGACCACCTGATTTGTAAGCTTATAAATACCAATAGGATGATCATTATATTGTTAACCAAGTAGCATAAGCATTAGAATTGCCAAAAAAACGATTTTTCTCTGTTTGAGTTTTTTTACATTGCCAGAATTATGCCAGAACTGCGTTTTTGGATTTGTATGGTGAATTCGGCCTGCTAAGCTCGTGGTATACTTTTAGAGAGTGACCACGACTTGCCGGGCGGGCCACCAACAGTTTGGTAACTCTCTTCATGTTGATTTATGCACTTCTTAATTTAATTGCTCTTTCTTTATTTGTTGTTCATGCATATTTTTATTTAGTTAATTAATTTGTTGTAGCTTAACTGATTTGCTTCTCTTTTACAGGTTATAATGATGAGATGTATTAACATGCATTAATATCGTAGATTAGAAAAGGCTTGCAAGTCTCTCTCTCACTATACTAACCCCGCATGTAGTTAGATGATAAATTGTTCTTTCTTTTATATTTTTACAGTCAAGCTTAGAACAAATTTTTAATTAGAACATAACATAGTTTTAATCTAAGTTTCTTCTGACAAAGATTGATGGATGGATAGATTTGCTTCTATTTTTGAATCATAGCTTGCTTACTTCAGTTTTAGATAGATTTCACTTGCTTAGTTATTGGTTAAATGTAATTGTCAATTCACTTTTTAATATCATGTTTTTAATTTCTGTTTTCAGTCATTTTCTTATCATGGCTTGAATGATTAAACTAGACATAGTATAGTTTCCTTTCACACAATTTTCTTTCATAGATTAAGATGCAATTGAATTTCTTAATTAGATAATGATGATCTCATCATGATGTTGATGGTTTATACATGAATATGTAGGGTTATTAACATTACTTTTATCATGGCTAAGTTTGCATTGGACTGTTTACTTCACACCTTTCATTTTTCCATTGAAATTAGTATTGAGCTTATACCATTAGAACTATCATTTGTTGTCAAGTGTCAACAAGATATCATCCATCACCACCGAAGGCATCCACACAACCACCAGCATTACATTTGAGTGTTTCATAGATTAAAGATAGTTTCTTGCTTTCGTAGATTAGAAGAGATAGTTTCTTGTTTTCATAAGTTTAGTTGATAGTCTTTCTTACTTTCAATAAACTAGATTTCCTTTCATGCATTGCATTGATCATTTAAACTTCCTTTCATGCAAGAGAAATAGTTTTGCATTAGGCATTTAGTTCACTTGCCTCTTAGGCTAGGTAGTTGTTCAATGATGAGAAGTCTTTGCTTACTTGTCTTTTGCTTTATGCTTTTGCTTGCTTGTCTATTTGCTTTAATAGGTTAGTTAGGTGCTTTTGCTTTCTTGTCTATTTTCTTTAATATGTTAGTTAGGTGTTTTTGCTTGCTTGTCTATTTGCTTTAATAGGTTAGATAGGTGCTTTTGCTTACTTGCTTATTTATTTTCTTTCATAGGGTAGTTTCTCATTGAATGTAGGTTGGCAAGTTAAAGGTAGTTTTCTTTCATCATTTGCTTAGTATGATTAGTAGTTTATCTTTGCTTATTGTTGTGAGCTAATTTTCTTTACATAGAGTTTTCATTCGCTTTCTTAGCTGGAACTATCCATCTGTCCTTGGCCCAAAAGTACTTAGGTTACCTAGTTTCAATTTGCTTAGTAGGGTGTGTTCATTAGATAGGTTTGTTTGAGTAGATTAGCCTTAGATAGATGATTTCCTTAGTTAATATACACTCCTACCAACCTTCTACCTTTGGCATATATTTTTCTACAACTCTAAGTTTACTTACCCCGGGTTGACAATTTAAGTGAGGGTAGTTTAGTGTCTTTTTTAGTACATATAAAACACCTAACATTTTGGTGTCGTTGTCGATGAGTTGTCTTAAGGTAAGAAGTAATTAGGAATTAGATCATCCTTAGACCTTATCATTAGTTTGGTGGTGGGGGAACTTTAAGACGAAAGGTAAGAACCTATGCATCTGCTATAGCAGGTTCCCCCAAACCCAATAGTAGTTTTTCTTTTTGTTGCTTTCATGAATAGACCTAGGAATCAAATGGTAGCTTTTTCTTTCTTTTTTTTCTTTCTTTCATGAATAGGCCTAGAGACCCACAAGGTAGATACATTAAATCAAAATCATACCTTTCAACCAAGGTTCCTTCCGATCTCTTTGAGGGAAGGAACGCTCCTCTTATAAAATCCACAAACTGATTGGTAATTGAGAAACCTACCACCCGACCGAAATTTGACATTCTTAATGAATTGAAAAATATTTTTGTCAATATTCCTCTACTTCAATCCATTAAAGACATTCCAATCTATAGTAAGGTAGTCAAAGAATTGTGTATCAAGAAGCCAGGTAGGAAGCAAAAGGACCCTTCTACAATACATTTGGTAGGAGGACTCTCTCAGTACATATCAGAGCAGCCAAAGCTAGCAAAGTATGGGAATCCAAGAAACCTCGTAGTGACTATAACCATTAAGGAGGTCTCCATCGGAAACACTCTCATAGACCTAGGGGCAGCCATCAATGTTATGACCGCTACTACCTTGGAATAATTACAATTACAACCTCTTCTTCGGCCTACCCCAACCATTTTGGAATTAGCAGATAAGACTTGGGTTACACTTGAAGGGATTTTAGATGATGTCATGGTTACTTTAGCCTCATGGGAGTAACTCGTAGATTTTCTTGTTATTCATTCAAAGGATCCTGCCCGAGGCCACCTCGTTATTTTGGGAAGACCTTGGCTAGCCACATCGTATGCATTTATTGGCTGTAGAGAAGGAGAAATGACCATCTCAAATGGTCTCTCTATCCAGAAGCTCACCATTTACCCTCCAGCTCAACCTATTATGGAGAATCTATGGTGGCTTGAATGTCCATACGAGAAAGAAGACTGGGAAGAACCCATATTTCCTAGTGACCATGCAAGGTCACTTCAGGAGCATACACCAGAAAATGTGCTAAACCAATTAGTCCAGGAAATTTTTTACATATAAACTCTAGGATAGATACAGACGAACAGAAACAATTAGTATATATCCTTAAAGAACAAACAGGAGCATTTGCCTGGGAATACACTGACATGAAGGGTATACACCCTGACACATGCATCCATCATATATACACCCACGGGGAAGTAACACCTATTAGGCAACCCCAGAGAAGGATGAACCCAACACTCAAAGACATAGTCAAGGAGGAAATCCAAAAGTTGTTAAATGTCGAATTTATCTATCCCATCTCCAACAGTAAGTGGGTATCCCCGCTAGTAGTGGTTCCAAAGAAAGTGACAAGGAAATGGAGAATTTGTGTTGACTTCCGGGAACTCAATAAGGCCACTTTGAAAGACTACTTTCCTCTTCCTTTCATTGACCAAGTTCTAGATACCTTGTTCAGAAAGAAGTATTTCTCCTTTCTAGATGGGTACAACGGGTAAAATTAGATTATTATAGCACTCGAGGACCAGGACAAGACTACCTTTACTTGTCGTTGGGGAACCTATGCTTATAGGGTCTTACCATTTGGATTGTGTAATGCTCCTGCCACATTTCAATGAGCAGTATTAGGGATATTTGCCGATCTTATTCATGATTGTGTGGAGGTCTACATGGATGAATTCACATTTTATGGCAACACTTACCAGGAAACCTCAGACAACTTAGAAAAAGTCCTCATCAGATGCTAGGAAATGAACCTATCCCTAAGTCATGAAAAATGCAAAATGTTGCTAACTGAAGGAGTGGTTCTAGGACATCATCTTTCATCTGAAGGAATACAAGTCGATCCTACAAAGATTGAGGTCATTATTAGACTTCCATCCCCCAAGACTCAGAAAGAGGTGAGAATATTTCTTGGACATGCCGGATATTACCGGCGGTTTATTGAAAATTTTACAAAGATTGTTGCACCTATGTTTGGATTATTGATAAAACATGTTGATTTTGTTTGGACTGAGCAGTGTCAAACTGCCTTCGAAACCCTGAAAGCTAAGCTGTCTGTGGCACTAGTTCTTAGAGGGATTAATTGGACTCTCCCATTTCATATATCCACTGATGCCTCTGACACCGCAATAGGAGGGGTATTAGGGCAGAAAGAAGACCAACAGTCCTGTGCCATTTATTTTATAAGAAAGAACTTGTCCCCTGCCGAGTTGAACTACACAGTCACCGAGAAAGAGTTCTTGGCAATTGTTCATGCTATTAACAAGTTTCATCATTACATTACAGGTTATGAAGTATTTGTACGCACTGATCATTCCGCCATTAGGTTCCTCATGAATAAACCTATAACTAATGGTCGAGTGACTAGGTGGCTCTTGTTATTGCAAGAATTTAATGTTATTGTGCTTGATCGACCTGGAAAGGATAATGTAGTAGCTGACTTTCTTTCCTGCATAAAGAATGAGGATGATGATATCCCTATAGATGATAGTTTCCCAGATGAGCATATATTTTCCCTTTCTGTCAATACCCCATGGTTTGCAGATATGGAAAACTATTTGGCTACTAGGAAGTTACCGTCTCATTTGTCACCTCGTGAAAAACGGAAAATTAGTACACAGAGTGCTAATTACTCTTGGGTTGGTCATGATATTTTTCGCACAGGTCCTGATTTGATTATTCATAGATGTGTCTAAGAGGACGAGGTACCTGAAACACTATGAAGTTGTTATGATGGACCATGTCGTGGACATTTCTCTGACAAATGTACAACATATAAGGCGTTACATTCATGTTACTATTGGCCTAGCATTTTCAAAGATGTTGCCAAGTATGTGAGAAGTTGTGATAGTTTCCAAAGGATAGGTAGACCTACATCATCTGACAAAATTCCTTTGCAGGCCCAAGTTATGATAGAACCCTTCGAAAAATGGGCCCTTGACTTTGTAGGACCAATTTCACCCATGTCCCCTAGGAAGAACTATATTTTGGTTTGTACGGACTATGTCACCAAATGGGTAGAGGCAAGAGCCCTATTTAGGGCCACAGAGAAGTCTGTTGTCGAATTCATCTATGAAGACATCATTACCCGCTTCGGTGTCCCTCATGAAATTGTTACCGACCAAGGCACTAAATTCACTTCCAAACTAATGAAAGAGCTAACAGAGAAATATGGGATTAAACATCGTAAATATTCTCCATACCACCCGCAAGCCAATGGTCAGGTAGAATCCACAAACAAAGTTCTGGAAGCCATCCTTACCAAGATTGTTCAGTTACATCACCGAGATTGGGCTGATAGGCTCCCAAAGGCTTTGTGGGCATACCGAACTACCTGGAGAAATACCACTGGGCATACCCCTTATGAGCTAGTGTACAAGAAACAAATACTTTTACCAATAGTATTCCAAGTAAGGACCTTTCGTATTGCTGGAGAATTAGGATTGAACTTGGATGAGGCTCAGAAGAAACGAGCCCTACAATTGAATGAATTGGATGAAATCAGGCAAGATGCCATCCAATGGACAATATTGGTACAAAACCAGAGGAGCAAGTGGCATGACATGTTTATTAAAAAGAAACACTTCTAGCCTGGTGATTGGGCCCTATTGTTTGATTCCTGATTCAAAACCTTCAAAGGAAAACTTACCACCCATTGGTTGGGCCCTTACAAGGTAGACACTGTATATGACAATGGAGCTGTAAAAATTAAAACAATTGACGATGGACAAGTCTTCTTTGTGGTAAATTGACACAAACTTAAGTTTTATCATAAGCCCATTTCCAGAGAAGATTTTCTACAGGTCATGTCAACTGAAAAGGCACTGGCCTTAGTAGATGGGGAAGTCCCCCCTTGTTCCTGAAAGGTTTTTTTCAAAAGATTTCTTACTATATATATGTAAATAGTTTTTGTTAATAAGGCAATTCTAAGAGGTTTATGTAAGTAATTATTTCACCGGGAGTACACAGTTTAAAGGATCTTTCATCAAAACATTGTTATACTTGAATTTTGTGTTTGCTAAAGCATCAAATGAATAGAGACTTACTGTAATTAGCCATGTTTTTGAAAAATTATCATCTTTAAGGCATTCAAAAGGAGTTTCTCTTGAAACTCTTCACCACTGTATAAGGAAGTGATACCATAACTATCAAGCCTAGAGGTCTCTCGTACAAATTTTCCAAGAAACCTGAGTAAGTAAGTCAAGTGTCTTTATCAAAGAGTAACAGGGCGACCTCATTAGTAGTTAGTCATGGAAACATCATAATAATTACAAAAGAAGAAAGTAAGTTGAGCCTAGAGATACCTTTATGTTCTTTCTCAATGGTACCATCCACTACACACTAAATAAATTGATTATATCATATCTTTAGATAGGCCATGTCTGCTTAAGTACCCTTTACATCAGGAAAACCACTAATAATATAACAGAAAGTCATCCTCTAACATAAATACCATCCCAATTAAAAATAAAAAAAGAAAGAAAAATTTGTTTCAGGGTTGTTCCCCCATCTTCTAGCATAAGCAATCTTATACTAAAATATTTAAAGACGGAGGGCTAGTCTCTGAGGGTTTAAGAGGCTAACCCACCAGGATACTGAACAGGTCTGCTAGCAGCGGGTACCAGCCTATGGTATGACTAGGTAAACCCGTCGGAATACTAAACAGGCTTGCTGGCAGCGGGGCATTCTACCTAGCGAGGATGGTGATCTAACAAAAGTAAATACTAAATCTAAACTTGTCCTAATGTACGGCATTACTTGCAGACAAAGATGACATGAAGTATGTGTGGTTTAGCTAAGGTTAATGAATCTCATGAACTTTCCATTGGGGAATGACTCTAAGACTATCTTGAAACTCTCTTGCCTACCTCTTCTTATCTATATATAGGATCTCTTATCCTATAGGTGGGGCCATCTCCTAACTATCTCGTTGGACCAATCTATGAAATTTCATCTTTACACTTGACATACTGTAAATCTTCGGCTATTGGGGGATACTGACTAGTTTCCTATACTTTTGATTGTGAGGTGTCACAATACTTAGGTGTGGGGGAGGGGTTCATGAGCTGACAAATGATCATTGCCTAGAGAAAGGAGTCTTTGAAAGAATTTTTGTATTATTACCATGATACAGGTTATTACATTGATAGTCATGTTATTTTTAAATGCTTAACTTCTGTGTGCTATACATTACTAAACTCATGCTTAACAGACCATTATTTATTGGTTATCTTCCATTACAAGCTGCATATTGTAGGTTTGCCAATACATGTTTTATGCTTGCTATAACCCGTTCATTATAGGTTTTGACACTATATGTCATATACAAAAAGAATGAGTAAGCATGGAGCACTATGCCTCTGCCCACTATGGTTGTCAAAAATACTTCAAAATTGCAGGTTGTCCATTAAAAGAGGCGAAAATGCACTTAACACAGAGGTATCAGATGAAGTACCAGATGAGGTGCTAGATGCAATGCCATTTAAAGTGTCGTTTGAAGTGCCATTGCATTGCATACTAGTAACTGTCCTAGATTCCAGAGAACTAGAATTCAATCACATTTAATTAAATTTGTTACAGGCATTGATTAAAAGATGCTTCATATGGTTATGATCAAATGTCCAAGTCAAAAGACTTGGACATTGATCTAAGCACACACCACTCCATTTCTCTCAAGCTTGCCATCAAATTCGAATCTCCCACACATGGTAGCTCGTGCGGACATGTGGGCAACGTCCTCCACCATAAGAGCATCCAAAATCGGGTTGGGCACTCTATTGTTTCATTTGAACTTTCCATTTGCTCTACCCTGCGTTAAGAAATAGCGCCCAACCTCTGTCGAATTCGCCCTTTGTTCTAATCACACTCAGATTGTGTTAAACCCGTGCCATTTCTTGGCCTGTTTGCACCCTTGCTTGGTAAAATTTTCCCTCTGTTCCAATTGCACTCGGACCGTGCCCAATTCATGTCTCTATGTGGCTCAATTTCTCCCTTTCTTGGTGAATTCAAACCCTTTCACAATGCCCAAGCGATATGAACCTTCCTCCTATGCAGACTTGTTTTCCATTCCATAATTCGCACAGTGTAGGGAAGTGTTTTTGCATGTTGGTTGCGGTCCATTTCTGTCGAGTTTGCAAGGCCATGATGACAATATTTCTATGCAATTTGCAATTAGTTTTGATGGCGGGATAACACATGTAGGGTCTTCAATTTTGCAGTCACAGAAGAGTCAATTGTTGCTGCAACAAAAATTCCAAGAATGGGAGATAGGTGGTTCAAGAATCATCAATTGTCACGCTCAAGTTACAACAGGGTGTTTAAGCCCGAATTTGAGATCATTTTAGGAGTGAAAGGGTATGCTAAGGAGTAGATAAAGCCATAATTGGTCAATCCCCTTATCGTCATCACACGGTTAATTACATGTGAAGGTAGATACTCCACCTTCAAAGTTTGTCACTTTAGATTGCTGGCTCATTTTCTATTCAATAAACCTTTGACTTCCCTTTTTATTTTCTCAAAAGCTTGGAGAAAATGTCCTCTCAATTGAGGAAAAATGTGACCAACCCCCACAATAGTCTCTTCCACCACGGTTTGATCAAACTCCTCGTTCTTACCGAACTAGAGAAGCAGGGGAAAAGTTGGGATGCCTTTATCTACCAATTTGCAAATCCTCACTTGACATTTAAGACTGGAAAAAATCCACTTAGCCTAAAAACTATCTCTCTATCCAAGCCTCACTCTCCAAAAACTCCAAACTCCCTTGCACAAACTCCCTCTTTGCCGGAACAATACCAAAATCTTGTTGATATTCCTACTTCTTCATTAGGGAAGAAGACCAAGAACAAAGACCAAAAGAAGCCTATTGTTGACCCCCCAATGCCTTCATTTTCTCTTGATCCTACACCTAAGAAGCCCCAAGAAGTAATGCAACCAGACTTTCCCATCATTCCCACAAACAAGAGAGGAGCCAACCGATTTGGTAAGGGACCCTTTCGGAAGAGTACCCGAAACATAAGAACCAAGCCTTATGCAAAGCCTCCACCTGCTTCGGATGCTATCCAAGTATCCTCCGACCTTGAGAGCCCTCATAAGAAACATAGAGAAGTCTCTGTGGATGGATTAGAGCCACTAAGGAAAACAAAGCAGAACCTACCTAACCTTTCCGATCTCCCATCACACCCACTTCACCCATGCCCACTCTTGATCCTAAAATTGACAAATTGACCACATCTCTCAAAGGACCTAAGCCTTCCTTGGAGATCACTGATTTTGTTCCAACTATAGAGGAGCTACAAAGGGAAAATCATCAGCTTCTCCAACAATTGGAGGAGAGGAAGACAATAGATGCACACCTTCATCATGACAATGTAGTCCTTCAGGAAAAAGTTAACTCCCTTCAACGGTTGGTCGATGGGATGACCCAATCTAACCGCAACTTAAGAGCACAATTAAAGCAACATAAGAGGCACAAGGCTAAGCCTACACAACAAGAAAGAGAGGCTTCTAAAGCCAGCCCTCCTCAGGAAGCCTAGTTCCGAGGGATGACCTCTTTTTGTTTGTAGTGGGACCTGCAAAATCGTTGATGTGGGGGTATGTTGGGCCCGAGATATGATCATCTTCATGACATTATTATACACTTTTGGCCATATGTACATATGCATTTTTTTATCTTTCAAAGGGGATTTTTGAATAATTTTATGGTAAAATGATACAATCAGCATGAGGTACGTATAATTTGTGTTTTGTGATTCAATCAAGTTTAATATATCATATTTTATGGTTTCCAAGAGTTAATTCATGTTTTTCTGCTATTACAGGGAAAAACGCACCATGTTTCTTGGTCTTGCACTCATTCCAGCAATTGATCCAACGCTTGTTCTGGTACTTGATCTGACACTCGTTCTGGCACCCAGTAATGCCCAAAAACGCAAGGCAAGTTGGTGGTTATGGTATTGGCAGCCATTGGTGGACAAATCGAGCACATGGGTTTTGTTTGTCATCACCCCCTCTAGCTACTAAGCTCAAGACAACTCGATTTCAGTTGTCCAAAGAGGGCGATCATTGGGTTCCTTCGTTTTGTTAGTTATGGATGCATTTAATGTAATTTGTTGAATTTAGAGGTGGTTCGACCCTCTTGTGGTAGACCACCTGGGTTGTAAGCTTATAAATACCAATAGGATGATCATTAGATTGTTAACCAAGTAGCATAAGCATTAGAATTTCCAGAAAAACGATTTTGCTATGTTTGAGTTTTTTAACATTGTCAGAATTATGCCAGAACTGTGTTTTTGGATTTGTATGGTGAATTTGGCCTGCTAAGCTCATGGTATACTTTTAGAGAGTGACCACAACTTGTTGGGGGGGGCACTAGCAATCTAGTAACTCTCTTCATGTTGATTTATGCATTTCTTAATTTAATTGTTCTTTCTTTATTTGTTGTACATGCATATTTTTATTTAGTTAATTAATTTGTTGTAGCTTAATTGATTTGCTTCTCTTTTACATGTTAGAATGATGAGATGTATTAACATGCATTAATCTCGTAGATTGGAAAAGGCTTGCAAGTCTCTCTCTCTCACTATACTAACCCTGCATGTAGTTAGATGATAAATTGTGCTTTCTTTTATATTTTTACAGTCAAGCTTAGAACAGATTTTTAATTAGAACAGAGCATAGTTTTAATCTGAGTTTATTCTGACAAATATTGATGGATGGATACATTTTCTTCCTATTTTTGAATCATAGCTTGCTTACTTCAGTTTTAGATAGATTTCACTTGCTTAGTTATTGGTTAAATGTAATTGTCAATTCACTTTTTAATATCATGTTTTTAATTTATGTTTTCAATCATTTTCTTATCATAGCTTGAATGATTAAACTAGACATAGTATAGTTTCCTTTCACGCAATTTCCTTTCATAGATTAAGATGCAATTGAATTTGTTAATTAGATAATGATGATCTCATCATGATGTTGATGGTTTATACATGAATGTGTAGGGTATTTAACATTACTTTTATCATGGCTAAGTTTGCATTGGACTGTTTACTTCACACCTTTCATTTTTCCATTGAAATTAGTATTGAGCTTATACCATTAGAACTGTCCTTTGTTGTCAAGTGTCATCGAGATATCATTCGTCACCACCGAAGGCATTCACACAACCACCAACATTACATTTGAGTGTTTCATAGATTAAAGATAGTTTCTTGCTTTCGTAGATTAGAAGAGATAATTTCTTGTTTTCATAAGTTTAGTTGATAGTCTTTCTTGCTTTCAATAGTCTAGATTTCATTTCATGCATTGCATTGAGCATTTAAACTTCCTTTCATGCAAGAGAAATAGTTTTTCATTAGGCATTTAATTCACTTGCCTCTTAGGCTAGGTAGTTGTTCAATGAGAAGTCTTTGCTTACTTGTCTTTTGCTTTATGCTTTTGCTTGCTTGTCTATTTGCTTTAATAGATTAGTTAGGTGCTTTTGCTTGCTTGTCTATTTGCTTTAATAGGTTAGTTAGGTGTTTTTTCTTGCTTGTCTATTTTCTTTAATAGGTTAGATAGGTGCTTTTTCTTACTTGCTTATTTATTTGCTTTCATAGGGTAGTTGCTCATTGAATGTAGGTTGGCAAGTTAAAGGTAGTTTGCTTTCATCATTTGCTTAGTATGCTTAGTAGTTTACCTTTGCTTACTGTCGTGAACTAGTTTTCCTTACATAGAGTTTTCATTCGCTTTCTTAGGAACTATCCATTAGTCCTTGGCCCAAAAGTACTTAGGTTACCTAGTTTCAATTTGCTTAGTAGGGTTTGTTTGAGTAGATTAGCCTTAGATAGCTACTTTCCTTAGTTAATCTACACTCCTACCAACCTTCTACCTTTGGCATATATTTTGCTACAACTCTAAGTTTACTTACCCCAGGTTGACAATTTAATTGAGGGTAGTTTAGTGTCTTTTTTAGTACATATAAAACACCTAACAACTACTTTAACAAATGGATTGAGGTTTTTCCCACTAGGAATGCTACTGACAAGGTGATTATAAATTTTTTGGAAACCAATATCTTTTCCAGGTCCGACTACCCTAGAAAGATTATAACATAAAATTCTGAGGCATTCAAGTCTAAAGCCATGATTGACTTTTGTGGTAGCCATAACATCGCCTTGACACATTCCACGCCCTATTATTCTTAGGGGAATGGGTTGGCCGAGTCATCAAATAAGACTCTCATTAGGATCATCAAGAAATTGTTGACTGAAAACAAGAAATCCTGGGACTCTAAACTAAAGTATGTCTTGTGGGCCTGCAGGATCATCACCAAGAGATCCTTGGGAACCTCACCATTTTAGCTAGTCTATGGGATAGATGTTGTCTTCCCTACTCAACTCGGTCTACCAATTCTAAAATTCCTACAAGAATAAATGGAGGAGCCAAATGAAGTCCAGAGGATATTCTTTTAGATTATAGAGGTTCAAAAAAAGAGAGAAGCATTGAATAAGATAACTGAGGCATACCAGAGAAAGATCAAATTATCTTTTGAAAAGAAAACCAAGAAGGAGATCTTTAAAGAAGGAGACCTGGTCTTGAGGTGGGATGCCAGAAGGGAAGAAAAATCTAAGCATGGTAAGTTTGATAACCTCTGGTTTGGTCCTTTTAAGGTGGTTGTGGTTCTGGAAAATAATACATTTGTTTTACACAATGTAGATGATACTGAGATTTTCGGAGGCCTAGTAAATGGGCACTTCCTGAAGCACTATTTTGCTTGAAAGACTGAGGGAACGCCCCTCTTGTACCATAGGTGCTTTCATTTTTCATTTTCATTTGATTAGTTAGTTTGTGTGTGAATAAAGACTCCATATCCCAACATAAGCACTTAAGTGTAGTTACAGTTTTGGATTCAATAAGATGCATGTTTGAGAGACAATAGCAGATGTACATGGCTGACAGACAGAAACAAAGGTAAGAGAAGGAAGGTGGGAGCAAGTTATTAAGTTCCAAGAAACTGACTTGTTGTTCTCAATACCCCACAGGGGGGTGATTTCCCCAATTGGAGCCAATGTTGAAACCTAAGTCTGCACCCTTGCCCCTCCTCTCTAAAGTCAGGCTCTTATGCATTCGGGGTTTCAAAATTGCACGAGGTTTAACAACAAGCATTTGAAGTTTCACTCCGGTATATTATCACTTCGAGAGATTTAAATCCAGAACAAGTGGGAACCCCCGAAGTACCGGAGCCCACAAACTGCCACGTCACTCCACGAGTTTGTTCATTTGGGAGGTATTCATACTATGCATTCAAGAAGCCCTGAAGTGTCGAAGTCATGAATTTCCAAAGTGGACCCTCGCTACCATGTCACTTCGTGAGTTCGACTATCTGGGAGATAGCCCCGAAGTGTCGAAGTCTTTATTTTCAGCTGACATGTCATATGCCACCTATCGATTGATTCCAGATGACATGTGGTACTCATTTCTGGTACTTTGGCTACATCATCTTCTCTAGTTCAAGTGACATGTGTCACTCTTCTTTTTATGACACGTCATCGATTGTGATGACATACTGCCATGTCACTCGAGGAGATCGTCCCCCGGGAGATATCCATACTCCACATTCAAAATCTCCCAAACGTCGAAGAGAAGAATACACGTGGCAATCATCTATCGATGACGAATGGAATTGATTTGTCACCGACACATGGCACTCATTTTAGACACCTTTGGTTACGTCATCTGCTCTATTTTAGGTGACACGTGTCACTCTTATTTTTATGACACGTCATCGATTGTGACAACATAGTGCCACGTCACTATGGAAGATTGTCCTCTAGGAAATATCCATCATCTGCATTCAAAAGCTCCCGAACACTGAAGAGAAGAAGACACGTGGCATCCATCTATCGATGACGCGTGGAATTCATTTGTCGTTGACACATGGCACTCATTTAAGGCACCTTTGGTTACGACATCTGCTCTATTTTAGGTGACACATGTCACTCTTCTTTTTATGACACGTCACCGACTATGACATATGTTGTGTTGGTTTTTTCACTTGGGTGAGAAAAACAACAACACTTGCATGTCTAGATGAGCCTGCTAGACAAGACATGAGTTTGTGAGTGGGTTATATAAGCCAAACACATATGAAAACAAAGAAATAAACTAAAATAACTCATAAATAAATGTTATAAATCTTGAGAAACTTAGAACCATGAAAATCAAACAATGACCAACATAATGCTACCAATGGATCAATAGATTAGTAGGCAAAATACCGTAGAGAAAGTCAGAGACTTATGAGTTCCCTCTTCCTCCTTAGGAGGGCTCTTGAGTTCCCTAATTGAGAGCTCTTTTCTTTAAAATGGAAGAAATGGAAAATGGTGAAGAAAAACAATGCCTATTCCCTCAAGAGGTGAGTGGAATGGCCTATTGCAATGGTGCTTGAAGGCTTCCAAGAGAAAAAAGGATTCTCGAAGAAGAATTCTTGCAGCATAACAATACTTTGAATATCTTGGTTTCTTAGCACACCCATGGCTCTTATTTATAGCATTGATACATGGAAAAATGTAATTGGTTCATAGTGTGAACAAGGGTCTTTTTAGGGCACCCTCTATCCCTTGACCAACCCCCAAGATAGATTTTTCTAAGACATGAGTGACAAATCGAGTTGGGGGTCGGACTAGAAGTGGTTGATGGGTTGACAAGATCCATAAATGCATCGTTCATAGAAGTGTGCATCTTTTCTCGTAGACAGTCACGCATTTTGCGCACTGAGGGTTGTGTTGGCCCATGCATGTTGTGCATTGTGCACGTGCCTCCTTTGGTGAGTCTGCGCACTTCAATATTTGACCCAATTGTATATTTTTTTTCCTTTTGAATGCATTTTGATGTTGTAGGTGGACTAATTGTTGTTGGCATTGATGTGTTTCTTTAACCATTTGCGTGCAATGTTGTGGATGATTTTTCAGTGATAACAAATTCCCCCTAATGTGTGAGGTTAGGAGCATACATATAGCCAAAATACATCAATGTTTCTTTTGCTGAGAGTGCCATTGTAAGGAAGAGTGAAGAGAGGAACTGCAAGAGAGTTCCACCAGAGGAAGAGGGAAGATTGTGGGAACCAAACCTTTCTCTAGGGAAAAAAAAGAAAATATGTGTACAAACGAGGCGGGCATGCCCCATGCTCGTCTCATGAAACCAAAATGTGAGATTGTAACTGAAGATGTATGTTGATGTAGATAACTGCAGCGCTCTCGAGGGTAGTTGATAATGATAGATGACAGTTCTAAATGGTGAATGGACTCCGAAGTGAGGCAAGGACGACTGTAAGAATTGTCGATGACTCATAGGCATTGATGGCTTAACAAATTCAAAGGTCTTTGGATGGTATGAAACAACTGCAATAGTCGCATAGTAAGACCGACCATAACATGAGAGTTTGTTGAAGTTGAATGTTACGGGGGTCAACAGAATCATAAAGAAATGATGATTCTCTCTGTGTCATCTGAGACTCCTCATTGTAAAGGTAATGAGAGTCAAGATAATGTCGACCTTCTGGAAACTGTGTTGATGTCGACAGGAAGGGAGACACGACTCTAAGAAGCAAAGGGCTTCATGAAATCCACTGAGTAATAGGTGATATCATGTACTTACAGGTAACATGAATGAATTCTAGATGCAGTGAGACTCGAGACTGCCCTTGGTTGGGGAATTTTGAAGGATGTCTGGAAACAAGCGTAAAACTGGATCTAGTGTCAGGGGGACGACAAGATATGGGGTTAAATTGTGTCAGAGGCTAAAAAAGTAGACAAACTCATAGATCATGGGTACATGGACTTGTGATACTCAGGGTTCATGAATGATGTCAGTATGAAAAGAGAGTGGATGCCCCAACCAAGGGTGACATGGGTTTCTTTTCTAGGAAAAAGAAGGCCATCAAGGGTGACGAAAAAAAATCTAATTATATGTTGGAAACAAAGGCTTTTTACAATTACCAAATAAATAAAGAATATTTTGGGTTGAGTTTACAGATATATAAATAGGTGTCGTAGTGAAAGATGGCTTGGCCTATTTAGGGTGCAAGTTTGTGAAAGAGAATTGGTGGAGGGTGGGGGCCCCATGGGTGGGTTTTTGTATTAGGTAAATGGATGGAGGACAATCTGTAGATGGGAAAACTGATGGTGGGTGAGATGGAGGACTAATGAAACTACAGAGGTGAAGTCAATAGAAACAAGATGATATGACCTGGGAGTCCATTGGGAAGGTCAACAATATGATGAGAAGAAGTACGGGGTTCATTCTCGGAAGTGCATAAGACTATCTGGACTCCCATCCCTAAGGGGTGAAAATCAACATGAGTGTCAAGTTTCCAAGGGGAACTATGAATGGGACAACTCATGTGGGGGAGAGTGCTACTGAGTGACAATACCCAAATGCGGCAGAGGTAAAGGTATTGCAGAGTCAAATGTAAGGACCCTAAAGGTAAATGTCAGAGGGTGTGACTAGGATATGCAATTGATTTATAGAGGGAATAATTACATGCCAGTGTCGAACATATACCTAAATGGGGTGTAAGCTTGTGGCACAAGTGCCTGCACACATGAAAACCAAATACCCGACGTGAAAAATATCTAATGCTAAGGAACATATAACAACTATTTGATAAAATTGAACATGAGCATGCGTGCCTGAACGTGACGTGAGAAAAATGCTCCTCCGGGGCCAAGTGCAGATGATGGCCCGTGGAATGTGAATGTGTAGATGGCGGGACACGGATCCCATAGTTGAGAACATATCAAAAAACAAAGGCTCTGGGCTCCTATAACCGAGTGTGGAAGTTGGGAAAAAGGGACTGTATATGGTTGGTGTGCCCGCAATGCCACCTAACTTGTACCTGTCATTGTTGTTGATCTGACGAGATAGCTGTGAGGAGATTTGGATATTGTGAGAGCATGAGGCTACCGATCTGAGAGTTGTGAGAGACAGGTTAGTGACCTTATCATCTTGCTTTGTTTGATTTTGAGGGAGGATAGCTAGTGATTGTACGGAGGGATGTGCATGAGGTCAGGAGGTTGAAACACCTCTTGTGAAAGAAAAAGTGCTTGATGATAGAGCACATTCCATGGGAAATCATGGGTAGTGAGTTCCTCCAGGATATCTTCGTCGTAGTGGAAAATGAGAGAATACAAGGGATCTGGGGAGGTGACAGGGTTAATTGTCAATGGGTAAGTGTTATTTTCTTCAAGGGGTGAGGATGAAGAAGGGATATCATGTACAAGGTGAGATGGCCCACTGGACATAAACCAAATGTCACTATATTGTGGAGGGTACCTCGTTCGCTCAGGGACTGACGACGAAATATATCGAATATCAGTAATGTGAGCCACAATAGGGAATGGATGAGAGGTATTTGGCTGATATGTTTGGCGTACTACGACTAAAATGTGGTGAAATTGAGGTAGAGCTGGGCAATGATGAGTGTAGTGTCCATATTCTGTACAGATGGCACAAGTGAATTTGGTTCGCAACCCTTTATTGCGTGTGGTTGAGGAATATATAGTAGCAGTGGATGTACTTGGTGGAGTGGCAAGCAATGTGGTTTTTCTAGGGAGCTAGATCATATTGTGTAACTCAGGAAGAGTAGGGAATATATTAGTGGGGTGTCCTTCTCTCTCGCATAGTGCACAAGGAGGTTGAGCTTGGAGAGGAAGTGGGGTTGTGGGTTCATTCTTCTTTCGTCTTCCCCCACTGGTGGTGGTGTTGTTGCTAGTTGGGGGCAGGGGTGGTTTGGCAGGAGCCTGCACTGGAATATGCATCGGTAATCCCTTTGTCTAAGGAGCGAGGGAGGGCGTAGGGACCATCGTGGTTGGATGGAGATACCATACAAGGATGGAAAGAACCATGTTTGGAAGGGTGAGAGTAGTAACTACCTGGAATGTTTGGACTCCAGGTTGGGGGTAGAAAAAGGGAATTTGGGTAATGGCTTGGGTGATTGTCTCCCAAACCGGGATTTTCCCCTAGAAGTGGGGGGGAATCTGGGATAAGTGGTGCAGTGGAGTGATCAATGGACTCTCGAGGTAAGAGTTATTCAACTGGTGGAATTTCGATGTGGGGAGGGGCCTTAGTGGGAGGAGTATTGTCTCTGATATCTTCTCCATTAGAAGATACTACACACACTTGTGTTGAAGGTTGTAGGAGAGGTGGTGTTCCATGATATTCCCCCAACAAGGATGGGTCCTTGAAAATGTCGGGGCCCATGTCGATGACCAAAAAAGCGTATGAGCTAGTGCAGACAAGGGGGAGAATGTTATCAATGTTGGCAGAATGATTAGGTTCGTAATGTGTAAGTTGGTCGATGGTGATGATTTTCCCATTGTGGGAGAACATCATCATACAAAATACAGAAGAGGTTGTCGCTTTCATAGCATACATGTAGCTACGTCCGAGAAAGATATTGTAATCAAGTGGGGCATCAATAACTTCAATGTCGATGAAGATGGTTTTTCCCCAAAGTTCTACATGGAAATTTTGAAAGATCCCTTCAAGGGATGATGGTCGACCGTTATAAGCTCTCAAGGTGATGGCAGATCGTACTAGCTCAGGTGAGCTAATTTTCTGCCATACTACTTTGGACATGATGCATGTGGATGCACCTTCATCGATGATGCATTGATGAACTGTGATGTTCCATATATTAACAAGTATCTAAAAATCTACCAAGGTGGGGAGGCATGGTTCTTTGCTATATAGATCAAAGGTGATGAGTCTAGTGTCAGCTGGGTCGACTGCCCCCAAGGTGGAAAGCAAGGATTTTCGCTGAGTTGGACAGGTTTGGAGGACCTCCAATACAAACATGGCTGTAGGAGACTGTACTAATTCATCGACTAGACTGTAGTTATGGGATGCCCTAGCATGAGGGTTATGTACATTCCTTCGTAAAGGCATATGTGGTATACAAGGGTTTGGTTCAGTGTTAGGGCATGGAATCATCAATGGTTGTTCGGTTGTAGCTAGAGCTTCTTTTGAGGTGGTTGGGTTAGACTCAAGGGGAACACCGTATTGGCGACCACGTGTTTGTAGAAAAATATCTTCTTTGATGGTAAGGAGGATGTTGCGATCGACCGGATTTCCAAGTTGATTGGGACCTGGGTTTTGATACTGCCCCATTTGGGGTGGCACAAGGTGTACCTCCTATTGGGTATTCATCACACCTGGGTGTGGAATGGGGTTTTGCAAAACTGTCGGAGGTGGTTGTTGCAAATATTATTGTGGGGCTTGTTGAGGGGCAGGTGATGTTGGAGGAAGTTGCACGTTCATGGATTCTTTCATCCATTTGAAGTCGACAATTTGGGGTGCATAATTTCCATACTCACTGCATATAGCGCAAGGGAAGTTTGTTATGAGGTTATTGTTCTTCCCTTGTCATGGTTGATTGTTATTATTTCCCCATTGGGGGTTTTGATTGCCTTGATTCTGGTTGCCCCTAGCGGGATGGTTTTGGGATGGTTTTGTTGGGGGTTATTCCCTCCCGGCCCCAGGTTGTTATTGTTTCGATTTTTCCCTTTCTTCTTGGCATTATTCGATGGATGGGCCAGATTTACCGTATTCAATTGTTCAAAATTCTGAAGTTGTTGAATGGGAGAGGGTTGATCAAAGTTAATGTTGGCCTGTGGTTGTCCTAGTGGAGGAGCAATCGGCTATGAAGGACCAAGGAATGGAAAATATGGATTGTTTTGTGGAGACGATCCATATGGCGTGTAAGAAGTTGAAGCACTTCCACTATTGTTGAGGTTATAAGTGTAGGTAGAAGGTGAACTCATACTTGGTTGAGAGACTGAATGCATCATGGGTACTGGTGAGGGTCCACCCATTGGTGGAGGGGGGGCAACAGGATATGATTGTTGGTGAGTGGGAGGAGGGTAATAAGACATCCCTCCATATGGTTGTGGATATTAAGGTGCATCGTAAGTGGGTGACGGGTGGTCATAAGGGTTGAGATGGGTCATAGAACCAATCAACCCATCCGCAGTGTGGGACATCCCAGGTTTATCTTAGCCAAATGGTATGGGTCGGGGTGCATCGGGTATAACTATGTATAAGTAAGCTGATTGAGCATAGATGAGGTCGAATTGTTGGGCCTTGTTGATGGCCTCCTCTTCTGACTACGGAAAAGTGGATGCTACATCCTTGGCAATAACAGAGACAAGTGATTTGAGAAACCAATCAAAATGTTGTTCTTTGGTGGTTTCTCCTTTACACAAGCTACGTCACCGACGCCATTCATGGATGTGGTCAGCTATATGGATAACAGTGGTTTGTTTGAACTCAGAGAGAAGTTCTAAGCCAATATCATGACGGACTGGGAGTTGAAAAAAGGACAAAAAGGCCTTGGCCAATGATTCAAAGGTCACACGAGACCCTAATTTTTCGTCCACATACCATTTGGATGATGGGCCCGTGAGAGTTCTTTGAAATAAACTCAAGCGGATGGAATCATCCATGATTTTGTTTGAAGAGAACCATAAGTGAAATGTCAAAACATGGTTGGAGGGATCTTCCCCCAATTTTCCTTCAAATTTCGTAATATCTGAAGGTAGTTTGGTAGGCATATTGGGCCATGTGGGGTCATGTAATATGGGATCATTCATGAGTTTGGTCAAATCAGAAATGTTGAGGGATGCCAAGTATGGCATAGGGAGATTTGGTGGAGGATTAGTTCCAGCCATTGTGTGAGTAGGTAGTGGACCTGTCCCTTGAGAGGGATTTGGTGGGTTGTACTTCTCCCTTGAGAAGAGGTTTGACCCCCGCCTCCTTGTGAAAGAGAACTAATGGATGGATGGCCTTGGGAATTGGACCCAGGAAAAATGGAACCAAGTAAAAATTGTCCCAAAACAATAGCACTTACAGGGGTGTGAGATGGTTGAGCCAACGAGTTGTCAAGACTAGGGACTCCTCCTAGAATAGGAGGGAGATTCTGCAAGCGTCTGGAACGACGAGGATTCTGTGGTTCCCCTATGGTTTTCGATTAGAAAAGTGAATGTGTACAAATGGTGATAAGAGAGAAATAAATGAACAAGAGCTTTGTATCTTTTTTACCTTCACAAGATAGTATAACTCACAATGGCATGTAATCAAATGAACATCATACATAAATCCACTGTAAATAAAAAAGCATGTGGATAGGTGGATTTTGTCCACGTGGGGGAACAACATAAAAACAAATGCTCATGTCCTAAAATGCGTATCGTACTTCCTCTCAAATAGCATTGGGCCTTCCAATAGCACTCAATAGTGGGGTCTGAAGCCACCAAAAGAGGAACTAGTGAAGGTTGAAGTAATCAGTTATAATGAGGGGTAGAGGGTGCATATCCCAAAAGAGCTGGTGATATTTCCAAATAGCCACACAAAAATATGATCAAGGTGCGATTGCAGACCACAATCGCCACCTGGGTAGATGTACTAAGTTTTGTCCACTAGATACCTCGGTCAAAGTGTGAAATTTAGATTTTCGGCCTCAAAAATGGGTCACGGGTTGGATGCCCTCACAAGAGTTGGGTGACTCAAGGAGGGATGTGCAGAATAACCAGACCTCGACCTTCGACCCTTCACAGGTATCTCCTTGCCTTATGGTGTAGGAACGCTTGACTTGGAGGATTTGAAAGTTCCCTATTTCTCAACTTCTATTGTTTGAAAATGCAAGAACATGATAACGGGGGGTTATTTGGATGCCTACCCCCAAAATCCTACCTAGACTAAAAATTTGTTTTGGCACATCCCGTGGAGGAAAACTTAGTGTGTTTTTAGAAAAAATTTAGATGTGGTGGGCTGAGAGATTGGGGTCATGGACCAACCTCGTTTGAATTAATGGGTGTGGATAATTTCCGAAGAAGTAGTCAGATCTTTCAAAATTCCTTTGGAGAAAACCTACTTCAACCTCCACTGTTTCAAATAGAAATTATGTGTGTGAGGAGTGGCTTTGTGTGCAAGAAAGTGACAAGTGTGCAAATATTTTAATAAGTTAAGTGTGAGATTTCAACATGTGGACTTCCTGTGGTCCTTACAAATTTTATTTACCTAGCTTACTATGTTTCTTTGGTACAACCTTGTGGAATATTTAAAGCCCTAAACAACTAGCAATGTGGACATATGGGTCCTTACAAATCCTTTAAACTCCCTAAATGTTGTCTATACTAAGAAAGCTTTGAAACCATCCTATATTGTAGACATGTGGGCATGTATCGGCCCGTTAATTTCATCTTTAAGATTCCCTAGATTGTGATATAAACTAAGAAAGCATTTTAAGAAACTATCCTAAGATTGCAAACATGTGGGCATGTATGGGCCCTTATAAAGTTTTAAGATGGTTTCAAAAAACTAAGAGGAACCCTAGGGGGGCATTGTCCTCTCCTAAATATTTTTTAAGGGAGATGAAATTTCCCTTTAACCACCTTTCTGATTCCCGATATCACACTAGGGTGCGGGGGAAGAGCATACTTGAGGGTCAAAGTTAACTTCTAGTCCCAATTTAAGTGATTTGTGTATGAAAGAAATAACTTCAACTTAAAATTTTACAAGACAAATGAGCCATCCATGTGGAAACAAAGAAAAAGAGGAGAATAATGATTCTTCTTCACCCCTAAGTGGCAATGAGGGAGAAATTTCCAAGTGAAATACTCCTTCCTCAACTCTAAATTTTGACTTTGGCAAGTTCGGCTAGGCCAATTTTGGTACCTGCAAGAAAAAACAATAAAAATGAAGTGCTCTCAAGGCTCAAATAGGGAGGAATTTGATACGGATCCCCAGTATGGTCGCCAATTTGTTGTATTGGTTTTGTCACTTGGGTGAGCAAAACAAAAACACTTGCATGTTTAGATGAGCCTGCTAGACAAGAAAAATTTTTGTGAGTGAGTTAGATAAGCCAAACACATATTAAAACAAATAAATAAACTAAAACAACTAGGAAATAAATGTTAGAAATATTCAGAAAATTAGAACCATGAAAATCAAGCAATGACCAACATAATGCTACCAATGGATCAATAGATTAGTAGGTAAAACACCGTAGAGAAATTCGAGGACTTATGAATCCCCTCTTCCTCCTTGGGAGGGATCTTGAGTTCCCTAATTGAGAGCTCTTCTCTTTACAATGGAAGAAATGGAAAATGGTGAAGAAAAACAATGCCTATTCCCTCAAGAGGTGAGTGGAATGGCCTATTGCAATAGTGCTTGAAGGATTCCAAGAGAAATGAGGATTCTCGTAGAAAAATTCTTGCAGCATAACAATAATTTGAAGATATTGGTTTCTTATCACACCCATGGCTCTTATTTATATCGTTCATATATGGAAAATTGTAATTGGTTCATAGTGTGAACAAGGGGCCTTTTAGGGAACCCTCTAGCCCTTGACCAACCCCCAAGCTAAATTTTGCTCAGATATGAGTGTCAAATTGTGTTGGGGGTCAGATTAGAAGTGGTTGAGGGGCCGACAAGATCCATAAATCTGTCATTCATAGAAGTGTGCATATTTTCTCGTAGATAGTCACGCATTTTGTGCATTGTGTGCATTGAGGGTTGTGTTGGAACGCACATGTTGTGCATCGTACGCACGCCTCCTTTGGTGAGTCTGCGCACTTCAATTTTTGACCCAATTGTATAGTTTTTTTCCTTCTAGATGCATTTTGGTGTTGTAGGTGGACTAATTGTTGTTGGCATTGATGTGTTTCTTTAACCATTTGCATGCAATGTTGTGGAATATTTTTCAGAGATAACAACATCATGCGACCACGTCACTCCAGGAGATTGTCCTCCAAGAGATTCTCAAACTCTACAGTCAAAAGATCTTGAACGTCGAAAATCCGGAGTCCTAAACTCCCAAATTAATTAATGGTAAAGATATCTTAATCTCGGGTTAATTACTAATAAGCGTTGGTTAATGACTCTGTGAGATCGTCACTCCGGAATATTTCAATTAAGAGAAAACATAGTTCCCCAGAGATTCAGAGCTCCAAAGTGTCGAAGTGTCGAAATATCAAAATGATTAAAGTCTTAATCTCAGGTTAATTAGCATAATCAATGGTTAATCACTTCACGAGTTCGGTCATTCGAGAGATATGTATACTATGCACTCAATAGCTCTTGAACCCTGAATTTTCGAAGTGGCTTACCCTCATTGATCACCTGCATTAAACTAGTATGTAAATAGAGCCAGATGAGAAGAAAGGGCAGGTCCAGTATTTGCAACACCATAATTGAGAATTGGAGAAACTATACTCCAGACTGCAGAAGAAATATCAAAGACTCCAGAAAAATTGTCAAAAGACTTGCTTCTTCCCCCAGCAGATAACTTGAAGAAAAAAGTATCCAAAACATCCATTTATCTCCTGGTTGTCCTCCAACAACGCACATGGATACCAACGCTTGATACATAACTCAGTTATGTCACTCCTAGTTAATTTCAAGACTCAATTTGATTCATCATATGCATCAGTTTGGTTTATTGCCAGTAGTAGTTTTTAGTTGTTTAAAAGTTCGAGATTGTTTAGATTAAGTTAATAAGTGGTCTTTTGTGTGTGATAAGAACCACTCTTTTTTTATTAAGTCAAGCTCAGAGTATACCTTAATACACTCCAACAATGTTTTAGCTAAGTTAATAAGTTTTTTTACAACTGATGGTGTAGAGTTAAGCCTTAGTCCAAGATGAACGAGAGCCTCTACAACTTTGATAAATATGCAGTTTTTGTATGTTTGGAGGGTTTGGTTTTTGGGAAAATAAGATCAATACATCAGTTGGTTGAACCTATTTTATGCATGGATTAATTCTCTCTACCTAGTGAATATACTCTTGATGACAATGTTTTTGTCCAAATCCACATGTGTTTTTATCTTATCTTGAATGCAGTTTTTGATTTGTGTGAAGTACATTTCATTTCCTTCAGCTATTGTATAATTTGTCTTTACTAATATGCGACATGTGAAACAAAAAATGTTGTGGTGAAGATTTTTTTTTATTGCAACATGTGGGAGTAATTGTGTCTTGATACATGTTTAATGTCTTGAAATGATATTTTAAGTATCAAACTTCTTGCAGCAGATTATTTATTGAGAGGTTTGTTGTTTCCCTTTGTTTTTTACCTCTATTATTTCACGTGTTTTTCATTTGTGTTCCACCAACCAAAGAGGACCCTCATCCATATCATTTTTCCAACCCCACCATGCTCTTGTCTTGGTAAAACCAACCCTCTAACTGACCAACAAAATAAAAAAACCAGCCATTCTAAACTTGAGGTGGCCTAGCTTTTCCCTTTAGTAGTCAGGTGCAGACTTTAGGACCAACACTTCCCATGGTGGAACACTTTCCAAGTTTTACCTTCATATTAAAACCTAGCTGCATTGATTACTTTTCCTTGACTATTAAAAATTAGTACAAAATGCTATATTTATACAATTTCTGCAATTGTGTTTTAATTGGTTCCCTCTTTAGGAACAAATGAGTGAGACTTGTATTATTATTATCTCCAACCTCTTAATGCCATCCCACATTCTTAGGGAGTAAAGTTTGCTTCCCCATCCATTAAGTAATCTCTAATGAGATTAACATTAATCATAGTACAGCCTTTTTCATATAACAAATGAAATTTAAGGGGTTAGTTGGAGGATAGGAGGTCTCATTGTGAGTCGAACTATCATGATCATGGGTATTTACAGTATGACATTACCATCATCTGGTCACCAAGCTAGGGTAATGGCTCTCGGTTACATGATTGAGGGAAAGGAGGTCTCATCACGAGCCAACCTTTTCATTTCTGTAGATATTTGTGAATGACATTGTCATTATCTTATTACCAAGTCAAGACAGTGGCTCCTGGCTCATTCCTTAGAAAAGTAAAGTTTTTTTTTTTTAACAAAAGGTTTATAAGCTATGCATCTTTAACTAGTGGATGGGATAAAAACAACTAAATGGGTTAAAATGTATCCATGTCTAGGTAAACTATAAGATAACATATTCTAGTCATCACAAATTGTTCCTTAGGGTGTGTTCCAATGAAGAATATATTTTGTAGGAAGTTTGATTAATGAATACTTGTCTTTCCATTTTGGGTAATAGTTAGAAGGTTATCTTTTAAAAATCAATTGCAATTGGTTAAATCTTTAAAAGGTTGACTTGTTAATGTGGTACACATGTTTCAAGAAAAACTCTTTTTTTTATCAAAAGTATTATCTTTTGTCTTCTTGTACATGTAAATATTCTATTACCTAGCCAGAGATAATTGCTTCATCCCAGTGTATCGTCGTTTGTTGGACCCCCAACAACCCCCCTTGCTTTTTTTTTAAAACATTCAAGGAGACCCCATTGACCATTTGAAAATATCACTTTCACGATATCCGACTCTATCTTACTTGATATGAGAAGATGATTTTATGGATTATTTTGGTGTGATGGTTGGCTTGTAATGTAATAACTTCACAAAATTGCATCAACTGGATCTTTGGTCTTTTGATAGTCCTTTTATCTTTTTCTGTTTTATTTTATTTTATTTTATTTGAGTGGTTTTCTTTGAATTGTGTGAATATTTTGTGATTTAAATTTTTTCACTGGACATTGTTACGTTGAATATGCTAACTATTTAAAGTGACTTTAACATTGGTTCTTCATTCTTATATCAATTATTTTTCATTTTGAATTTCTTGATTTTCAACATGGAAATTCAAAACATGAGTATGAAGGATTTCGTGATGCCTTTCAATGATTAAAAAATGGTTTCATAGCATGTTTTTATTTTCAGGTCTTCTCTGTTGGTTAATGAATGAAAACTATGGTTATCATTGTGATTCGATAATGGAATCCAAGAATAGATTTATTATTACTTTTATACACTTGTTATTGTTTTCCTAATACTATTTGATGATATTTCGAAAAGGAATGATCTCATTTGAGCATGAGCTATATAACTAGATTTTGATGAATAATCAAGACATGACTTGCTTTGGTCTTATCCCTAATAGTCATAATCCTTTATCATGACTTAAAACTATGAATAATGGTTAAATTTTCTTTATGTATTCGTACCTTTCATTTGAATTACATGACATTACAAAGGTCATTACTATAAAAGTTCTTGTTACTATCATGTCATGGTTTTCAAGTCATTATTATTATCACTTGGTCATTATGCAAAGATTCTTTGCAATTAATTGTTTTAACTATTGTTTTTAATAACCACGTAATTCAAAAAACTGAATTGATTACATGTTACACTATGTTTAAGACATGTGGCTAATAAAACAATTAAGAATTTCATTGTTTACCATCAATTAAATGGAAACGTAGCCAAGGTGAGAGACACATAAATTTTAATGGATAATACAATAATAACAAGAGTTACCCATTTGCCGAGAGAAAAAGAAAAGTGGCCCAAGAGTTGTCCAGTGATTTAACAATTCATTTTTGTGCATTTGTTTATAGTTTGTTTGTAAAATAAGTATAGATATGAGTTATTTTTATTTTTTGTAATTTTTTTTTATATTAATAATTAATTATTTGATTTAAAACAATACATAATGGAACATTCCATAGTAATTCTCAAATATGTTTGTTATTATTAGGGTTTGATTTTTTTAGCATGAACATACGTTTAAATTATTTGTTTGATTTTGTTTGCTATTATTAATAATTGTTTTGATTGTTTGTTTACAGGATCTCATACTCTAGATCATGGAAGAGAGTTGGAATTGCTCGTTTTGAGAGAATATTTTCTAAAGGATTGAAATGAGAAAAATAAAAAATCACTTCATGTCTCAGAAGGCAAAATCTAATCTTCAATTCTGGGGAAAATGTAATGAATTTATGGAAACAATCGAAAACTCATCTTCATAACGGAGCGATTTCCCTTACTCATGAGGATTTTCTCCAGAAATGACACAGTTTGGGAGATACAGACAGATCTGACATGAAATTTTCATATTTTGTGTTGCAGTCAGCCTCCAATTTGGCTTTTGTTTGAACGACCCACGGATATCAGAGATTGATGTTTAACGTGAAATTAATTAAATTAAATCAATTTATGTAGTCTAAGCTGATAAAAAGAAGATTAGAGCTCTGGAAGAAGGAGGAGCATGGAATAGCGAATGGACTTGGGATTGTAATGGGAAGACAATGAACCTCATTTTGCTTCAGAATTTTGTTCTGTGAGTAATTTTGGAGTTTTTTTAATATAATATCATTTGTTTTCATTTATGTGTTCATTTTCTTCATATCATAGATTTGTAGAATGAAACCTTGACATTTGTCCGCGTTTTATTAATACATTGTTATGATATTAATTGGTGTATCTCTTGTTCTAAATATCAATATTTAAAAAATATCATTCGTTAGCTCAGCTTTATCAATTCTGGGTGATTGATAGATAAATGCATGTGTAAAAGGTATTAAATTTTTCTTATGCAAATTACATGTGTTTAATTATTTCTTTTTAATGAAATGTGTTTTGTTAATTGAAATAATACATTATTGTTCTCCATAAAGAATTGATTTCAAAGTTGTTTCCTTTCCTTATCTGTATTAAATCTACTCTATTTTTTTGAAATTTCTTTCACCATAATTTTGTTGGACTTGAAGTGCAACATTGTCTATCCGATAATTTATTTTACAAGTGGACACTCTAACGGATATTTGAAGGAGAGGATTCAACCATTAGATTGCAACTCTGCTCCTGATCAAGATAGTTTAGTCATTGTATTTTGTCATATTTTGTTTGTATGGTTCGTTTGAATGTAAATTTTTAATTGTAACGGTTTAGTTTAAATGCTTTGATCACTTGAATAACTCCTGTCATAAATTACATTCAAAATCATTTAGTTTAGTTCGATTGTTATGTTAGCTTGAATATTATTGTTTCAATATGATTGAAGTTTGAATTATTTGTTTTCTTTATTATTTATAGATATTTTTTAGACTGTGTTAGCAACATTATTTTCCTTGGGTACAAAAGTACCCAGGTCTGCAGGTTGCACGAGAAGCGCCCAAGCGCAGCACGAAAGAATCTTTTTTCAAGTTACAAGTCAAGCGAGCAGGCGAAGTTTTGTTGTCAAGCGGTCGAGACCCATCTATAAAGCTGATCAATGGTCACTAGGATCTCGAGGCTACCAAGTTACCCGAGACATAGCATCAGAGAAAGCACCTATATTTCAAGACAAAATCTAGGTCGTCTGATCCAGTGACGCATGGCACAAGATCTAGTCACATTGGCATATCAGCATTCGGGAGTTCAAAGGGTAAAAGTTCCTCATCATCCCACATCTCGAAACCTCGAAGCACCGAAAGCACCCAGAGTCAAGCCCATGGTTTTGGCGCCTGGTCACAAAGGAGCAGGCCTGGAGGAGGGGCACTAAGGTTTATCATTTGGCAAGACGGGTCTCGAAGAGCCGAGAGCGATCTTAGTCGTTCATCCCAGAGGGACACGTGGTGCGTGATTAGGCTCTTTGCCTTTTCGCCCATCGTGAATTCGAGATGCAAAGAGCAACTCTTTCATATCCCTGAGACGCGAAGCGTCGAAGACATCCTAGACCCGGGCCCACAGTATCACCGAATTAGTTCAGGACCATCAGATCCGAGAGGGGTGCATGGCACCCATTAGGCCCTCTTGGCATTTCGCCCATCGTAACTTTGAAGAGAAAGGATCTGCTCCTTCCTATCCATGAACCCTGAAATGTTGAAAGCACCTTTGAAGATAGGCACAAGGTCATAGCCCGTATTCTCTTGGAGGCGATAGAAAGAGCTATGCAAAGGGCCGAAGCGTCGGGTATAGCTGCAGAAGGGATCACCGTATTCCCTATGTGCCAGTTCAACTTAATCTCAACCCTGATACATGCTTGGAGTAAATGAAGAAAAGAGAGGGTGGTTGAAACCTCACCTCACTCGTTAATTGCAAGGTATGGATGTCCCGGTGGGAAGTCTGCCCAAGATGGTCCTCTATACTGGTTCTTTCCACAGAAGCCATGCCAAGTCCTCGACTCACCAGGGAAGCCTGCGCATGCTAATTTAGCATTTAAGGGATCAGCTACCCCCTGGCGTGATCCATGCAAAATTAAGGTGGCGTGTGACAGAGGAGTGTAGGCAAGATTTGATTAAAGAGACACCTCATCCCGAAAGTATAGGAGGCCTCTGTTGGGCAAATGTTTAGGAGTATATATACCTAGTTTTGATATTTTTCGAGGGATCGATGGTAGAGCGAAGCTCTCGATTGTAAAGTTTTAATAGACACTCTAGTCCTCTGGTTATGCATCTGTATGTAAGATTTCTTGTTTAATGACAGACAACTTTCCTACCCCATCTAATTTTCATCTCATATTGAGGGAATTCATGATTGAATGATTCACATGAATTATTGCAATTATGTTACGATAAAGGATTTATTGTTGCATCGTTGTATTCTCTGGTTTTCTGCGTCTGAATGTAAGAAGATCTTGTGTTTAGATGTTTTCTTCTACAGTCTGTTAGAAACCTAATGTTTATGACAGACCTTTGCATTTCTCTTATACAAGTCTTCCCCCTATTCACCCTTACTACAACTCACTGTATGAAGTTTATCTAAGACCTCACTTGCCCATGCATGCCTGGCCTAGTTTCGGAGTTAGAACAATATGGTTTTGAGTTAACTTCCATTCGATCACCCCTTTTTATAAGAAAATCATGACATAAACTAATGGACGTCGGGCTCTGTTCCTGCTGCAATCCAGGAGTGACTTCTGACGCTAACATTTCTGGCACCGTTGCTGGGGATGAAGTTGAAAATTTTCCCCGAGATTGAACGACATTGAGCCTCTGATTCTGAAGGTGCATCAGGTATCAGAGTCTTTGAAGATTGCTACTATGCACCTGGCGACTCCATTGTGACGACTCCACTATGGCGAACCTGTCGTGTTAATTGTGGATTTCAGAGGCAGGCACATGCAGTCCCATCCACAAATGCCTCTAGTTACACCTGAAACTGATCTGGAGGTGGTTCTCAGGAAAGGAAAGGCCTCTGAAGGAGAAGCTTTCACCGCCGAACCAAGTAATCCACCATCTCCTTCTGTAGGAACTCCATTTTCTCCTCCTCAGTTTCTTAGCAGACCTTTTTCTGAAGTTTCCCGTTTCCTAAATTTCGAGAGTGTTCCTGTTGAGTTTCCCCCCCCTGGTCTGGGATTGGAGGGAGAAATCCTTGTCACTCCCCTCTCCCCTGAAGCTATACCTTGGCATAGACCCAGGACCACAGAAGATTTCCCCACTCCTAGATTTACCACTCCTCCTCTTGTTACTGTTGTTGCTTCTTCACAAAGAGAAGCATCTGCTGGCTTAAGCCCGCTAGCCTTCTCCCTAGATCCCCTATTGTTTCCCATTCCACTTAGAAGCTCATTCCCAGTATCCCTTTTTCGAGCTCCTTCTCCTCTGAGTTCTCCTCCACATAATATCCCTATGGCAGGATCAAATTCCCCTATGACCAGAATGGAAGCTATTATAGCCGCTAGGTATGCTCCCCTTGTGTTACCCCAGCCCCTCAATGCCCTCCCAGCAGATGGTTACCTCAAGAAGCTGCCCAAGTTTACAGGCGAGGGGTACATAACTGCAGAAGAACACCTAGAATCCTTTTACATTTTTACAGATGATAATGTTATCATGCATGCAGACGTATGGATGAGGATTTTTGTCCATAGTCTTCAAGACGAGGCTAGAAAGTGGTTTAAGGCCCTGCCTCCTGGATCTATTGATGGGATTGAGGCTTTGGATAATGCCTTTTTGAGACAGTGGGGAGATAAAAAAGACTTCATGTATTACATGACAGAGTTTGGGTCTTTGAAGAGAAAATAAGAGGAGTTTGTCTCTGACTTCTCCAAGAGATTCAATAAAATGTACAATAAAATCCCTGCTGAGATTAAACCCTCAGAAGCCTCTGCAAAGATCACTTATGCTAGCACCTTTGATCCCGATTTCTGCCTCCCGTTGAGGGAAAGAAGAGCCACTACTCTGGCCCACATGCAGAATGCAGCCGTGGAGGTAGAATCTAACATATTGGATGTTGACCGACTCAGGAACACTGCTGATAGAAACATATCTAGGCATAGGCCTGAAGCTTCCCCATCCAGTTCCTCTTCCCTGCCCCTTTAGACAGATGAGACAACTAAAATGCTAAAATCACTTTCTACCAGGATGGAAAGGTGGGAATTAGAAGGGAATCCCATCTACAAAAATCCCCAAAATACAGATAGCAGAGGCTTCAGGAAGCCTAATAACAATGTGCCACAGGCTTTCCCAAGGGAACAAAGAAGCAAAGATAGGGACGATCAGAGGATTCAAACCCCTCTCCAGAACAACCTAGTTTCTCATGAGGAAGGGGAGGAGGTGGATGAACTCGATCTTGAGATCCACTGCATCGAGGACACTTCCCCRTTTCCTCATTTGACTCAATTTGCATATGAAGAATCCCTTATCAACGCTCAAATCAACGAGTTGAGTAGAGGGGAAAAAKCTAGCAACACTCCTAACAGATATAATCTCAGGTCAAAAAAGAAAGAAGGGAATTTTGATAGCKAGGATYAGCCCCTCRWAGCGRAAAGRCMTACTAAAKCTGCARCAACCACTACTAARGAAAAKAAAACTCAKAATGCTTCGCCMSCAGCCAAGGAACCTRTCTCYGAGGTAAGGGAAGCTCCTAAGWCTMTYYCCTCCTTTARTTTTGAGCATGAGATTCAGAAGATTAGAATCCMTGTACCCCTATCCGAACTAGTTAAAAATGAAGATTTCAAAAGGTCCCTCTCMAAGCTRCTACAATYTGAGCCCCCCCAGCCTTYCACRGACTCAATAAATCTCCAAGATGAAAAGCCAGCARTYGTCCTAGGTCCCATGGTAGAAGATAGAGATGATTCATCCCCTCCTTTCTACACATCCTTGAACATACATGATAAAGTGTTGCATAACTGCCTCATGGATTCAGGGGCTTCCCATAACCTTATGCCCAAAATAGTAATGGAAGAATTGGGACTGGAGGTGACAAAAACTTATCATGATTTGTACTCTTTCGATTCAAGGAGAGTACAGTGTCTCAGAGTCATCAAAGACCTGGTGGTTTCTTTGTTTCAGCTTCCCATGAAGAGTGTGGTCATGGATATTGTGGTAGATGATGTCCTCCCCAAGTTCGGCATGTTGTTGTCAAGATCTTGGATTAAAAATCTTGGAGGAACATTACAGATGGATCTCACGTATGCCACCATTCCATTCTTCGAAGGGGAACAAAGGAGGTTATATAGGTAAGCTCAGTTGGCCTACATTGTGAGTGATGAAGCAAACCCCACCAATCATCCTATCTTCACACTCGACACTGGTTTGGGGTCTAGTTTATTGCAGCTCACTGATGCTCCTGAAGACCCTTTCCAATTCAGAAAGCAACCCAGTCTTAATTATCCGATTCCCCCTCCAACCATCTATGTTTGGAAGATTTTTTTCGACGGAGCTTCTTCTAGCGAAGGCACTGGCGCCGGAGTAGTTTTCATGTCACCTTCTCAAGAGACCATGTCCCTGTCATACAAGCTGGAATTTGAAACCACCAACAATGTGGCAGAGTATGAAGCTCTTGATCTGGGTATGATGGCTGCAAAATAAATGGGAATTAAAGAAATAACAGTATTTGGATATGTTGAGTTGATTATCCAGCAAGTCAGAAAGGATTATCGTACTAATCATCCTCGACTCAGAAATTACAGAAATGAGGTATGGGACCTGATTGATAATTTCTTCTTGGCTTTTAACATTTCTTTCATTCCAAGGGGGGGAAACACTTCAGCCAATTCTTTAGTTGTCTCAGCTAGTTTAATCAAAGTTCCTCTGCCGCCTATGGTCAAATATGATGTTGAAATAAAATATAGGCCCTCTGTACCGGGCAATGTCAAGCATTGGAAGGTATTCGAAGATGATCTGGAAATCAAAAAAATTCTCCAATCTGTTGATGAATTTTCTGCATTACAAATTGATCAGGATCCTGACCTGGAAGGTGACCCTCACCCTGAAGTGTTTTTAAATGAAATTGCTAATCATCAGATTATTCAGCTGCCTAGCAATCACATTATGAGGGGACTGGTCCCTTTAGAAAGATTGTTCGATGGGAATGATGTGGCAGTAAAGGGTAAGGTTTCAAATGAAGATCTTGATACAGCTGAATGCAACATTGGCACACATGAGGAGCCTAAGTTTTTCAAATTATCAAGCAGCCTGACCAATGAACAGAGGGTGGAATATACTGAGTTATTAAAGGAATTAGCTGATGTGTTTGTGTGGACCTATGAAGACCTCAAGACTTATGACACATCTGTCATTGAGCACAAGATCCCATTGAACGAAGAGGCTAGGCCATTAAGGCAAAAGCTGAGACAGATAAATCCCATGCTGTTTCCTGTCATGGAGAAAGAAGTGAAGAAATTGTTAGATGCCCAAATCATTTTCCCCTTGAGATATTCTGAATGGGTGGCCAATTTGGTCCCGGTGAGGAAGAAAAGTGGAGAAATCAGGCTTTGTGTCGATTTCAGGAACTTGAATAGGAGCTCAAAGAAAGACAATTATCCCCTGCCCAACATGGAACACATATTGCAGAGGGTAACCGATGCATCTAGTATTTCCATGATCGATGGTTTTTCTGGTTATAATCAGATATCAGTCATGCCTGAGGACAGAGAAAAAACGGCCTTCACCACTCCTTGGGGCACATTCATGTATGCCAAAATGCCTTTTGGGTTGATGAATGAAGGAGCAACATTTCATCTAGCCATGGACATAGCCTTCATCGGGGAGAAAGATCAGTAGGTGGTAATCTATCTGGATGACATCACAGTCTTCTCAAGGTCAGATAAAGAGCATTGTTGTCACCTGTGGAAAGTTTTCTTGAAGTGTCGAAGGTTTGGCCTTTCCCTAAATCCCAAGAAATCTTTGTTTGCTATGAAGGAAGGGAATTTATTAGACCATATAGTATCAACAGAAGGAGTGAGGATTGATCCTAGTAGGGTAGAGGCAATTTAGACCCTATCACTTCCTATATCTAAGAAGGAAGTTCAGGCCTTTTTGGGGAAGATTAATTTTCTGAGGAGATTCGTCTCAAATTTTGCTGAGCTGATGAAACACATCAAAACCATGCTCAGGAAAAGAAATGAAGTGAAATGGACCGCTGAACCCAGGGAATCTTTTATCCAAATAAAAAGGGCATTGACTGAGGCACCTGTGCTGATCAGTCCTGACTATTCCAAAGATTTCCTAATTTTCTCTTTTGCTTCTTTTGATACAGTAGAAGCAATCTTGTTGCAGGAAAATGAGGAAGGGCAAGAGCAACCCATTGCCTTCTTCAGCAAGGCATTAAGAGATGCAGAGATCAGGTATGAAATCATGGAGAAACAGGTCTATGCCTTAGTGAAAGATCTCAAAGCTTTTAGAGTCTATGTCCTGCACTCAAAGGTAACTGCATACGTTCCTTCAGCCTCTGTGAAGGACATCCTTATGTAGCCCAACATAGACGGGAGGAGGAGTAAGTGGATATCCAAGATCCTAGAGTTTGACTTGGAAATAAGGCCTACCAAATTGATCAAAGGTCAAGGCTTAGCCAAACTGTTGGCTGAAGCAAATTGCAAAGCCTTGGGGGTATATTTCATCAATGCATGTTCAGAAAATCAGCATAATCAGTTGTCTGATGTAGACCCTCAAACAGAACCCCTGTTGGCTTGATGTCCTTGGTATAAGGATGTCATATATTTTCTGCAGGAGTTGCGGCCTCCAGATGGCCTGCAAAGAAACAAGGCAAGAGCTTTGAAGCTCAAAGCAGACAGATATTGCCTTGTCGATCAAATTTTATACTGGAAAGACCCCCTGGGGGTGCTTTTAAAATGCATGAATCCACAAGAGGCCAACATGATCATGGTTTAATTTCATAGCAACCTATGTGGAGTGCACCATTTATGGAAGACCACAGCTCACAAAATTCTTAGAGCTGGGTACTACTGGCCCACCTTGTTCACTGATGTCTGTAGAGAAGTTAGAGCCTGCATCCCATGCCAAAGTTTTTTAGGAAAGTAACAACTCAAATCTCTGCCTTTAAAGCCTGTAGTTGTTTTGGGACCTTTCCAGCAATGGGGTCTAGATTTTATTGGAGAAATCCACCTTGCTTCCAGTGGGCAGCACAGATGGATCCTGACTACTACAGATTTCTTTACTAAGTGGATCGAAGCTATCCCCACCAGGAGTTCTTCCCACAAGGTAATTATTGGATTTCTGGAAGACCTCATCACAAGATTCGACTGCCCAAGAAAGATTGTTAATGATAACGCAACCTCATTCAAGGCTGAGCCGTTAGCCAAGTTCTGTGAGCAATTTGGGATCAAACTGATTCACTCCACCCCATACTATCCCCGGGGAAATGGTTTAGCAGAGTCCTCCAACAAAATCCTGATAAGGATCATTAAGAGACTATTGGAGGACAACAAAAGGGCCTGGGATTCAAAGTTGAAATTCTCTCTATGGGCTGACCGAGTGACCACAAAGAGATCTATAGGCTTCTCCCCTTTCCAATTAGTTTATGGAGCAGAAGTTGTTTTCCCTTCTCAGCTATCCATTCTTGTAGCAAAGTTCTTCTAGGATCATCAAGAAGAACTTGATGACATGATTAGAAGAGTTCATCAATTGGTGGAAGTCCAGCATGCCAGAGAGCAAGTAATGGACAGAATTCAGGACCATCAGCAGAAAGTCAAACTGGCTTTTGATAAGAAAGTCAAGAAGAAAGAGTTTGAGATCGGGGATTTGGTGCTTAAGTGGGATGCACCCATGCAAGATAAGGGAAAACATGACAAGTTTGACACCCTATGGATCAGGCCTTTCAAAATCTCTAAGGTCTTCTCAAACAACACATACAGGTTGCAGGATTTGGAGGGTGAAGAGGTTTTCAACAGCCCAATAAATGGGCATTTTCTGAAGAAATGTTTTGTTTGAGCCTTAGATGGCTCCTTTGTTTGTAAATATCATCATTTTGGTTCTTTGTTCATTTCTTTCTTATCACTTTCGGCTTAGTAAATGACTCCATAGCCCAATAGCAAGGCACTGAAGCTACAAATGAGTTCTTAGAGCATCACAGGGACGACTCTATCCCCCGTGGAGCCTAATGTTAGCAACATTATTTGCCTTGGGCACAAAAGTACCCAGGTCTGCAGGTTGCACGAGAAGTGCCCAAGCGCAGCATGGAAGTATTTCTTTTCAGGTTACAAGTCAAGCGAGCGGGCAAAGTTTTGTTGTCAAGCGGMCGAGACCCATCTATAAAGTTGATCGATGGTCACTGCGATCTCAGGGCTACCAAGTTACCCGAGACATAGCGTCAGAGAAAGCACCTATATTTCAAGACAAAATCTGGGTCGTCCGATCTAGTGATGCATGGCGCAAGATCTAGTCACGTCGGCATATCRACATTCAGTAGTTCAAAGGGTAAAAGTTCCTCATCATCCCACATCTCGAAACCCTGAAGCGTCGAAAGCACCCAGAGTCGGGCCCATGGTTTTGGCTCCTAGTCATAAAGGAGCAGGCCTAGAGGAGGGGCGCTAAGGTTTATCATTTGGCAAGACGGGTCCCGAAGAGCCAAGAGTGATCTTATCCGTTCATCCCGGAGGGACACGTGGTGCGCGATTAGGCTCTTTGCCTTTTCTCCCATTGCGAATTCGAGACACAAAGAGCAGCTCTTTCATATCCCCAAGACGCGAAGCGTCGAAGACGTCCCAGACCTGGGCCCACAGTATCATCAAATTAGTTCAAGACCATTAGATCCGAGAGGGGCGCGTGGCACCCATTAGGCCCTCTCGGCATTTCGCCCATCGCAACTTTGAAGAGAAAGGATCTACTCCTTCCTATCCATGAACCTTGAAACGCTGAAAGAACCTTTGAAGATAGGCACAAGGTCATAGCTCGTAGTCGCTTGGAGGCGATAGAAAGAGCTATGCAAAGGGTCGAAGCGCCGAGTATAGCTGTAGAAGGGATCACCATATTCCCCAGGTGCCAGTTCAACTTGATCTCAACCCTGATACCTACTCGGAGTAAATGAAGAAGAGAGAGGGTGGTTGAAACCTCACCTCACTCGTTAATTGCAAGGTATGGATGTCCTGGCGGGAAGTCTGCCCGAGATGGTCCTTTATACTGGTTCTTTCCACAGAAGCCATGCCAAGTCCTCGACTCACCAGGGAAGCTTGCGCATGCTAATTAAACATTTAAGGGCTCAGCTACCCCCTGGTGTGATCCATGTAGAATTAAGGTGGCATATGACAGAGGAGTGCAGGCCAGATTTGATTAAAGAGATGCCTCATCCCGAAAGTCTAGGAGGCCTCTGTTGGGAAAATATTTAGGAGTATATATACTTAGTTTTGATATTTTTCGATGGATCGATGGTAGAGCGAAGCTCCCAACTGTAAAGTTTTAATAGACACTCTAGTCCTCTGGTTATGCATCTGTATGTAAGATTTCTTGTTTAATGACAATCAGTTTTCCTACCCCATCTAATTTTCATCTTATACTAAGGGAATTCATGATTGACTGATTCACATGAATTATTGCAATTATGTTACGATAAATGATTTATTGTTGCATCGTTGTATTCTCCGATTTTTTGCATCTGAATGTAAGAATATCTTGCGTTTAGATGTTTTCTTTTACAGTCTGTTAGAAACCTGATGTTTATGACAGACCTTTGCATTTCTCTTATACAAGTCTTCCCCTTATTCACCCTTACTACAACTCATTGTCTGAAGTTTATCTAAGACCTCACTTGCCCATGCATGCTTGGCCTAGTTTCAGAGTTAGAACAATATTGTTTTGAGTTAACTTCCATTCGAACGCCCCTTTTTATAAGCAAATCGTGACATAAACTGATGGGCGTCAGGCTCTGTTCCTACTGCAATCTAGGAGTGACTTCTGACGCTAACAGATTGGATTTGCTCGGGATTAAGTTCCATTACATACTTTGAAATTCTTGTTTTTACAAGGTTTCTAGTAAATATTGTACCCATGTACAACTTGTAAATTTTGTGAATTTATGTAATTAAGTGTAAGGTTATCTAATCTAATAGATCATTGTAAATACTTGAAATATGACAATTAGTAGTTAGGATCTTAGAAAACTTTTTATTTTTGTATTAGATAGAGCCTTTCACTGGCCAACGGAGCCGTTAAACTTGTCAAGGATAGTTACCTTAAACGACTTAGGTTACACTTAAACAACCTCAGACCAGACTATTTCCTTTCAGTTGACGAGTGGTCAATAACACCCATCAACAAATATTCTATAMATTCTTACATCATGCCACCATCATCACCTCATTCTCATTGTATCCATCCAATACATCAAAAAGGAAAAACTGTTGTATTAGCTTTCCAAACTCTCATCTCCTTTATTCGTCCAACCACATGAAATAAATTGTACTTGACAAACAAAATCTTTAAAAATAATAGATAGCTCTAGCGGCAACATACCACTAAATTAATCAGCAATGTAACACATTATTCCACAACTATGTAATCACCCAAAAAACAACAAACAACTAATTGTATACAATTATATACACCTTATATAGTATAGATGTATATAACCTCGTGCAAATGTTCATTATACCCCCTAAGGGCCATAGTACAATTTTAATCGAGGACCATTCACTAGGCCCTTCATTAGATAACCATCCAATTTTTTCGACTTCATTACACTAACCTCTATAATGCATGTAATTCAAAAGGGTCCTTGTCATCTCATCTTCAATTTTCCTATATTTTTCAAAAACTTGTTGCCGTAGAGAAAAATTGGTGATCCAAGTTCCATTGTATTAAAACAAATATTATAGTCATTCCAAGGCTTCTACCTTTTCTTTTCCATTGTTTGATATAAACTTGAAATAACAGAGTTATCCTCCAACTCCATAAGGTATTCTAACCACTTCCTAATGGATTCATAATCTATCATGTTCATAGCCAATGCAATGCATAGAATAGGGACACCAAATTCAAGAGGTATAACTACTTCTTTCCCATACACAAAATGAAATGGAGTGTGTGTAATCAACCTCTTACAAGTATTTATGTAATCCCATAATACTGCTAGAACATGCTCATCCCAATCATCCCTCTCCATGTTGCAAATATTTTTGAATGCATGCTCTAGAATTTTGTTAAAATCCTCCATTGTCTTGTTGGCTTGTGGGTGCTAAGGTGTGTTATTTTGATGATGAATCATAAATTCTTGAATCAACACTTTGATAGTGGTTGATATACATAATTTAGAGAATGAAATGAAGGAAAAATATAAGTGGAAACACACACATAGGTATTGCAGAGAGCACAATAATATAAGAAAACTCAAATTCTATTAATGAATGAAATATGGAAAAACTACAAATGCAAAGCAATACAAACTAGCTAGAATGGAGGTATATTATCTATGAAGAGAGATGTATCGACTATGATCATTAACAAAAAAGAATTATAGGAGGCCAAAAGTACCTTCTAATAGAAAGTATGATGCCCTAAGATGAAAAAAACCTAAATATCCAAAACCCTAACCCTAGGAACTAATGTGGAAAAAGGAATGTGGGCCCCAAGGAGGCTAGTTGATACATCAACTTTTTGGGGAGTGGAACTTTTGCATACAAAATATATTTAGGGAATTCCTTATTTTATTACTAATCTTATCCCATGGTCTATGCCAACTTCCAAAATGTAAGTTAAATGCCTGAAAAATGGATCGAAATTTCAAGACTTGAAAAGATGTAATAGATTGTTAAGATGTGGAACCATTCTAAGTCAATGGAACAAGTGGGTGGCCATAAATATTCACTTGGATCAGTCACCCCACTAGGAATAAGTGGTCCCCATTTCATCAAGTTCCTCCATTATATGGGGAAACTTTTGTTGAATTTGAATCATAGTAAGCCACTTGTTATGTTGAAAAAGATGTGTTTCTTTGATGACTCGATAGAATTGGATGTTCTACTATAAGGTTCCCTTCATCTTGGTTTCCATGATCCAATTGATTGTTTCCTACTCAATTTAGTTATAATTGAGTTGGACACCTTTGAAATATCTAAAATAGGTGGAAAATATGGTTGGAGCAACTCCATATTAAATAAAAGGTGCAAGCCAAGGCAAGAGGGAATTCTTAATTCAAAATCATTCTCACCCACAACCATGGTGATGTTGTAAGGTTTGTATTGTAGTGTGTGGAGCTTCTGATGGGGTCCCACAAGGCACTCTTTCCACAAATTCAATATACCTTATCTCCCACCTGAAACTTGTGTGGAACCCAATGCTAATTATGGCGTTGTTTGTACTTAGCATTGGCTTTATGCAAGATATCATGAACTTCTTGTTGGATGTGCTAGATCTATTCCATAAATTTGGCTACTCTAAATTAGCCTCAATTTGAGCATGGATGGACTCTTATTGTGTAGATACAATGGGAAAATCTATGTCAATTAGGGTCAATGGCTAGAACCCCAAACACACTAAAAAAGGGTTGTGGTCATTAGAGATATGGAGGAATCTATTGCAGCTATTATAAACAAATGGAGAGATCTCATCCCATGTGTGTGGATGTTTGGAGTTGTATATTATCAGGATATGCATAATTATCCTATTGACTACCTTTGTATGTCCATTAGTTTGGGGGTGGAAGGAAGTCAATTTGGTCAACTTGGTGTCCATCCTCGACCACAAGTTGGACTAGAAAGTACTTAGGAACCTACTATCCCTATCTAAAAGAATGGTTCATGGGAGCCTAAAATGAACCTAAACATTCTTGAATAAGAGCTTAGCTATGGAATTTATTGTGGTATTCTTCTTATAGGGTGTCAAAATGGCCAGCTCAGGGAATAAATTAACAACCAAAAATACACAGTCATTACCATGTTTGGTTGAAGGTAGGATGGATATGTTGTCCATGCAAACAGAATCCCAAGGTATATCTAGGGTGGGAAAAGGAGTGTACAAACCTTACTTATTGATGGCAGGTTTGGTGATGGCACATGCATTACACACTTTTATATACCTACTGACATCCTATTGGAGATTTGTCCAATAGAAGTACTTTTGTAGCATTGCCACTATCTTCTCCATGATGAAGTGTCCTACCCCCTGACTTTAATGTGCCACCCAAATCAGCTTCTCATGCTTACTTGAAGGAACATAGAAATGGCCACAATGGCCTCATTTGTTGGCCAATATTCTATCACGTTTATACATAAAGGGGTTTTTAAATCATGAAAAATCAAGTCAATATATTGTTCCATATTAAGGGGGGAGAGATTTCTTTAATTGAAGCATGTTTATAGGTGTTGGGGGTGTGCATAGGGCAGGGGGATTTTATAGGTATTGTGGAGGTTTTATGGGTATTAGGTGATGTCTTGTTGGGAAATAAATCAATACACAATCAATAATGGTAAAACTCTCTTTCAAAACCAAAAATCGACAGTGAGGTCATACCTTCACTCCTTGTTGAGATCATGAAAATCCTTCGTATGAAAAATAATATTGAGAACTAGAGACCCTATGTTGCATACCTCTATATGTAACCATTTCCCTACCCCTATTTTTATATGTATTTATCTATATAGGGTTTTATCTCCAATTTTATATGGTTTACTTTGTTGTAGGTTGGTGCTACGCATTCATAAAATCCCATAGCTTGATTCCATATTTAATGGCATAAGTGTTTGCTAGTTTAATGGGATCTCCTGCAAACCCTAATTTTTCATGGGGTTCTTTTGAATGGATGATTTTAGTTGAATTATTATAGTTAAAAAATAAAATAAAACATTTTATATTTATGTTTATCAAACAAATTTGTATTGTTTTTGAGTAAGTATATTTTTGAGTGAGTATATATTGATTATAAATTATATAAAACAAATTTAACATTTTATAAAATAAAACATTTTATATTTATGTTTATCAAACAAATTTGTATTGTTTTTGAGTAAGTATATTTTTGAGTGAGTATATATTGATTATAAATTATATAAAACAAATTTAACATTTTATAAGGTGAGATTTGTTTAGATATTAGAAATCAAAAGACCAGATAAAGTTAATGATGAGATCTCCTTGTACATCCCTTATTAACAAAAGGTATATTAGTGAACTCAAAAAACCAATATCATATAACAAATAAATAATATAATAATTTAATATTAAACATAATCATATATAGTTTAATGTTATATATATTATTATTTATTGTAATATTATACATTACTATATACTTTGGTATATTTTAAAACAATGTATTTTAAAATGATATATAATAACTTATTATTATTTATATATAAATAAATAATAATAATATACCATTTATAATTTAATAATAACACTACATATAACAAGTGTTGTGTGGCAGCTTAGTCCCTACAAAGGTAGTTATGAAATATATGTTGAACTATGTGACTTAGTATAGCTAAATGCATAGGAAATGAAAAATCTTTGCCAAAGGATAATCCATATAATAAATAAGAATAATATCATTGTTTATGCAAAGAAGACAATGATAAGAATAAAGTAGAAACAAGTAGCAACATTTAGTGTTCAACATGGAATAAAACTTAGTAAATAAGTCAAATGTTCAATGGAGACATTAGCATATGTGGGAAGCAATGCAAAGTGTTTGCAGTGAAATGATTTAGCATAAAACATTTTTCAATGTGTTCAATGTGGATTAAAAGTTATCAAATAAGTGAAGTGTTCAATGGGGAGGTTAGCATATGCAAGAAACAATGCAAATCACTGAAATGTTCAATAGGGACATTAGCATATGCGCAAAGCAATGCAAAGTATTTGGAGGCTATGATGAGAAGGAACCAATGCAAAGTATCTGCATGCTAGGATTGAGGGAAGCAAAGTGAGTAGAATTGTTGGTAGAAGAGATGATATTAACCTTGATGTTACATTGAATGTCGGTGAAACAAACATTAAGACAAAAGTATTTCAACTTTTTAGATATCTCAATTCTTATATGTATATTCATATATTAAAAAATAAGTATATAAAGTGAACAAAATGATTTTATGCATATGCTCAACTTAAAATATATTGTCAAAGATATATATCTTCAGTACAGATGTATCTTCGGTACAAATTCTGACAAGCGATGTAATTTACATGATAACGAACTCATTTATGGAAGGTTCAAGGTGTGTAGGGTGCTCTTCTATGATGATATTTAGGCACTATGCAATCCACTCTGCACAGATGTATCATCTGCACCTCTGCACTCCACATTAGTAAATAAGAAAACATGGTGAATGAGGAGGCTAGCATATGCGAGAAGCAATGCAAATTTTTTGCAGTGAAAACATTTTTCATAAAACTTTGTAAAAATAAGAAAAGAGGTGAAATATTCAATGTGGTAAAAAAATTAGTAAGTTAATAAGTGAAGTGTTGAATGCATAGGTTGGCATATGCGAGAAGCAATGCAAATTTTTTGCAGTGAAAACATTTTTCATAAAACTTTGTAAAAATAAGAAAAGAGGTGAAATATTCAATGTGGTAAAAAAATTAGTAAGTTAATAAGTGAAGTGTTGAATGCATAGGTTGGCATATGCAAGAAGCAATGCAAATAAGTGAAATGTTCAATGGGGAGGTTATCATATGTGGGAAACAATGTAAAGTGTTTGGATCTTAGGATCGGCAAGAACCAATGCAAAGTATCCACACTTTAGAATTACAGAAAGCAAGGCATATCCCCTACACGTCCACACGGGCATATCCCCCGCACAACCAAGACTTAGTATAATTTGAAGCCTTGTGTAGATAATTGATATCACTCATCCTCTCGCACTCCTGCACTTCACAACTCTGCACTTTTAATAGTTCACAAAATTCTTTTATGCATATGCTTAACTAAAAAAATATTGTTAAAGACATATATCTACTGCACAAATATTTGTTGGGCACAAAGACATCATCCCCATAGATATATATTTCGCACGTCTGCACGGGAATATCCTCCGCACAGGAAATATCTAATCTAATTTGAACCCTTCTGAGGATAATTCATAACAATCATCCTCTTGCACTCTCGCACTTTGCAACTACACACTTCCAATAGTTCCATCGCATAGATTTTGACCAGCAATGTAATTTGCTTGATAACCGACTCATTTATAGAAATTTCATTTTTAAACATTTTGAAGTCTTTGCAGCGAAAACATTTTGCATAAAACTTCGTAAAAAATAGGAAAATGGTAAATTGTTCAATGTCGAAGAAAACTCCCCGGATGGGGTGACAACGCGGCTAAAGCGACCACGTGGCTCCGAGTTGGGACAGGGAGGCACAGCGCCCACCGGCTCACGTCAAGTCCACAGTTAATTCGCCATGAATCCACCCAGGAGCATTCAAATGTGGAGTGCATTCGCGCAACGTGAAGGTACCCACTCCCAGGTTCGGCGTTTAATGCGTTTAATACTAGCAGTGATGGCGGTGTATATCGATACCACCACCTTTCTACGGTTCATTGCACGCAGTGAGCCTCCGGGACACCAAGAGCTCTCGTGAATTTCACTACACAGCAGGGTCACTCTCTTTCGTTCTAAGAAGCCGAGCGGCCTGGTCGCACCAGCACCGGGCACCGACATGCCACGACTCCGAAGCACACCGAGACGGGGGGCGGCCTGGTACGCTGCTAAGTCACGGCGTAAGAGCAAGGAAGCTCTCGAAAAAGCAATGGCTATCGCTGCTCGAAGGAGGAGGTCGCGGGGCAAGGCAATTGTAGAGGAGGCTCCCCCGGACGCAAGGCAGGAGAACCTCCCCGAATACACCTGGTTTTCAGCCCCGGGGCACTGGAACTCTCGCTTGGACGTTGGAGCCGACAGCACCACAGGGACAGCAGGGGTGCAGGGGCACGCTGACAACGAGGCACCCTACGCGCCTTGCTATGTGGAGGAGGAGGCTCCTCCTGAGCACAATCAACCCGACCCTGCAACTTAGTCATCTCCACCCCACGCGGACTACCTCAACCTCCTCTTTGAAGTGCGCCACCTCCTTGCGGACCAGGTCTTTCGTATCGAGCGACTGGAGCAACGAATGGACCTGTTCTTCGCAGCACATTCCAGGGCCACGCCGAAGAAGCAGTGTCCAACTTGCGCCCGAGCGTACGTCTTCCCTGCTCGATGGAGGCACACTGAAGCTGCCGACGCTCTCTTGAGCCCCGAGGTCACCTGATGATTATGCTCCAGTTCTGTTTCTGGTTTGGTTTCAATAGCTTTTGTCTGAAAATAGTCAGTTTCCTTTACACTCTAGTCTTAGATGCAAACACTGGTTTCAATTTTGCTACTTCCGGTTTCCTACGGGCGGGAAATAGTCTTGTCATTTTTGAAACAGTCATACTGCTCTGCAAATATGATGACATATGGACACGGATGTTCAGTTGTCTCGGTTTCCTGCCATGGCGGGACAGCTGGCATCCCCGACTATGTTGTATTATGCTTTGGATAATATAACAGGCTCCGTCTTTTTTATTTAAAAAAAAAAATGTCGAAGAAAACTTAGTAAATAGGTGAAGTGTTCAACATACATATCTTTAGCACACACATATCGTCCATACAACCATATCTTCTCGGTGTCCGCATAGGCATATGCGCCACACAACCAACATAATCTAATTTGAACCCTTGTGTTGATGATTCATATCGCCCATCCTCCTGCATTCCCACACTTTGCAACTCCGTACTTCCAATAGTTCCATAGCACAGATTTTGACCAACGATGTAATTTTCATGATAACTGATTGCTTTATGGCAATCTCATTTTCTAAGTTTCCAACACTAATTCTCGATACTTGTATTTATTTTAAGTGACAATGTTTATTATAAAAAATACATATATAAAGTAAATAAAATGTGTGTATGCATATGTTTAACTTAAAAAATATTGTTGAATTGAATTTTTTTCAAGTTACAATGTTTATTATAAAAAACAACTAAAAACATTTGGCATAGAACTTAGTAAAATGAAGTATTTAGATGTAAAGATGCAGAGGAAGTAATGTAACATGTATCGAAGTGGAGTTGTGGAGGAACAATGTAAAATGTGTGGATGTAATGATGTGCGAGAAATAATGTAAAGTGTGTGTAACTTAGGTTTTGCGGAAATAAAATAGGGTAGACTTTCCCAAACAATAGAGGTTCCTTGTGCACAATGTTGAAATTGATAATAGGATATCACAAACTGGTTACCTTTATGCCTGTTACTTTAAGCAAAGCTCATAGAAGACCATCTGCAAATAACTGAAGAGATGGATAATGTGAGAGAAAGAAGAGGAAGTAACAACGGGTGTGATGTAGGTTGTATCCCTTCATTTTGTTGGATAATAAAAAGGAAGGACCAAACAATTTCTCTAGTGGGTGTAGCCCACAATGGGTGAATCACGTATATCTATGTCTATATTGTATTGTGTATCTTATGTGTTTTTATTTATGCATTTGTTTTATTTTATTGCTCCTTGATCCCGTTTTTCTAACAATTGTTATCAGAGCGAAAGGTAACTCGCAGGAAAAGAGGGTTCCTAGTTCGAGTGGGAGTAATGGTAGAAGATGGAAGGTTTAGGGTCGAGAAATTTAACGACCAAAACTATCAGTTATGGAAGATGCAGATGGAAGATTATTTATATCAGAAGGATCTATTTCTACCATTGGGAGAAATAGAAAAGAAGTCAACGACCATGAAGGACGAAGAATGAGAGGTTCTTGATAAAAAGGCACTAGGAACGATAAGACTCAACCTGGCAGCGTTGATGGATTTCAATATTTCAAAAGAAAATACAAAGAAGGCGTTGATGGACGCATTGGCTAAATTGTATGAAAAACCCTCAATGTCCAATAAGGTATTTATAATGAAGAAATTATTGAATATGAAGATGTCAAAAGGTGGGTATGTTGCAGATCATTTAAATGAATTTAATACGGTTACTAATCAACTAAGTTATGTAAAAGTGGACTTTGATGATGAGGTCAGGGCTCTTCTAATGTTGTGCTCATTGCCGAAAAGATGGAATGGTTTGTTCATGGTTGTAAGTAACTCTGTCTCTGGTTGAAACACTCTAAATTTGATGATGTTGTTGGTGTTATCCTTAGCGAGGAAATGCGATGGAAAAGCACATGTGAGACATCATGTAATGTGTTAAACATGGAAAATAGAGGAAGACAAAAGGATAGAGGAAAGGGCTCATGGAACTATGAGAATTCTAGGAAGGGAAGATCAAAATCCAGAGTGGGAAAAATAGAGTGTTGGAATTGTGGGAAGAAATGACATATGAAGAAAGACTACAAAGCTCCAAGGAAACAAAGAGATGGGAAACACGAGAAAAATCAAGAAGAAAATGTAACAGGTGATGTGTTACAAAATGCTTTGATTCTTTCTGTAGATAATACTTATGAGTCTTGGGTAGTAGATTCATGGGCTTCATTTCTTGACACACCCCATAGGAAACATTTTCTAGATTATGTTCAAGGTGATTTTGGACAGGTTCATTTGGGTGATGATGCACCATGGAAAATTGTTGGAATGGGAAAGGTACAAATAAAGAAAAAGAATGGAAACCAATGGTTGTTGAAAGGGGTAAGACATGTTCCAGATCTAAGGAAAAATATAATTTCAACATGGCAGTTGGAAAGTGAAGGTTGTATATATATATTTACAGATAAGGCATGGAAGGTCACAAAAGGATCATTGCTGATAGAAAAATGAGAGAAGGTGGGTACATTGTATTTATGTACTGGTAATATTGATTCTTCTATCTCTTTAGCTTCTACATGAGTGGATACAATGATTTGGAATCATAGGCTTGGACACACGAGTGAGAAGGGGATGTAGATACTTCACAAAAGGAATTTGTTGCTAGATCTTAAACATATTGATTTGGATTTCTGTGAGCATTTTGTTTATGGAAAACAAAAGAGAGTCATATTTCTCAGAGTCGGAAAATAAAAGAAGAGTGAAAGGTTAGATCTTGTGCATACAAATGTATGGGGACTAGCTCATGTATCATCTCCTGGTGGATCTCATGATTATGTTACTTTTATTGATGATGCAACTAGAAAAACTTGGGTTTATTGCATTCGACAAAAATCTAATGTTTTTGACACTTTTAAGAAATGGAAAGCTTTGGTTGAGAATGAGACAGGAAAAAGGTTGAAATGTCTCAGATCAGACAATGGAGGTGAATATTGCAACAAGGAGTTTTATGATTATTGTTCATACCATGGGATTCGTAGATATAAAACAATTCCAAGAACACCACAAGAAAATAGTGTGTCATAAGGATGAACATGACAATCATGGAGCGTGCAAGGAGTATGAGATTGCATGCAGGGTTGCCCATACAGTTTTGGGCAGATGTTGTAGATATTGTTGTTTACTTAATAAAAAAAGAACCTTCAAGCTCTTTGGATGGTGGTATTCCAAAGGAGGCATGGGCAGGTAAAAAAGTAAACTATTCATTTTTGAAGACTTTCGGTTGTGAAGCATTTGTCCATATTGATAAAGAAAATAGAAGAAAGCTTGAGGCAAAATCCAAGAAGTGTACCTTTATTGGATACTGTGTTAATGATTTTGGTTATCTCTTATGGGATTATGAAAATCACAAAATCATTCGGAGTAGAGATGTCATATTCTATGAGAAGGTCATGTACAAAGATCAGTTGCAGGGAAAGAAACAGGGAAAAGAAAAACCAAAATACACAGTGTTTGATGAGATCACTAAAAAAGAAATTTCAAAGGTACTAGAAAATAAAAATGTACAACAACAAGAGCAACATGTACCACAAACTCCTACAAGTGTTGTTAGAATATCTACCAGGTTAAGTAGACCCCTGGAACAATGCTCTCCTTCATTGTAGTATTTATTGTTGATTGATTTTGGTGAACCAGAATTTTACGAAGAGGCAATGCATGTAGACACTAAAAGGAAGTGGGAGCAAGGAATGAAAGAGGAAATGGATTCCTTGGTAAATAACCATACTTGGGACTTGGTTCAGTTGCCTGCAGGAAAAAGAGCATTGCAGAATAAATGGGTTTACATGTTGAAGGAGGAAGATGAAGAAAAAAAGTAGTAAAAGGCTAGACTTGTTGTAAAGGGGTTTGCACAAAAGAAAGGTATAAATTTTGATGAAATATTTTCTCATGTTGTTAAGATGACTTCAATTAGGACTATTTTAATTCATGTGGTAATAGAAGATTTGAATCTTGAACAGTTAGATGTAAAAACAACTTTTCTCCATGGGGATTTGGAGGAAGATATTTATATGCAGCAACCACAGGGGTATGAGGTCAAAGGAAAGGAGAATTTGAAGTTTGACATGTTTATGACAGAACAAGGTTATAGTAGATGTCATTTTGATCACTGTGTTTATTTTAAAATGCTAGAAAATGGAAGATATATTATCTTGCTATTGTATGTAGATGACATGCTTGTTGCAGGCTCTAATATGCAGGATATAAATGTGCTCGAGAATACATTATCTAATTCATTTGTGATGAAGGATTTGGGTGCTGCAAAGAAAATCCTTGGCATGAGAATAACAAGAGACAAGAAAAATCACAAATTGACATTGTCTCATGGTGAGTACATGTTAAGAACCAAAGACCTGAATACAAAATATCACAATAGATCCAAAGATATCTGAATACAATCACCACACAAGATATATGAAACCATATAGAAAACCACAATTTTATTATAGAAACCCTTGAGGTAGGGCAACACCGTACAATGGATCCTATTATGGAAGGGATCCTCTCCTGTTCACTTGCCTCTTCGAGGGGGCATCCTCCTATTGAGCTACCGCTCCAAATACACTAATTCTTTTCATGTCTCATTACATTGCTTGAACCCCTTTATATAGTGCTACCATCACCTAAGAACATTCTAGAGGAGGAATCTTCTAGAAGTAGAACATTCTAAGAAGTCCTCTTACATTTATTATATCTAATTACCCATTTATTATAGCTAACTACCATAGTGGGCCTTATTTAATAATATAGTGGACCTAGTCCACCTTACATTGAATGACCTCCACTATTATCACTATGGGCCCTCTGGGCCCCCCAACTACCTCTCTAGCTACCTTACAGTACATAGAGAAGGTGTTGGAGAGGTTTAGAATGCAGAATGAAAAACTAGTTAGTACACCTTTGGCCAACCGTTTGAAACTAACTAAGGAAATGTGTCTGAAGACACAAGAGGAGATATAATACATGTCCAGGGTCCCTTATTCATTAGCAGTTGGCAGTTTGATGTATGTGATGGTTTTCACAAGACCAGATATTGCACATGCAGTGAGAGTTGTGAGCAGGTATATGGACAATCTAGGTAAAGAACATTGGGAGGCGGTAAAGTGGATTCTCAAGTATTTGAGAGGTATTGCTACTCTTGCATTATGTTTTGGAGGTTCAAACATTGTTCTACAAGGATATGTTAATTAAGATCTGGCAGGAGATAAAGATAATAGGACAAGCACCACAGGGTATGTTTTTAATGTAGATGGAACAACAGTAAGTTGGATTTCGAAACTATAAAAGTTTGTTTCACTTTCAACAACATAAGCAGAGTATGTTGTTGCTATAGAGGCTAGTAAAATAAATGATTTGGTTACATAGTCTTATGGAAGAATTGGGAAAGAAGTAGGAGAATAACAGGTTGTACTATAATAATGAGAGTGTCATTCATCTTGCAAAGGAATCAACCTTCCATTCAAAGACTAAGCATATACAAATCAGGTACCATTTCATACAATCCATCTTGGAAGATGGACATTTGAAGTTAGAAAAGATACATACTAGTGAGAATCCTACAGACATGTTAACAAAGGTAGTAACTAGGGAGAAACTGAGTTCCTGCTCAGTTTTAGTTAGTCTTCAAGCATGAAGGTGAATATGCGAAATTTTCCCGGTCCAAGGTGGAGTATAGTCCAATAGGTACAACAACAATGGAGTTGTTGTGATTAGTCTCTAAGTGGGAGATTGTTGGTTGTGGGGCCTGATTATCTTCCTAATTCAGAGGTTTGTTTCAGCTGTACTTGGACCCCATTCCCTAACGGGGGGTGTGGGGGGGCTTTTCCCCCAAAAAAATGTTGCTCGGGGGGTCCAGGGGAGGGGGGGGTGGGGGGGGCGCATTTTTGTAGCCCCCCTTGGCGGGGGATTCAGGGGCAACGCCCCTGAAGTGAAATATTGAAAAAAATTGCCTTGTAAAGTATTCTTTAATATCCCATGAACGAAATAGGTTCATTGAGTGAAGACCTTGTGAATCTAGGAGACTAAGTTGGAGAAGATCTCTCACAACCAACTAGATCTACAACAGCCTTCTAAACAATAAAAGAAAACAACTCACATATAGATAAACTCTACATTACAATGAACAATACATTAGTATACTACATTAGGAAGAATCTCACGTTAACAATAAGACAAGTAAATACATTAATAAACTACATTAGGAAGAATATCATGTTAACAATAAGACAAGTAGAAGTTAATAACTCCAACACCAACTACCCAAACTAAATCAAACACAATTATATATATATATATATATATATATAAAGAATGGAGGACATTAAATTGTCAAATTTTGTGGATGGGTGAAACTCATAGGGCTCCATGGATTCACTTCATATAAAGGGAAATGGGAATACAATGGTTTAGTTGTAGAATATTGTTTTTAAATAAAATATTTAATCTATTTAAAGTGGAAGTGGCCAAATTGTATACACTATTTATTTAGAAAACAAGAATATATAAAATATTAAAGTGAAAATAAAATGATTAGGGGACATCCTGGATGGGGTGACAGAGAGAGCATTACAGCCACGTGGAGGGGAGTCGGGATGGGGAGTTAATATAACCTCGGGCCCCCGTCAACTCGCCCATTAACAAGCCATGCACGCACGCAGAAGCATTCAAGGCCCAAGACCCCTCGCGCAAGCGATGTGTACTAGCATTTACAAGCTGGTTTTAATGGTGGAAATGACGGATATGGTTATAGCCATAGCCACCGTCTCAGCGCTCATAACATAGGTCGATAGCCTTGGGAGCCGATTATCCGCGATCTCCCTGGCGCACCAGCACCCTGGTCGATTTTCTCACACTTGGACGCCATTTGCGGACCCTGGGGGCAAACACAGAGCCTGCAACATGCCAAGAATCCGAGGCAGGTCGCGCTGGGGGGCAGCTTGGTATGCTGCGCAGTCACGCCGCAAACGAAAGGAAACGTTTGAGCGAGCCATGGCAATGGCCACTAGATGACGCAGACAGAAGCTCAGGAGGCCTCAAAGGCGGTTCGAGGAAGAGCGGATTGCAGAAGAAGGCCCAAACATCCAGCTGGAGCACATCCTATTCGCCGCGCCTGCAAATTGGCACCCGAGCTCGTCCTCTGGCTTGGCTGGCCCTTCACAACAGGCGAAAGACACCCCAGCTGATGAGAGGCCTTACACACCTTGTTATGTGGTGGAAGAACCACCCCCCGAGCCCACCAAGCGGAAGAGGCATCCAACAAGCAAAGTGACAAAGTGGCTACCACAGAGGAGCGCGAGGACAGCCACCACGCCGAGCAGCACCCTTCAAAGGATTGGGACCTTCTCAATCTTCTGTTCGAGATTAAGCAACAGCTTGAGGACCAGGTTTTTCGCATGACAAGACTTGAGCAACGCTTGGACATGTTCTTTGCAGCGCACTCGAGAGCCACGCCAAAGAAGCAGTGCCCGACTTGTGCCAGAGTCTACGCCTTTCCCGCGCGATGGAAGCACTCAACAATGGTCGACGACACACACCAGGGTCCAGAGGTTATCTGATATGTAGTCCTAGACTTTGTTTTGGCACAACTATTTCAGTTTACGCCTTAAGCTAGATAATTATAACTGTCTCGTAGATATGGTTAATAGCACCAGTTTTAGAACTTTGCCTGCTCGTCCCGGTTTCCTTCGGGCGGGACGCAGCAGAGACGTTTTGGTTGTTTTTCGCTTACTCTGCAAACAGGGTGACACTTGGACTTGGGTGCCCAGCTTTCCCGGTTTCCTGCCTAGGCGGGACAGTTGGCATCACCTTCAGACTTGTTTTTTGATGATTTTAATATAACAGGATCCAACCTTTTATTTACAAAAAAAAAAAAAAAAATGATTAGGGGACATAATTGGTGAAACGTCACCTTCAAAAGATCCGTCAAAAAGATTGAAGTGCAGGCCAAGTTGGTCACACCATTTATTTATTAACTAATTGAGAATATTAAAGCCAAAGCAAAACTGTACTCTTAAACAAAGTTTCGAACATGTGAAGTCAATCTGCTTTTCCATTTTTTATTTCTGTCTCTGTATTTTTTCGAACATGTGAAGTCAATCTGCTTTTTCATTTGTCAAGTCAACAACACCAAATTGGTGTATGAGACCTCCTTGTTTGTGGGACAAGGGACCCAAGACCCCCCTCCGCCCAGCGATTTAACTGGTAAAGTATACAAAGGTATACATACCCTACCCCCCTCTGGATTTGAACCTGTGACCTCTTAAGAAGAAACACATGTTCTTAACCATTAGGACCACTCAAGCTTATTAAAGCCAAAACAAAACTTTCAGAAAATCCGTCAAAAAAATTGTTGTGCAGATCAAATTGGACACACTATTTATTTATTAACTAAATGAGAATATTAAAACCAAAGAAAAATTGTATTGTTAAACAAAATTTCTAACATGTGAAGCCAATCAATCAATCTGTTTTTCCATATTTTCTTATTTTTTTCTTTTTGTTTCTGTATTTTAACCTGACCAATATCCATTGTGGTGAGGAATAAGGTGGATAATGTTATTTAAA
>JASDQU010099973.1:514121-546105 GCA_032191745.1 Picea mariana | reverse complement strand
GGGGGCTTTTCCCCCAAAAAAATGTTGCTCGGGGGGTCCAGGGGAGGGGGGGGTGGGGGGGGCGCATTTTTGTAGCCCCCCTTGGCGGGGGATTCAGGGGCAACGCCCCTGAAGTGAAATATTGAAAAAAATTGCCTTGTAAAGTATTCTTTAATATCCCATGAACGAAATAGGTTCATTGAGTGAAGACCTTGTGAATCTAGGAGACTAAGTTGGAGAAGATCTCTCACAACCAACTAGATCTACAACAGCCTTCTAAACAATAAAAGAAAACAACTCACATATAGATAAACTCTACATTACAATGAACAATACATTAGTATACTACATTAGGAAGAATCTCACGTTAACAATAAGACAAGTAAATACATTAATAAACTACATTAGGAAGAATATCATGTTAACAATAAGACAAGTAGAAGTTAATAACTCCAACACCAACTACCCAAACTAAATCAAACACAATTATATATATATATATATATATATATAAAGAATGGAGGACATTAAATTGTCAAATTTTGTGGATGGGTGAAACTCATAGGGCTCCATGGATTCACTTCATATAAAGGGAAATGGGAATACAATGGTTTAGTTGTAGAATATTGTTTTTAAATAAAATATTTAATCTATTTAAAGTGGAAGTGGCCAAATTGTATACACTATTTATTTAGAAAACAAGAATATATAAAATATTAAAGTGAAAATAAAATGATTAGGGGACATCCTGGATGGGGTGACAGAGAGAGCATTACAGCCACGTGGAGGGGAGTCGGGATGGGGAGTTAATATAACCTCGGGCCCCCGTCAACTCGCCCATTAACAAGCCATGCACGCACGCAGAAGCATTCAAGGCCCAAGACCCCTCGCGCAAGCGATGTGTACTAGCATTTACAAGCTGGTTTTAATGGTGGAAATGACGGATATGGTTATAGCCATAGCCACCGTCTCAGCGCTCATAACATAGGTCGATAGCCTTGGGAGCCGATTATCCGCGATCTCCCTGGCGCACCAGCACCCTGGTCGATTTTCTCACACTTGGACGCCATTTGCGGACCCTGGGGGCAAACACAGAGCCTGCAACATGCCAAGAATCCGAGGCAGGTCGCGCTGGGGGGCAGCTTGGTATGCTGCGCAGTCACGCCGCAAACGAAAGGAAACGTTTGAGCGAGCCATGGCAATGGCCACTAGATGACGCAGACAGAAGCTCAGGAGGCCTCAAAGGCGGTTCGAGGAAGAGCGGATTGCAGAAGAAGGCCCAAACATCCAGCTGGAGCACATCCTATTCGCCGCGCCTGCAAATTGGCACCCGAGCTCGTCCTCTGGCTTGGCTGGCCCTTCACAACAGGCGAAAGACACCCCAGCTGATGAGAGGCCTTACACACCTTGTTATGTGGTGGAAGAACCACCCCCCGAGCCCACCAAGCGGAAGAGGCATCCAACAAGCAAAGTGACAAAGTGGCTACCACAGAGGAGCGCGAGGACAGCCACCACGCCGAGCAGCACCCTTCAAAGGATTGGGACCTTCTCAATCTTCTGTTCGAGATTAAGCAACAGCTTGAGGACCAGGTTTTTCGCATGACAAGACTTGAGCAACGCTTGGACATGTTCTTTGCAGCGCACTCGAGAGCCACGCCAAAGAAGCAGTGCCCGACTTGTGCCAGAGTCTACGCCTTTCCCGCGCGATGGAAGCACTCAACAATGGTCGACGACACACACCAGGGTCCAGAGGTTATCTGATATGTAGTCCTAGACTTTGTTTTGGCACAACTATTTCAGTTTACGCCTTAAGCTAGATAATTATAACTGTCTCGTAGATATGGTTAATAGCACCAGTTTTAGAACTTTGCCTGCTCGTCCCGGTTTCCTTCGGGCGGGACGCAGCAGAGACGTTTTGGTTGTTTTTCGCTTACTCTGCAAACAGGGTGACACTTGGACTTGGGTGCCCAGCTTTCCCGGTTTCCTGCCTAGGCGGGACAGTTGGCATCACCTTCAGACTTGTTTTTTGATGATTTTAATATAACAGGATCCAACCTTTTATTTACAAAAAAAAAAAAAAAAATGATTAGGGGACATAATTGGTGAAACGTCACCTTCAAAAGATCCGTCAAAAAGATTGAAGTGCAGGCCAAGTTGGTCACACCATTTATTTATTAACTAATTGAGAATATTAAAGCCAAAGCAAAACTGTACTCTTAAACAAAGTTTCGAACATGTGAAGTCAATCTGCTTTTCCATTTTTTATTTCTGTCTCTGTATTTTTTCGAACATGTGAAGTCAATCTGCTTTTTCATTTGTCAAGTCAACAACACCAAATTGGTGTATGAGACCTCCTTGTTTGTGGGACAAGGGACCCAAGACCCCCCTCCGCCCAGCGATTTAACTGGTAAAGTATACAAAGGTATACATACCCTACCCCCCTCTGGATTTGAACCTGTGACCTCTTAAGAAGAAACACATGTTCTTAACCATTAGGACCACTCAAGCTTATTAAAGCCAAAACAAAACTTTCAGAAAATCCGTCAAAAAAATTGTTGTGCAGATCAAATTGGACACACTATTTATTTATTAACTAAATGAGAATATTAAAACCAAAGAAAAATTGTATTGTTAAACAAAATTTCTAACATGTGAAGCCAATCAATCAATCTGTTTTTCCATATTTTCTTATTTTTTTCTTTTTGTTTCTGTATTTTAACCTGACCAATATCCATTGTGGTGAGGAATAAGGTGGATAATGTTATTTAAAATTTTGAAATTAAATTGTGTAAAGAATTTTTAAACATCTAAAAGTTCAAATGAAAACTCCATCCATCATTAAAAAATTGTTGAAACAATAAGTATCTAAAACCACCATACATAAAACTACCTGATCCTTCAGAAAAATCAAATCAATCCATCCATCTACTTTTCCATTTTTCCTTAACATGAAACACCATCACTCGAACTACCTTGAACTATCCATTAATATATAAAATATTTATGAGTCATTCTTTTTAAGGGAAAACATTAAAAACCATGGGTGATACTATGTAAAACATAGATTAATAATTTATGAATTGAAATGACAATGTAATATCTAGTCAACTTTACAGTCAATGGCGATAATTTATGAATGGAAATGACAATGTAATATCTAGTCATCTTCTATTATGCCATCATGGCTAATTTACTTCTATTATGCCACTTTTATTACTGTGAACTCGATTCATATTTTTTGGGGTTATGAAAAAACCCTAAGAAAACAGAATTCTAGACTACATACTTCTAATATGATCTCAAACAACAGAAAATAACTCTAAAGTTAATACAAGAATCTTTATATCTTCCAATTCTAAAAGAGAATATTTCATTAAAATTGTTTGTTCGTTAATTATAACCATTAGCCTTCCTTTTGCTTCAATCCTTCTTTCATGATTGATTATTGAAATTGTAAGCCATTTCAATATGCTGTATTCAGCTGATGCCTTTTTTTCTCAAAATCCAAAATTTTCAATTTGTTTAACAAATCCTCATTTATGGTTCATAGAACAAAATAGCATCTGCAATTTTCGATAGCATGAGATTAATTTCAATTAAAATGGGCCATCGTGCAATGTCCATATATCTTTTATTTTCTGTTCTGCTTTAATTTTTCTTTTAGGAAATTCTCGAGGAAGCTTTTTCGTTCGAGATAATTTCGATGGTGTATCATAGATATGGAGTGTGTTTATCTCCTGTATTGTATTTTAACCTTTTTTCGCATTTTAGCTACTTTGGAAAATTCCATAGGTATGGAGAGTCTCGATTGTGTTTTATTTCTTGTATTGTTTTTGTTTTTCTTTCATTCTAAATTTTATTTTAGAAACTTTACTTTATTCAAGATATGTTTGTAAGGTTTTGTTTAAACATTTCTATGTTTTGATATTTTTGGTTGGAATGTGGTGATATGAGTTTAGAAAAAATAGCAATTTTCTGTTGTCTAAATTATATAAATAGATTCAATCTATTGAAAAAAAAACTCTAAAAGTATTTTGATTATATAAACTTAACCATTCTGATTTGTAAATCCAACAATTTCATACAAAATTTGAATAAAATTAAACAAATAATATCACCAAAAATTTAACCGCTCCAACAACTTCTTACTAAAATTTGGACAAAATTAAACAAATAATATATAAAAAAAACTTATAACATCTAAACTGCCACTATTTGCAATGCTACCGACCTCTTATTCGGAAACCGAAAGCCAAAATTCTTACTTCTCATTTTAATCAGCGTTGGGATTGTTGCAGTGTGCGATCAGTGAGGCATTATAGTTTTCCGTGGTAAGTCAAAGTGCGTTTGACATCTTATTATTTCACCACACATTTAAAATATCTCTCATCCCTAAGTGGATTTTATATTAATGAGCTTTATTTTTAAAACAAAATTATTTTCTTATTTATCAAATTTAAAAAATTGAATTTTTCATTGGTTGAATGTTATGTTGTGTGGTTTTATTGCTTTGATGTATGTTATTGTATTTTCTCTATTGTCAAAGTTAACAAATGATTAATAAAAAAAATTAGTAGCTATTTAGAAAGTTCTCATAATGTAAGGTTGTAAGGAAAACTTTTATGTTGGTTATGATAATGTTACAGACGAAGCTCTGCAAGTTCTGACAATGTTACAGACGAAGTTCTACAAGTTCTGACAATGTTGTAGTCGAAGCTCTAATAGACTAGAACCTTATGCCTTGCTACCTGCTCACAACCTCACCGCCTCCCCACTGCCTTGCAGTCGTTGACACTCCCACTATTGCCACTGCCCCACCCTGTCGTTGACACTCCCACTAGTACCATTTGCCCACCCCTACCAATCCCACTAGCATCTCCATTTCCATCCACTGCCACTATTTAATTGTATTAAACAAATACAATGGGCTTTAAATCAGCACAGACACAACATAGTTTAAATCAACATGAGATGCATACCCAAGAGCAGAAGATCGATCCAACCAGTCAGTCCAAGAGCAGAAGATCGATCCAACCAGTCAGTCCAACCATTGATTAAACCTACAGGCTGAATACACAACTAGTGGTGGGAAACAACAAGAACGGAGGTGGCTAGTACAAAGGTAGTGGAAGAGCTAGTATGAGTGGTGAAGAAGATACAAAAGGAGGTGAAGAAGAAACAAAAGGTGATGAGATGCATAAACAAAAGCATTCATGAATGCACTACCTGTCTAAGAAACTTGTGTCTCTTCTGCGATGTTTATAGCAACAACATCAGGGGGATTGGGCGTGGCCTGAAACTCACAATTGGATTTAGAAGTGGCCATGATATTGTTGTTTTTGCATGTCCATATTCTTGTCTTTATGACAACATAGGTATGAATGTCTCCATCTCCAAAATTTGTGCACTTTCCTCCAGTAGCAAATTTTCATGTACTTAAAACCTAACTAAAGAAAACTTTTTCTATGCAATGTTGCATGTGAGGTCATAACAACAATTTTGGCCTGCTTGGTCATGAGATAATTCACGAACCTCCTTTACAGACACTAACCAAGTAACAACTTAACTCGCTAAGGATATGGCTCAGTCTCTTCATCACTGGATTTCTTGGGATTTTGACTCATGTTGCAGGATATTGAGGCAAGGGAGGTCACCAACCAACCCTTAGATAAAAAACAAACAAATATGATCCTAATTGGCCCTTCCTTAGAGTCCAAAGAGACTAAAAGGTGAATACTTTGAAGGGGGGTCTTAAATATTCCCTGAGGTCCATAGCTTAGGATTTTGTCTCTTTGTCCTTGTCCCCATATTTTCCTTTAATCTGGAAATTTGATGTGGTATTTTCTTCTTGAAAATTATCATGGGGATCTTCTTCACCATCACCAATTGTTGTTCCTACCACTTTGTCACTAATTGGTGGGCATATCCCTAAACATGGGATCCATAGGAAATATATTTCTCCCTAAAGAAAGGCACTTTCACTTGTCTATTGGATAGATGAAGAAATAACCCTTAAAGCTAGCCATTAGGTGATCAACAATTGTTGGATACACTGTGACAGAAACTATTGGCCTAATGGGTGATGACTACTAGCCCAATGAGAATCACCCAAAGATAACAACATGCTACATTATGTTTGGTGATCAATTAATTTATAATCATGTGATCCCCAACAATAAAAAAGAAATTACAAAAATGAGAGGAAAATATGAAAAAACATAAAATTCCTTTAGCATGTTTCAAATGGTGCCTAAATTAACCTACATAAACTCTGCAAAACCAGAAAACCAGAAAAATATAAAAATATAAAAACTTGAAAAATTCTTTAACACTCCAAAGCTACCCTACTTAAGCTATATGCAAAACCGGAAAGAATAATATATCTATAATAACTTTGATCCTATTACAAGTTTAGATATTACAACCCTTGTACACATCAACATAAATTATTTGCCAGGTACAAGAGACCTCTCATACATTTGGAGGATTTCACTGTCGCCTTCTTTGATGGGGCATCAATCAGAGGAGGCACAATTTGTGGTGTGGGGGGAGTAATTAAACAGCCAAATTGGGGAGTAATTAGATGGTTTATCAACTGCAGGAGGAGTACAAATACCAAAGTGGAATTATTTGGTTCCTGGGTGACACTTACGCTTGCAAAACTTTGGGATATCAATAGACTAGTTCTCTTGGGTGATTCTAAAGTCATAATAGATTGGTTGAACCAAAAAACTATTCTACATGCCACTGAAATTGAAGGTTGGATGCGCAGGAAAAGATCGATCACCATAGATTTCCAAGATATAAAGTTCACTCACATATTTCGGGAATACAATACAGAGGCAGATTCCCTTTCCAAGCAAGGATTGTTGGAACAAAAAGGATTACTAACTTATTTCTCAGTGATTGATGGGAGGACTGGTCCTATGTCTCAGATCAATCTGTTCTGATTGCCTTTTTGTCTTTTCTTATTAATCAACCCTTGATTGTGGAGTGTGATATATAATCCTTGGTATGGATATGGAATACTATTGGTTTTATTTTCGGGTTGAACTAGAGAGAGGCTTGGAGTCCCTGGAAAATGAAAAAAACTCTTAGTTTGACTTTTTGTAGGATTTTAATTCTGTTTTTCAGTGGAGATATCCTTTGGGAAGCTTCCTACTAATGTAAATGAATTTTTATTAATACAAAAATTCGAGCGAATTTTCATTTGGAAAAAAAAGTTTAGATATTACAAAAATAGACACAAAGTTTCATGGTAAATAAATTTAAAACCATGTAATCACAAGCAACAAAAAAGAAGTTATAGAATAAGAGGGAAATATATCAAACATAAAAAAAACCTTTAACCCATTTAAGAAAAAAATATATATTACTTTTAAAAAGAAGCTTAGTGATTAAAAACTATACAAATCACAAAGGAAACACTCAAGAAAAGCAAGTGAATCACATATGCCCTTGTGAAATCAAGGGGAGGGGCTTATCTAACTTCGCTGACATTAAAGTTAGTTGGAGCTTTGTAGGAAAGTAGGGTTCCTACAAGGAGCACTTATCATAGATCTGATAATAAGACATAATGATATTTTCACAGATTTAAGAGAATTCATGGTATAAGAAAAATAGACATTAAATTCAATTCATGCATAGATTGGATTTTTACTTGTGAATCACATATGCCCTTATGAAATCAAGGGGATGGGCTTATTTAACTTGGTTGACATTAAAGTTAGTTGGATCTTTATAGAAAAGTAGGTTTCCTACAAGGATCACTTATCATAGATCTTATAATGAGATGTAACAGTATTTTCACAGATTTAAGAGAATTCATGGTATACGAAAAATAGACATTAAATTCATGCATAGATTGGATTTTTACTTGTCACTGGATTAATGTTAAGGGTGGTGACCACTATCTTAATGAGAATCACCCAAGGATACTAACATGCTACATTATTTTGGTGGTCAATTAATTCATAATAATGTGATCCCAGCTACAACAACAAAGAAGTTAAAGAATGAGAGGGAAATACATAAAGCATGAAAATTCCTTTAGATATATGAAAAATCAGACAACAAAATATATCTATCATATTATGATACTACTACAAGAAATTTAATAAATATAAAAAGAAATGCAAATTAATTTAGAATCATGCAATCACCAACAACAAGAGAGGAGATACATAATAAGAGAAAAATAAACAAAACTCGAAAAAATTATTTAGCCTATTTTAAATGGTGCCTAAGCTAGCCTACTAAGATATATGCAAAACTGGAAAGGAAAGTATATATATCATGCTCTGATCCTACTACAAGCAAGTTTAGAGATTACAAAAAGAGGCAAATTTTTCTTTGGTTAATTAATTTAGAATAATGTGATCACCAACAACAAGAGAGGAGTTGTAAAATAAGAGGGGAGTATACAAAACATAAAAAAAACTTTAGTCCATTTCAGAAAGAAAAATATCATACTTTGGTTCTACTAAGAGAAGTTTAGTTATTAAAAAAGAGATACAAATCACATAGGAATCACTCAAGAGAAGCAAGCGAATCACATATAACCTTGGGAAATCAAGGTGAGGGGATTCTTTGACTTCCTTGACATTAAAGTTAGTTGAAGTTTGGTAGGAAAATAGGTTCATACAAGGAACTCATATCATAGATCTGACAATAAGATGTAACAATATCTCCACAGATTTGGGAGAATTCATGGTACAAGAAAAAGTAGGCACAAATTCATGCAAAGACTGGATTTTTATACACAACCAAGGTCTTGGGACAAAACCGAAGGTGGTTCTATACATAATGATGAAAGACACAAGTTAAAGAGGGGAAAGCCTTACAATAAAATGCATTGCAAAACCAAGGCTCTATAATAAAACCAAAGGTGATTTTGGACATAACAAGGACAAATAAACATAAAAAAGGGGAAGGCTTCCAATTAAATGCATGAAGACATGTGACACATAATGTGATTGTATACAAGCTATTGAAAGGCTCCACTGGGTTGTGGGATGCAAACTGAGGAAAGATTAGACAACTAAGGAATGATCACATGATAATAGACTAGATGCTTTTAGAATCCACTAGAATATAGAGTGGATGCTTCTTGAATAGATCATGCATAGGTGGGTTTATCCCGAGAAACATGTATTGTCAAAAAAGCACAATTAAGAAGAGAGAGTAGATAGCATGAATAAAAGGACCTTGAGAATATAGTCACTAGAGTATCCAAGGGCACCATTCATCATAAATACATCTAGGTAGGGAGCACAATGATAAGGAGATGCCACCAAATACTAAAGAAATTCACCTCAGAAGTAGTAGACCAGTGTGGGTATTAGAACTAAACGGGTGAGAATTGAAGGGTGTGACTAATAAGGATATGGAGGGTGGTGAAAGGACTACATATGGAGGGGAAATACACAAGTGGGTTTTTGAAGCAAGGTGCACACCATTGGTGAGGAGGAGGCTATAAAAGTGAGTCGAGGATGGAAAGAAAGTAGAGAGGGTTTGGAGAATATAGTTGTAAAAGAAAATAAGTGGTTTTCCCTAAAGGTAGTGGGTGGCCAAAAGTAGCAAGAGGTAATGGAAAATGAGATGGGAGTAGGTACATAAGATGGAGGGGCATAACATCATGATTGATCCTTTTTAGCATAAAGGAAGAAATGACCAGATGATGGAGGTGGGTCAAGGTGAGAACCTAACGTTCAACATGAGAGTGAGAAAGAGAATGATCAAGCTTGCCAAAACCTTTGAAAACTCTGTGAAGTCTAATAAGGAATCCTTTAAGTAATGTAGTTAGTGTATTGGATACCGAGAAGATGAATTATTACCATTTTGAATATAATGCAACAACATAGAAGTACTTGAACATGAGAAAGGGGAAAACTTAATGTTTAGAAGAGCATTGCTTAACCTTGAAACGAATATTGAAGTGGAGCTTGAACGGAGGAAGTGGGTTTTAAAAACCAAGTACAAAATTTAGGATAAACGTTGTAATATGATCATAGATGGTGGAAGTATGGAAAATATGGTCTCCACGGAGGTAATGGAAAAATTAAAATTAAAAATTATTCCACATCCAAATCTTTATCGGGTTTCATGGCTACAAAAAATGTCGTAAGTGACCATGTGAACAATGTTTGTTGAATTTTCAAATCAAAAATTTCAAGGAACATGTATTGTGTGACATAGTAGAAATGGATGCATGTCATGTACTTCTCAAAATACCATGGTTGTTTAATAGGAAGGTTTCCCATGGTGGTAGGAGGAATACTTATGAATTAGTGAATGATAGAAAATAGTACAGATTGGAGTCAATGGTGGATATTGAGCTAAGTGACAGTGATCACAAAGGAAGTGACAACAAAAATGTTGAGCAACATCTGTGTTACAATATGATCAGTTAAGGAATTTCAGAGAGAACAGAAAAGGACCATTTTTTGTCTGGCCATAATGCCAAAAAGAGTACTAGAGACTGGAGAGAGGAGTCTCATGCCACCCGAGATTCAAAATTTGTTGAAATAATATGAGGAGATTGTTGCAGATAGTATTCCAGTAGGTTTACCTCCCAAGAGAAGTATCTCACATCAAATAGATTTGATACTGGGGTCTAGTTTTCCAAATAAATCCCCTTACCGGATGACTCCAATAAAGAGTGAAGAAGTGAATATGCAGGTGCATGAGTTGCTTGATAGAGGACTGATGTGGGAAACTTAAGTCCTTGTGCTATACCAATATTGTTTAAACTAAAAATTAATGGTGAATGGTGAATGTGCATAGATTCACATGTTATCAAAAAGATCACCATCAAGTATAGGTTTCCCTTACCAAGGATGTACAACCTCATGGACTATTTGATTGGGCCCAAATACTTTATAAAGATAGATATAAAGAGTGGGTACCATTAGATTCGGATAAGGGAATGTGACAAATGGAAGACTCCCTTCAAGACAAAGAATGGACTATTTGAGTGGTTAGTCATGTCGTTAGGGTTAACCAATGCCCCTAGCACATTTATGAGACTTATGAATGAAGTCTTGAAACCATTTTTGGGAAATTTTATTATCGTGTACCTCAATGACATTCTAATATTTATTATAACCAAGGAAGAACACTTGAAGCATGTGAGAAAGGTATTGGAAAGGTTGAAAGAAGAGAAGTTGCTAATAAAATTGAAGAAGTGTACTTTTATACAAGAAGAATTGATATACTTGGGTTTTGTGGTTTCCAAGGAGGGTTTAAAAATGGATCCTAAGAAGTTGAAAGCTATTTTGGATTGGTCGACACCTAAATGTACATTTGATGTCTGGAGTTTCCATGGTTTGGTAAGTTTTTATCGGAAATTTCTCATAAATTTTAGCAAAATTTGTGCACCTCTTACAGAGTGTATGAAGAAAGAAACTTTCCAATGGCCAATGAATAGTGAAGTCTTTTGAAAGTTTGAAGAAAAAGATAACTGACTAGCTAGTGTCAACACTTCCATATTTTAGCAAAGTATTTCAAGTATATTGTGATGCAAGTGGTTCAACAATTGGGGCAATATTAAGCCAAGAAGGAAGATCGATAACATTTTTTAGTGAGAAATTGAATGATGCTAAGAAGAAGTTCTATGTTTATGATCAAGAGTTTTACGCTATTGTACAAGCCTTGAAGAAATGAAAACATTACTTACTACCAAAGGAGTTTGTCTTGTTTATCGATCATAAGGCATTGTTGTACACCAACAGTCAAGGTAAGCTAAAACAAAAGTATTCCAAATGGGTGGAGTTTTTACAAAGTTGCTTGTTTGTTTTGAAGCATGGGTCTAGAAAATCAAATAAGGTTGAAGATGCATTAAGTCGAAGGATAATGGTATTGAATACTTTGTTAGTCAAAGTTGTTAACTATGAATGTATGAAGGAGTTGTATGCAAAGGACATAGATTTTGCAGAAGCTTGGAAAACATGCAAGGTGTCTTGGAGTATGGATATAACACCATATTTGGATTTCCACATACAAGAAGGATTCTTGTTTAAGAATAAAACAATGTGCATTCCACAGTGTTCATTAAGACCGAATCTCGTTAGTGAGATGCATAGTGGAGGTTTAGTTAGACATTTTGGAGTAGATAAAACCACATGGGAGAAAGATATTTTGGGCCTAGTCTCAACAAGGATGTTAGAAAATTTGTTGAATGTTGTAGGATTTGTCAATTAGTAAAAGGAAGAAGAATGTTGTAGGTTATATACTCTGTTTCCATTACTTGAAAGGTCGTGGGAAGATGTAAGCATGGATTTTATTTTAGGACTCATAGAGGTCAGGATTTAGTGTTGTATATGGTGGAAAGGTTTTCAAAGATGAAACATTTTATACCATGCAAAAAGATCAACGATGTTATTAATGTGGCTAAGTTATTTTTCCAAGAACAATGTTTTTAATTCCATAGATTAATGGCCAATCCAAAGAATAATGGTCTTAATGCCATAAAATTTCTCATGTTTTTAATGCCATAGATTAATAACCAATCCAAAGAATAAGGAAATTCCTCATAGAAATTTATCAATTGGTCTACTCATTATGGCAATGAATCTAGGGTTGTGGGTTTGAGACTTACCTTGTAGACACCAGGCACACCAACCTTTAGGAAAATCTAGATCTGTTGAGATCATACTCAAATGGAGACTAAGATGGCACTCAATAGCCAAGGCCACATCAATGATTCTATTTCTAGGTACCTCCTTCTAGGGATCAATGCTAGAGAATGCATTGGGTTGGTTTTGGAGACCTACATTTGAACCCAGGACATTGGGTTCATTTTAGAGACCTACATTTATTAATTGGATTGTTCTTCCCTGGAATGAATGCATAGCTTTAAAAAAAACAATGTATCTACCAACAAATGAGAAAAATGCCTAGTGAATAACAAATTACAAATGAAACATCAATTTGAAAAATTAGCACTGGATCAATAATTGGTGACTAACAATTATCACTATTTTTATGGAGAGCACCAAAAATGGATTAGTTTCAAATGTTTCCTTCGGATGAGCATCAAAAGTCAACTTGCAATCAAAAAGGTTGGCTTAGGATTAGCATCAAAGCTTGAATAAGACTCTAAATTCAAACTATCCATTACATGGAGGGAAATGGGTTGAATGGCGAGACAAGGGGACACAACGTCATATCCCCAAGGTCATTCATGTTAGAAAGTGTATACAGATTTGGTAGATATGATCACACATACCCAACAATACTTAGTGTGTGTAGCCCCCTTTTCACTAACATACCAGAGCAAATCAAATAACATTGGCATCTCCTCACCACCACCCTACGTACTATAGTTTTCAAAGTTTATGTCATGATGCCACACTAATGAGAAGATAAATAAATCAATTCTTAAATAAATAAGAAAAATAACGTTATTTCATACTTATATATAAAGTATATGAAAAATAAATAAATGTGTGTACATTGATATTAATGGTATGGAACAATTACTATATGTTTCCCAATAACATAACAATTACCTAAAACAATTTCTACTCTACACTAAGACATCCCAAAGCCACTCACTTATCTTTATATCCACATCAAAACTTGTTTAATTAGAATCCTTAATTATCTCATCTTAATGCCTATAAACAATCATATAATACCGATCACATAATATCCATCTTGAAAAGATTAACCTGATTGTAAATTCGAATCATTCTAAAACTACCTACCCATCTTATATAGTCCAAGAAATATCAACCAGTCCAAGAAATATCAACCTTTAATTTTCCTTTGATTCCAAGTTACATATCTTATATCTTATAGTTCAAAGAGTATCAACCTTTCAATTAAAAAAGTTAGCCTACTAAGATAGCTCGAAAGGAAGTGACCTTCTTTCATGTTATGTGACATTGAAGAATCGAAGTGTCCTTCATTTTTAAGATCCACCAATATAGTATCCTTTGACATAAAACAATCCAACTTCCTTCATTTTTAAGATCCACCAATATTTTATCCTCGGATGAAATGTAGTACACAATGTCATTTTTATGGGTAAGATTGGCATGCATGGAACTTTGGCGAATTTATGAGTAGGAATACTATATGCAATATCGTAATCATGGTATGTGGCAATGTATCACAAAAAAAAAATTGATGCAGGGTATATTATGGCATGTTACAATGTGACTTAATTTCAAGAGTGCATTTCCTTTAATATTTTCCCCACCCCATCCTCATTGTCGATGTTACAATTATAAATAATTTTGATAGATTATCATCAGGTAATAATGTTAATGTGACATCTTTATTAATATTTAATTTTGAAAATTGTACCGTGTATAAATTTCAAAGTGATTTGTGTAATGTTTGATGTTTTAAAGTTTTGAAATGGAAAAAATCAGGATAGTTACAAACTATTAGTATGTAGTTAATATAATATTTAATGGTGTATAAATTGTTGAAATAAAGTGGTAAGAGTTTAAATTGTAATAGTATTTGGTTTCATGTATGGGACTAAGATTAAATGATATCATAAAACACATGATTTATTTGGAGGTAGTCTCAATGATGATCACAAGGGACATTGACTTTTATTGTAAGACTTAAAGAGTGCTTCTAATTGACTAAGAACTATTCTTCCTAGGATGTGACTTCCTTTTAATTGGCTAAGAACTCGTCTTCCTAGGATGTGACACTCTAAGATGTAAGATGTGATGGGAGTGAAAATGTGCTCCCTTATGGACCATTAGCAAATTATTATTCAAGCCATGTAATTTTCCTTAAATAACAATGATGAGTCAACCACATTTTGTTGATAGTAGTCATTAATAATTATCCTAACTATCTATCAACAACTAAGTTATAATCAATTTTGTTGACTTAAAAAAGGAAAATTAAAAATAGTAAATATAACAAATTAAATATTACCATGTATGTAGGTGGTTACATTCAATCTATCCCATCTTCTCTTCCTTGGTCCTCTCTAAAAATTTGATTTTAAACGTGTGTGAAGTTGAGTCATTCCACTCGTAGTGCTTTGATTTTAATCGTGTATCGCAGTGAAGATGAGCCATTCCACCCATCACTTTGGTGGTTAAAGTGTTGTAAAGTTACATTCCATCATTACAATGCCTTGTGCATGATGGTCCCCCACTTTGAAGTGGATCCATCCATTTTCTTTTCCATCTTCTTCCTTGGCCTCTCATCTCATCTCTTTTTTATACTACTCGCCCTCTCCTTCCCAACCTACCCTTCACAATCTGCAGTCTTCCCTACACATCACTCTATTTTCTGTGCAATTCGTTAGTTTTACAAAAACAACTCACATGTTTGTTTGTATTTCAAAAATGAACTCCTCTTTCCTCATCCTCAATATGTTGCTTCTTCTTCTTATCTATCTTATTTATGTACCTTACTCCACTTCCATTATCTTGGTCAAATCCCAAGTTCATATTCCATCTTTCGAAGACTGCGCTCCTCCCATTTTGGCAATTCCATCATTTGATATCCTTTCGGAAAATGTGGCCTTCTATCTGCTCACTGCACAAAAAATCAAACCACTCGCTTACACTTTCCCAACAACTACGAGTATGGTTGGACAGTCCTTGGAGATATCACATAATCATCTTACTCTTCTAGAACCCTACAAATCGACCCATACCATCATTTAATTGATTCATATCCCAAGTACTATTGGTTGATGATGGGTCAATTCTTCCATCTTGCTCTAGGATACATAGAGGGAATAAGTTTTTAGTGTACAGATCATCTGATAGAGGAAATCCAATATCTCCAAAGGGTGAACCTCACATGGATCGAGTGCAAAGAATCCCACGACAGTTATTGCTACTTCTACCCCAGTGCAGCAGATAACATGACAATAACCCTATGACACGTGGAGGAATATGAGGAAGAGGGAGATTGGTGGATGATGACACATGTGGAGGAGAAGGACAAGGATTAGTGGATGGTGACACAAGTGGAGAAGGAGGATCGATGGAATATGGTGACGCATGTGGAGGAGAAGAGGGAGGAGGAGGAAAATCAAACATGGATGCAAGTTTAGAGAAATTTGGAGGGGAAGAAACAATAGGAAGAGGAGGATTGGATGTGCATGCAGGTTCATACACATGCGGAGGGGAAGCAGGATGAGGATGAGGAGGAGGATCATGTGTGGATATAGGTTCAGACACATGCGGAGGGGAAGCAATAGGATCAATAAATGGTTCGAACGAATTATGTGGAGGAAGAGGAGGACTATGTGGTGGAGTAGAGGATGTGGATGGATCTGCTGATGAGATAGATGGAGTAGGATCATGAGAAGCACCCCTCGAAATCTCCATGAGGTTAATGGAACCAAAAATATAACGCATCAACAACGTCATCTCACGAGGAAAACTCATCCATATCCTAGAGAGATCTTATACCCGTAATATGTCTCTAACGGGTGTGGGTACCACTCTGTGACTAGTCATGACACTGCATAGTTGATCGGTCACCTCTATGTGAACTCTCTGATCTATCCTATGTGACATGTGGGGTCTCTATACTGGAACCTATTCATCTGCCTCCTCCATCACCTCAGCCTCATGTTGGGGATGATCATTGATTCATATTTATGAGCGGAACGAAATAAATAACAGATTGAATACAATAACGCAGAGATACAAAGAACAACAACAGATATCCAGTGAACAATAACTTATATTGAATAAATAAAATAGGCTGAAACTATAAAAATGAAGAACTAAAAACAACTTGCTCAAATGGTGGTAACTATCTCTGAGAAGAGATGTGGCTGCTACGCACATCCATCTGAGCAGAACGATTACAATGAGGCTCCAGAGACATTTTTAACATTACTCATGAATGCCAAAACCCTAGATATCCAAAAACCTAACCCTAGGAGATGAAATGCCAAAATTTATGTGGGCCCCGATGGGTAAGTTGGTACCTCAACTTCCCGGGGTCATTAATTTTGGATACGACCTCCGTTTTAGGTGCGTGATAGCCCGTTGGAAAGGTATTTTTGAGAACTACACATTATGTCGCCAAACTCTAACTCGATCTACAATTTGACTGTGGCAAGCCAAAAAACACTATTTAGGGCCCCGAAACGGCCCTGAAGGTACAGAAAGATGTACTAACATGAAAACTTCCAAAATAATCTAGTTGGATTAGGTGGGAGGCCACCAATATCCACCTGGAATCTGTGTAGGGCTTGAAACAACCTCGAAAGTGTAGAACCCACAATTACAAAGAATTACAGAAGAACGTATTGAACTAAAAATTGTCAAGAGGAGCCATTTGGAATATGTGGGTGACCACCAATATCCACCTGGATCAGTCCTCCCCCCTTAGGAAGCAATGGTCTCCATTGCATTGAGTGCCCCCATCAGGTGAGGAAATTTTGTTGAATTTGGCTTCGAGTGAGCCAATTTTCTTGGTGCAGAAGTTTCCCTTCCTTGACAACCCGATAAAGTTGGATCCTCTGTTGGCAAGTGCCCTTGACCTATGTGTCCACTATATGATCAGTGGATGTTTGTTCCATGCAATCAGGGTTGAGCTATGTTGGTTTCAATTGTTCTACGATCTCTGAGGTGTCCAATAATGGTGGAAAATATGGTCAGAGGAGGTCCACATTGAACACTGGGTGCAAGCCAAGAAAAGGGGGAGTGTTGAGCTCAAAATCATTGTCACCCACGGCCTTGGTGATAGTGTAAGGCCCATATCAAAGTGGACAGAGCTTATTATGGGGCCCTGTAAGGTGTTATTTCTGCAAATGTAACCAGACCTTGTCTCCCACCTGAAACTTGTGTGGTACCCGGTGTTGATCATGGCATTGCTTGTACTTAACATTAGATTTCTGAAAAATCTCATGGACCTATTGGCGGATGTGTTGAATCGACCTAATGAATCTGGTGGCTTTGTCGGCCTGGAACTAAACATGGGAAGAATATGTTTGTGTGGTTGTAAGAGGTAGTGCAACATCAATGGGACCCAAGGGTTGGAATCCCAGCCCACCTAAAAGGGGATATGGTCGGTGGAGCTATGGAGAGCCATGTTGTAGTTGTGTTGAACATAGGGAAGACTCTCATCCCATGTGCATGGGTGCTTATATTTATACATGCATAGGATGTGCACAATCATCTGATTGACGACCTTTTTTTGGCCATCAATTTGAGGGTGGAAGGGAGTGGATTTAGTGAGCTTGGTGTCCATAGTGACCAGAAACTCGACCAAAATGTGTTGAGGAACCTACTGTCCCAATCAGATATGATGGTCTATGGTATCCCAAAATGGACCCACACTCATTCAAAGAAGATATTAACAGTATATGTCATTGTGATTCTCTTCTTGCAGGCTGTGAGAATGGCCATCTTTGAAAACTGATCAACCACCACAAAGACGCAATCATTGCCTTGCTTGGTGGATGGAAGTCCATACATGTAATCCATCGAGATGGATTCCCAAGGACTCTCGAGATTAGGAAGAGGGGTGTATAATCCTTGTTTCTTAATATTTGCCTTGGCAATGACACAGGTAGTGCAAGATCTGATATACTTGTTGACGTCATGTCGAAGTTTTGGCCAATAAAAATGTTTATGTTGAACAACCACAATTTTCTCCATGCCAAAATGTCCTGCCATCCAACTGTAGTGAGCCTCCCAAATCATATTTGCACGCTCACTTGAAGGAACACAAAGATGGCCCAGATGGCATAACAGTCCATCTTGAATGTGAAAATTGGTGACATTCATGCCTGTACCCAAGAGGTTATAGGTGGTGGTGAAGTTTGGATCTTGCTGATACAGATGGGGCCACTCATATGCCTCATACCCATAGGAATGGACCATAGTAGTGAGTGCAGCCACGAGAGGTTGAATGAGGTGGTTAGCGACACGGTTTTTTCTCCCTGTCTTATACTTGATGTTGAGATGGAACTATTGCAAGTAGGTGGACCACTTCTAATGGAAATCGTTTTGTAACTTTCCTTGTGTTTGTATGAACTGCAGAGGCTTGTGATTAGTGTGGATGATTGTCTCATTTCCCAGAATGTAATGTTTCCATTGATGACATGATTGTACAATGGAATACATTTCCTTGTCATAGGTGGGGAATTTCTGGACAGTATCTAAGAGTGTCTCACTATGATATGCTATCGGATGACCGTACTGAGTGAGAACTGCCCCTACAACATAGTCTGATGCATCAATCTCAATCTCGAATGATTGTTGCAGATCAGGTAAGGAGACTATTGGAGTTAGGCATAAGTGATTATTTGTATCATCAAATGCTCGTTGTTGTTCCTTTCCCCACGTGAACTTTTCCTTTCCACCGCCCTTGGTCACTTGGTTGAGGTTCCATGTGATATGGGAGAATCCCAACATGAATCGTCGATAGAAGTTGGCAAGTCCTAAGAAGCTCTGAAGCTTGGTTAGTGTGATCAGGGTTGGCCAATCACAGATGACTTGGATCTTAGTTGGATCCACATGTACCCCATGTTCATCAACAATGTAGCCCAATTATTGGACCATGTTCATGCCAAAGGATCATTTTTTCAAGTTGGCATATAGCTTGTGCTATCGTAGAGTGCTCAAAACTTGTTGAATATGTTGCATGTGCTCCTCCCAAGTTTTGTTGAAGATGAGGATGCCATCCATATATACCACCACAAAATAGTTGGTGAAGGGTCTCAATACATCATACATCAACCTCTTGAAAGTTGTTGGTGCATTTGTTAGGCCAAAGGGCATGACCACCCATTCGAAGATTCCTTCTTTAGATTTGAAAGTTATCTTCCATACATCAGTTGGTTCGATGGGAACCTGGTGGTAGCCAAAATTGAGGTCAATCTTGTTGAAGAACTTGGCCCCCTTGTGTTGGTCAAGAAGGTCATCAATTTGGGGAATTGGGTACCAGTTCCTAACTGTGATTTTGTTTAATGCTCTGTAACCAATGCAGAGCTGCCAAGTCCTGTCTTTCTTTTGCACCAGTACAATAGGGCTTCCGCAAGGGGAGGATTTGGGTCAGATGTGCCCCTTTTGAAGCATCTCTTGGATCTTACGCTTGATTTTGTAATTTTCCATTAGTGAGCGACGATAAACTAGTCCATTAGGTAGAGGTGCATTGGGGGTTAGATCAATTAGATGCTTGATTTGGCAGTGCGTTGGTACCCCAATGGGTGAGGAGAAGATGTCTTTGTACTCTTCCATGATTTCGTCCACTTGCTTCTGCTGCAAAGAGAGGCTCTATGTAGAGGTCACAGATGTGGCAGAGACCTTCTGCTTACTGTGAGCATGAATCACAAAGAAGACGAACTTCTCGGTCTGTGAAATGACCTTACTACATTGCTTAACAAAGATTAAAGAAATAGCAGTAGGCGACACTACCTTTGGTATCCTTTACAATTGTCTACCCAAAGTAATAATAAAACTACAGGGTCTAGACTCATACACAACATGTCGCTTCCATAAATATTATTGTCCTAAAATAACATCACAAAATTCAAGGCGAGAAATATCACACAATACCTCATCTTTGAACGCCTTGATGTCATGGGGCAGACGACATTGTTGGTCAACACAGAGATATCTTCCTTTGTGAAGCCAGCCAATGGTGCAAAGTTGCGAGTGCAGTGTCATTGGCAGGTCCAGTCGCTTGACGACTTCTCCTAAGATTAGGTTCTTCTAAATTTTTCTATTGACAATGAAATGAAGTGGAGTGGCCTTTACCCACATCTGTGAGTGGAAGAGGTGTTCCCCTTCCTCTAGTTCTTCTGGTTCGCTTGGATGGACTTTGGTGCTAGAGATAGTGGCATTGGGTTTGGCATCGATAATTCGCTTCCCTCCTTCTGGATTTTATTCAGATTCAAAATCTACCTTGGACTCGGAAGCTTTCATCTCGGCCATCAGTGACTTCTTGGAGCGACATTCTTCGATGTTGTGCCAAGGGATTTTATGGTATTCACACCACTTTCTCGTGTCCTTCTTCGAATTCTCATTACCCTTTTTGTGTTGTGGCTTGGACTGGTTGTCCTGAGAGTGACCATATTTTCTTTGTCCCTTGATTTTTGGGTTGGGTCCGCCTTTTCCCTGCTTCGGTTGTGAGGAGTTCGAAGATCCAAAATCTCGCCTCTTCTGCTTAAATTTTTGCTTGATCTTGACAGCATATCTATAAGCCGTACCCAATGATGTGATCTCCAAAAACTCCATTTTTGTTTGAATGTATCTATGATGACAACCACAGTATTTGAGTACCAAATGTCATTTAGAGTCTTTGATACTCAATTTGGTGCGTAGGGTATGGAAAATATTGGTGAAATTTGGTATTGTTTGGTGCCTTTCTTGATACAAGGTGGTCCATCTTGTGTATTGTTCCTCGTAGCTTCCAACAGGGTAGTATTGTTATTTAATGGAATCCCTGAAGGAATCCAATGTGGGGGTGACCACAAATATTGCAGATTCCTCTATGGCCATTTTCTTAGAGTAAGTATCCCACCAGTCCTTAACATGCAGGATGACCTTGAGGAGTGCAAAAGTAATATTTTCCCTATCAGAAAAAGTATGGACCGAAAAATACCCTTCAAGCAAATTCAACCATTTATCTACAACATCTGCATCTATCAATCCTTCAAATAATGGAATATCAAAATTTACTTGTACCTTGAAGGGGGTCGCATGGTCGCTTGATGAAGATGTGTCTCCTGTGGGTAGCTACCGAAGGATCTATGCAAATTTGTCCATCATTTCGTTCCTTTTTTGCGTAAGGGCTTCCTCAAGCAACAGTTTAAAAGGATCTCATGCTCCATCATCTTTCTTCTCATCCCCCATGAGTTTTTGTTGGCCTCAGTGCAATTGATCTTGCAAAGGCTCGACTGGTTCAAGTCCCAACTTCTTGTACCCAGATCTTATTGGGGACATGCACGAAGAAAAATAAATGAAGAGCAAACCCCACTGATAGCATTGATATGGATTTATGAGTGGAACAAAATAAATAACAGAATGAATACAATAACGCAGAGATACAAAGAAAAACAACAGATATCCAGTGAACAATAACTATTATTGAATAAATAAAATAGGTTGAAACTGTAAAACTGGAGAACTGAAAACAACTTGCTTGAATGGTGGTAGATATCTCTGAGAAGTGATGTGGTTGTTACATGCATTTGTTTGATTAGAATGATTACAATGAGGCTCCAAATGAATTTTTAACATTACTCATGAATGTCAAAACCCTAGACATCCAAAAACCTAACCCTAGGAGATGAAACACCAGTTTTGTGGGCCTCGATGGGTAAGTTGGTACCTCAACTTCTCGGGGTCGTAAATTTTGCATATGACCTTCGTTTTAGGCATGTGATAGCCCATTGGAAAGGTATTTTTGAGAACTACACATTATGTCGTCAAAATCTAACTTCGACTATAGATTGACTGTGGCAAGCCAAAACAACATTGTTTAGGGCCGCAAAATGGACCTAGAAGTATAGAAAGATGTACTGACATGAAAACTTCCAAAATAAGCAAATTGGATTAGGTGGGTGGCCACCAGTCTCCACCTGGAAGCTATGTAGGGCTTTAGACAGCCCTGGAAGTGTAGAACCCACAATTACAAAGAATTATAGAAGAACGTGTTTAACTAAAAATTGCCAAGAGGAGCCAGTTGGAATAGGTGGGTTGCCACCAATATCCACTTGGATCAGTCCTCCCCCCTTAGGAAGAAATGGTCTCCATTTCATTGAGTGCCCCCATCAGGTGATGAAATTTTTGTTGAATTTGGCTTCGGGTGAGCCACTTTCCTTAGTGCAGTGGTTGCCCTGCCTTGACAACCCAATAAATATGGATCCTCTACTAGTGAGTGCCCTTGACCTGTGTGTCCACTATCTGATCTGTGGATGCATGTTCCATGTAGTCAGGGTTGAGCTATGTTGGTATCAATTATTCTGTGATCTCTGAGATGTCCAATAATGGTGGAAAATATGGTCGGAGGAGGTCCACATTGAACACTGGTTGCAATCCAATGAAGGGGGGAGTGTTGAGCTCAAAATCATTGTCACCCACAACCTTGATGATAGAGTAAGGTCCATATCGAAGTGGATGGAGCTTTTCATGGGGCAATATAAGGCGTTCTTTATGAAAATGTAACCATACCTTGTCTCCCACGTGAAACTTGTGTGGTACCCAATGTTGATCATGGTGTTTCTTGTACTTAGCATTGGCTTTCTGCAAAATCTCATGGACATGTTGGCAAATGTATTGAATCTGCTCAATGAATTTGGCGTCTTTGTCGGCCTCATACTTAACATGGGAATAATTTATCTGTGTGGTTGCAAGAGGTAGTGCAACATCAATGGGACCCAAGGGTTGGAATCCCAGCCCCAACTAAAAGGGTCTATGGTCGGTGGAGCTATGGAGAGCCTTGTTGTAGATGTGATGAACATAGGGAAGAATCTCATCCCATGTGTGTGGATGCTTAGAGTTATGCATGCACGGGATGTGAACAATCATCTGATTGATTACCATTTTCTGGTCATCGGTTTGAGGGTGGAAAGCAGTGGATTTAGTGAGCTTGGTGTTCAACAGTGACCAGAGACTCGACCAAAATGTGTTGAGGAAGTTGTTGTCCCAATCGGAGATGATGGTCTGTGGTATCCCAAAATGGACCCACACTTGTTTGAAGAAGAGATTGGCAGTATCTGTCCCTGTGATGCTCTTCTTGCAGGTTGTGAGAATGGCCATCCTCGAAAATCGATCAACCACCACAAAGACACAATCATTATCTTTCTTGGTGGGCAGAAGGCCAAACATGTAATCCCTTGAGATGGATTCCCAAGGCCTCTTAGGATTAGGAAGAGGGGTGTATAAGCCTTGCTTCTTGATGGTTGGCTTGGAAATGGCACATGTTGTGCAAGATCTGATATACTTTTTGACGTCCTATCGACGTTTTGGCCAATAAAAATGTTTCTGTAGAACAACCACAGTTTTCTCCACGCCAAAATGTCCTACCATCCGACTGTAGTGAGCCTCCAGAATCATCTTTGCACACTTTCTTGTAGGAACACAGAGATGGCCCAGATGGCATAACAATCCATATTGAATGTGAAAATCATTGACATTCACACATGTACCCAAGAGTTGATAGGTGGTTGTGAATTCCGGATCTTGTTGATAAAGTTGGGGCCACCTAGATGCCTTGTGCCCACAGGAATGGACCATGGTGGTGAGTGCAGCCACGAGAGATCAACTGAGGCATTCATCGATAATATATGTGCTCTCTGTCTTATACTTGATGTTGATATGGAACTACTGCAAGTAGGTGGACCACTTCTGATGGCGGTCGTTCTGCAACTTCCCCCGTGTCTATATCAACTGCATGCTTTTGATCAATGTGGATGATTGTCTCGTTTCCCAGAATGTAATGTTTCCATTGACGACAAGCTTGTACAATGGAATACATTTCCTTATCATAGATAGAGTATTTCAGGACATTATCTGAGAGTGTCTCACTATCGTATGCTACTGGATGACCGTGTTGAGTGAGAATTGTGCCTACAGCATAGTTAGATGCATCAGTCTCAATCTCAAACGGTTGTTTTAGATCAGGTAAGGAGAGTACCGGAGTTGAGCATAATCGATTTTTTATATCATCAAATGCTCGTTGTTGTGTTTTCCCCCACGTGAAATTTTCCTTGCCACTGCTCTTGGTCACTTGGTTGAGGGCCCATGTGATATGGGATAATCCTAACACAAATCGTCGGTATAAGTTGGCAAGTCCCAAGAAGCTCTGAATCTCGGTTAGTGTGGTCAGAGCTGGCCAATCACGAATGACTTAGATCTTAGTTGGATCCACATATACCCCATGTTCTTCAACAATGTATCCCAATTATTGGACCCTGTTTATACCAAAGGAGCATTTTTCCAAGTTGGCATATAGCTTGTGCTATCGTAGAGTGCTCAAAACCTGCTGAATAGGCTGCATGTGCTCCTCCCAAGTTATCTTGAAGATGAGGATGTCATCCAGATATACCACCACAAAAGAGTTGGTGAAGGTTCTCAATACATCATCCATCAACCTCATGAAAGTTTTTGGTGCATTTGTTAGGGCAAAGGGCATGACCAGCCATTAGAAGAGACCTTCTTTAGATTTGAAATTTGTCTTCCATACACTAATCGGTCCGATGGGAACCTAGTGGTATACAAAATTTAGGTCAATATTGTTGAAGAACTTGCCCCCCTTGAGTTGTTCAAGAAGGTTATCAATTCGGGGAATTGGGTACTGGTTCTTGACTGTGATTTTTTTAATGCTCTGTAATCAAAGAAAAAAGGCGCCAAGTCCTATCTTTCTTTTGCACCAGTACAATTAGGCTTTCGCAAGGGGAGGAGTTGGGTTGGATGTGCCCCCTTTGAAGCAACTCTTGGATCTTGTGTTTGATTTCGTCATTTTCCATCAGCGAGCAACGATAAACTGGTCCATTAGGTAGAGGTGCACCAGGGGTTAGATCAATTGGATGCTTGACTTTGTAGTGCGTTGGTACCCTAGTGGGTGAGGAGAAGATGTCTTTGTACTCTTACATGATTCTGTCCATGTGCTTCTGCTGCAAAGAGAGGCTTTTTGTAGAGGTCACAGATTTGACAGTGAACTTATGCTTACTATGAGCATGAATCACAAAGAAGACGAACTTCCCTATCTGTGAAATGACCTTACTACATTTCTTAGCAGATATTAAAGAAATAGCAGTAGGCGACACTACCTATGGTATCATGTACAATTCTCTACCCAAAGTAATAATAACATTGTGGGGTCTAGACTCATACACAACATGTCGCTTCCACAAATCTGTTTGTCCTAAAATAACATCACAAACTTCAAGGGGAGCAATATCACACAATACATCATCTTTGAAGGGCTTGATGTCATAGGGCAGATGACACGGTTGGTAGACGTGAAGATCTCTTCCATGGTGTAGGGTTGCGGGTGCAGTGTCATCGGAAAGTCCAGCTGCTTGACAACCTATGCTAGTATCAGGTTCCTCTGACTGTCTCTATCGATGATGAAATGAAGTGGAGCCCCCTTTACCCACATATGTGAGTGAAAGAGGTTTTCCCCTTCCTCTGGTTCTTCTGGTTCGCTTGGATGGACTTTGGTGGTAGCGACAGTGGCGCTGAGTTCGACATTGATAATATGCTTCCCTCCTTCTAGATTTGATTCGAAGTTAGAATCTACTTCGAAATCTGAAGCTTTCAGCTCAGCCACCAGTGACTTCTTGGAGAGACATTCTTCAGTGTCGTTCCAAGGTATTTTATGATATTCACACCATTTTCCCATGTCCTTCTTCGACTTCTCATTACCCTTTTTGTGTTGTGGCTTGGACTGGTTGTAATGAGAGTGGCCATCTTTTCTCTGTCCCTTATTTTGTGGGTTGGGGCCACCTTTTCCCTGCTTCTGCTGTGAGGAGTTTGTGGATCCAAACTCTCGCCTCTTCTGCTTAAATTTTTTCTCGATCTTGACAGCATATCTATAAGTCGTACCCAATGATGCGATGTCCAGAAACTCCATTTCTATTTGAATGTATCTATGCAGACAATCATGGTATTTGAGTACCAGATTTCATTCAGATTTTTTGATACCCAATTTGGTGCGCAGGGTATGGAAAATAATGGTGAAATTTGGTATTGTCTGGTCCCTTTCCTGACGCAGGGTGGTCCATCTTGTGAACTGGTGTTCGTAGCTTCCAACAGGGTAGTACTTTTCTTTAATGACATCCCTAAAGGAATCACATGTGGGGGTGACCGCAAATATTCCATATTCCTCTATGACCCTTTTCTTAGAATAAGTATCCCACCAATCCTTAAAATGCGAGGCGGTCTTGAGGAGTGTAAAAATAATATTTTCCCTATCGAAAAAATTGTGGACCTAAAAATACCCTTCGAGCAGATTTAGCCATTTATCTACAACATCTGCATCTATCACTCCTTCAAATAATGGAATGTCAAAAGTTGCTTGTACCTTGAAGGGGGTTGCATGACCGCTTGATGAAGATGTGTCTCCTATGGGTAGCCACTGAAGGATTTGTGCAAAGTTGTCTATAATTTCATTCCTTTGTCGTGCAAGGGCTTCCTCGAGCAACATTTTAAAAGGATCTCTTGCTCCATCATATTTCTTCTCATCCCCCATGATTTATGGTCGGACTCGGCGCGACCGATCTTGCAAAGTCTCAATTGGTTTGAGTCCCAAATTCTTGTACCGAGATGTTTTTGGGGACATGCACGAAGAAAAATAAATGAAGAGCAGACTTCTATGAAACCACTGATCCAGATTTATGAGGGGAATGAAATAAATAATAGACTGAATACAATAACATAGAGATACAAAGAACAACAATAGATATCTAGTGAACAATAACTTCTATTGAATAAATAAAATAGGTTGAAACTGTAAAACTGCAGAATTGAAAACAACTTGCTTAAATGGTGGTAGCTATATATAAGAAGAGATGTGGTCACTACACACATCCGTCTGAGCAGAATTATTACAATGAGGCTCTAGAGGCCTTTTTAACATTACTCATGAATTCCAAAACCCTAGACATCCAAAAACCTAACCCCAGGAGATGAAACGCCAAAATTTATGTGGGCCCTGATGGGTAGAACCCACAATTGCAAAGAATTACAGAAGAACGTATTGAAATAAAAAAATTCAAGAGGATCCATTTGGAATAGGTGGGTGGCCACCAATATCCACCTGGATCACTCATCCCCAACATATGTGCCAATATCTACAAAAAAATAGAATATAATAATAAGATAATTGAAACAAAATTTCAAATAAATTGCATGTGCATTAAATAAGACATATAAATATGCAATTAGATTTATCAAAACATAATTACAATATTATCTCTCACATCTCATGGCTCGACTGTTGTAAATCGGATGTTTGGACATCCTCTCCAATCCATCCTCGTGTACAGGTACTATACAATATCGAGGATGGTATTTTCCTCGCTAGCCAATAAATCACATACATCCCTACTGATCAGATAAATGGGAAATTCGAATTGGCCCTTATTAAGAATCAATTGCCCCCACATGCACATACATGCATCAAGTATAGGCCTAGCAGAAGCAGGGTACTATTGTCCAAGTGGCATGAACCCTCTAAAAAAATAGTGTAAATAGATTTGGCGTGAATGGGAGGAATCATGCCCCATGTAAAATGACACGAAAGTGATCTAATGCATGAAAAAATTGTCTCAAAAAAATCTTTGACCACCTAATTAATTTGGGCCTCTTCAATAAACTATCTACATAATACAACACAAAGTAACTAATTTGTTTCCCATCAGAGGTATACTGTGATCGCAAAGAAAATAAGGCACATGCACCTAATGTCCTTTTTACCAAATGAATTAATCCACAACTGAACACCACGAACCTGGAACTCTAAAGAGGAATGAACCTTTGGATGGACATATCTTTGCATATATGTCAAATGGGTCTCTCCTACAACACTAGGTAGTAGCACAGGGAAATGGGGCAAATCCTCCCTCCTCCTATACAACCCAGTGATGACATAGACATCCTCCTCTGTGGGATGATACCACAAATCGGGATCGACCCTGAACCCCTATCTCCCATGATCTCAGCCATGGATCAACTACTGTAACAACAAAGAGTTCCACCTTAGGGATGTACCCTCTTGATAAAATTTCAGGAGGAAAACATCCATCAAAAGGTCATATGTTGGTTGTGAAATAGGGCAAGGGAACAACTACCTCTCCTTCTCCCTAGCCTCCCACTCACACACAAATGTTTTTGTCTAAAACTATTATTGTTGTTTCTCTTCCTCTCATTGTCTTCGTCTTTGATTCACATACAAATATTTTTAGGCCTACATATATAAATAAAATTAAATTAAATTATAAAAAAACACATATATAAATGACATGCATTTAAAAAAATCTAAAATGAAATATTTTTCAAAAAAATCTAAAAAGTAACATGTGCGTCTCAAACATAACATATGCCACGTTGACAGTGTGCGATATCAAACAAATAACACCAATGTATGGTGTTGTTACTAATATGCATCGGTGCCACGTTTCTTTTTGCACCACTACATATTTTAGCAGTGTATCCCATAAGACACACCACATAGGTAAATTGTGAAATAATTGGCTCGTTGTCAAGCTCTTTACAACATTGGTGCGTCATTTATACCTAAAGGCATCACTAGGTTTAACTTTTTCATCACATATTAAGTGATGTGATGTATTGATATGAATGCACTAGGGAAACCATGTTATTGTAGCACAAACATTACATTTTTTGGTACGTTGAATTGTATAGAACTGGTAAGATGGAATCCATTGAAACACCCCAACACGTGAAATGGTACAAATTTTACCCAGTGAAATGCTTTTAACCACACAGATTTATTTTGTTAACAAAGACGCACTACAACACTAAAATTTATGGCACACAAAATCATTGATTCCCTTTGTTAAACTGAAAGCACTTATGTGCATGTTTTACCATAGCACTAGCATGATGTCTAGCGGTGTGTTGTATTACTAATGGACCAATAACATGGCCTTATAGAAGATGAACCATGATACTTATTTTTCAAAACTTTTCATAGTGCATACTTTTATCCTTTATGCATTAATGCTCCATGCTTATTCTTGCACCACCATGGAATTGCATCGGTGCATCCAATAAGTCACACTGCTATTATAGATTATTAAAAATTTGGCCCAATGACATTGTATTTACAGTACCGATGCATTTGTTGGATTGATGGGCACCGCTAGGTTAATTTTCTTTATCACAACTGAAGTAGTACGATGTGTTACTATTAACTCATCAGTGCTATCATGATAGTGGTGCACTAACATTTTATTCAGCATTGCATTATCAAGGATAGAGCACTGGGAATGAGGCATCCAATGAGACACCCTGTTATGCCAAGTCAAGAAATAGATATACTGGTGCGATTTTGTAAACAACATTGGTGTGTTTGGTTAAAATGGTTACACCACTATGTTAAATTTAATAAATCATTAAGTTAACAGTGTGTTAATTAAGTGAAATGTATCGGGTGTTGCTTGAATCCAACTATGCGTTGGTTGTAGGGAATTCCAAAGGACATACCACTTTGTTTTTAAAATTTATCACATTGCTCTTGGTTGAACAACATCGATGCATACATATATATGAGACAGTCCAGTAGCGGTGCTCACTATGAATTTAACATGGTACACATTACTTCAGGCCGAGACAAAGCGTTCAAGTGCACCGCGAAGAATTTGAAAAAAAATTGAAAAAAATGTCAAATTTTAAGCTAAATTTCAATTTTAATTGGATGAAAATGCAAATGGGAAGGTAATAAACAATTTAACTCGTCTCTTATGTTCCAAGGAGGCATGGTTTCACCATTGAGATTAAATGAAAATTCATGGTAATTTCCAAAATTTGGAAATGTGTGGAATCTACCAATGGAGCTATCCAAGTCGTTGTAGAGCACCAGAAATAGGGCTTCTTTGGAAGGAGGGTGAGCTTTGACACTTGCTTAAGAGTTTGGAAGCACTTGATTCACTATAACAATTAAAATCAGTTTGTTATTTTTTTTATTTACCCTATCGCGGTGCACCTAACGATAGAGAGGCACACCGACACATAATATTCAAAGACATTGGTGCACTTTTTTCGGTGCATGTAATTTTTTATTATAAAGTATGACAGTGCTTTTGGACACTAACACATTGATGATTTTTTGTTTAAGTATGCCCCGATTTCTATCGAATTTAAATGCACACCAATAAAAAAAACCTCTTCAAAAACCTTTGGTCGCCCGCCATTGCTAACAAGCTCTGCTATAAACAGAAAATGGATATATTTTTTTTGGAGAATAAGTAAAAACCTCCAAAAGAAAGTGTTCTTATTGTAGTGTTCCATTAGTCTAATGTGTCCTAGATCAAGAGAATTCCAACACTGAAGAAGGATATTGTTTTAGGAACTCATGAAAGTGATCAATAAACACATGCATTTTTGTGAATTGAAATTGTACATGCATTTTTGTGAAGTAAAATTCAAAGTGTAGGAAGAAAGTTAACACGTTTCAAAATTGAATTTCAAAAAAGTGCTCTCACATTTAACCTATTGTGTGTCATCTCTCATCGTATGTGTCTTCTTAAAACCTAGGTTTAACATAACTATGGGAAATTCAACATATTTTCCTTTTTCAATATATCTTTGTTTGAAAAATGATCTAAATATTAGGGGGGATTATGGTCTAAGTTCGGATGTATGAGTCATATATTCATATTGTTATGTAAAAGGAAAATTTATAGATATGTAATTGACGGAGTCAAACCTAATCAAAATTGACTTCGCCAAAAATACACCTTATAAAAAGGCAATAGGGAGAGAGTGAAGGTCAGGAAGGAGAGGTCCCAAAATTGGCCTCATTACATGTAATGGTTATTCTTAATGGAATCCTTCTTCTCCAACTCTCTCTCTCTCTCTCTTTCTCATATTTTTGTGGTGTATTCAGCTCATGGATTTTCATCAATGTTCTTGTGATTAATTTCATGGTAGATTTGTGTGTTTTCTCTCCTTTCTTGGCATTCAAGCCTTCCGGATTTCATCCCTCAATATATGGATCATTGGTATCAAAGCGGGTTACTATTCCATGGGAACTAGGATTTGAAGCATATTTTGGGTTCAAATATTTGCAGCAATATCCAACCTCCTTTTGGCACTCTCAGAGTCCATTTTTTGGGCCATACATTGTAAGTATCATAGTTGATCCACAAGCATTACAAGGTTTTTTTTCCCTCGGAACTTTGTTCACCATTGCAGGAGCATCCTTACATGGATTCACTACATCCATTGGTCTTCAACATTTTTAGAAATTTCGCAGGGTTTCCATGCTGCTCACGGAGGTTCCATGGCCTCTACAACAACTCAGGATTCTCTACAAACCCTTAGCATCCTTTATGGCCCTCTCCATTTGGTTCTCT
>JASDQU010099973.1:344088-356780 GCA_032191745.1 Picea mariana | reverse complement strand
AGAAAAACATTTTTTTTTCTTGCTTTTGAGTTGTGGTTTCTAAAATGTTAAAATTTTAAGCTTGATTAAAAAAAGGATGACATTGATAACATATATTTTTTATCCAACAATTGGTCTTAAGATTTTGGTTTCAAGGGTACTCGTTGTCAACGCAACAATTCCAAAACCCTTGAAATTTTATCCTAGAAAAAAGTGGGGGTGCTACTTGAAGCACCACTTTTCGATTTGAGGGTCAATTTTAAGGATTTGGTTGCAACAATACCAATTGCCAAGTCTAGAAGTTTCTAAGAAGTTGTAATTTTAACCTCAAAAATAAAAATAAAATGGTGTTATTGTTAGTGCCATTTTTTTATCCGGGCGTTGATTTTAAGGTTTTTGTCATCAACATTACAAATGTGGTTAAGGCCATAGGTGTGAAAGATGGTAAGTTTAACCCCGAGGAAAAAAAAGGTGCTACCAATAGCACCACTTTTCGAAATCAGGGTTGATTTTGATGGTTTTGACCCAAAAATATGGGTTTTTAATGCTAGAGTTCTCATTTTGAGAACACAATTCAATTCTTGTCAAGTTAGTAACTATGTTTAAGATTTTTAAGGACGGCAGGTGCGGGGGGGATTTCGTATGGCCCTAGAGGGCATATTGAGTCTACTTTCTCATGGAATTTGGGATTCGCCACCAATAACTAGGTTGAAGTATATGCTCTCCTACAAGGACTATCAATCGCCAAAACCAGTAATATTAAAACCCCCTCAATTGTGGGTGACTCCAAAAACACAATAAGGCATCTCAGGTTATCTACCCTCCCAGCAGATGTGAACCTTCAGTCAATATTCAGTCGTATTCAAAGCATCCTCAAGGACTTTAATCAGGTATATGTGTGGTACGTCAAATGGGACCTAGACTCACTCCCAAACCATTTGGCCAACTACGAAGCCAAAGGGAAAGTAAACTCTCTCATCATTGATGGTTAATTCAGCTCCAACCCCATCCCTTGACTCTTCCTCCATGTTCTCGGCATATGACCTTGTTTGTCCATGTTGGAGGGCCCATCCCTTTTGTATGGCCCTCTCCTTCTTTGACACATGGTTAAAGTCTCTCTATGCCTTGCCTCCAGTCACTTTCCCCAGAGGCTCCCTCCATCTCCCTATATTTTCCCTCCCCTTCTCCCTTTATCACCTTACCTCCTACTTCTTTATTGTCCCCCCTCCTTTGTCATCCTTCACATCTCCCTATGTTTTCTTACAGGGATGGGACTCCTCTCCTCATGCATCCATCCCCTATGTCTAAATGTGTCTCCAACTCGTACCTCTCTCCCCATCCCCTTCATATGTGTGGCCAACTCCATTCTCTTCCACACGAAGCTACCATGGGGGTTGGCAGTTCCCACGCTCCCGCAAGGCTTCACTCACCTTATCGCTCATGCGCTAATGGAAGCGAATCTTCCAAGCCCAGGTTCGCTCATTTTCAGACATCATTTCTACATGAGGGGTAGGACAGATGGATTTCAGAGCCCAATTCTCTAGTACAGGGGTATGTACTTCTCTCCCAATATGGTCCTAAAGAGATTTCCAATTTGGGCACTAGCATTCAACACTAACTCCAACACTATTTCATTGGGTGGAAGAAAAGCTTGAACGACATCTTCAGCATGGCATACAAGCATTCTAGATCGAATTTGTGTTTGGTTCAATTGGAGAAAGCACTAGATGACATGTGGTCTCTAGTTGTAACCATTCAAGAGCGAGTGGGCACTTTGGCATTTCAGGTATTAGCAGTGCTTAAACTTTCAGTTCATTAGAGACAAACATTATAATCTCTCCATGACGAGGTAGATTCCCTCTACAGTCAACTACAAGAGATCAGGACTCGTTCGACCTTTAATGGACACTTTGGGATCGCACCAGCAGGCTCTGAATCCACCAACTCTAGCCCATGTCTAGAGTAGATTCCTAACCTCAATGCAACGACCCCCTCAACCAACCAAAATGAAGACATGGACAAGTCAAACCAGAATGAAGATATGGACAGGTCCTTATCCTGATTAGCTTAGTATGTATTCTCAGTTTTGGTTTTGTCTAGGTGTCTTCTACAGGGTTTACCCTGATATCATTTTTGTCTTGTGGGGCTATCATAATTTTGATGTACATTATATCTTTAAAGCCCAGACTAGTTTGGTTTTAGTTCTAGTATCTTATCCTCCTTGCTGGGGTTTTTGGACTATGTATGTAATCTTGTTGTCATGTTGCAATCTTTTATATAATACAAATTCGTCAGTTTTAGTTAAAAAAAAAACTTTGTTTAAGATTTTATATTTGTTGTGATGTATATATTTTAATTTATTTATAGTTATCCATGGATGTTTTCTAGCGGGTGCTAACATACAAAGAAGAGCTATCTGGACATTTAATTGATGTTGGATTACATATGTGTTGTGAGCATATGTTGGAGTATCAAGGGTTAATTGAACAATTTGCAAATAACTATGTCATTTTACTTCCCTTATTTTATCATTAATGGAACAACAAGAAATCATTAATTATATTTATGCTTTGTCATGGTGTATAAAAATCATAGGAAACAAAGTATGGAGTGGAATCAACAAAAGATATCTTGAGAGATGGCATGAGGAATGGCTTTGAAAAAATGTGTATTGTTTATGAAGAAACCATTGCTATGGTGCCCTTTTTCATTTACACAACCATATATATTATACTACAAATGAAGATATACTCATTTCACTTTATTTCTATGCTCGTAGATGGAGCATGAAGAGGTGCAATGTTAAACTCAAGCCAATCAATAAAACATTCCAAATAACCCAAGCACAATACATCATGCCAGTGATAAAGATATGAGGCATGTAAGCAACTTAAGTAACATTAGTAGTTCGAGTGATCAATGATGATCATTGAAAGAATGTTTGTGTGTGAAAATTAGACATGTTGTTTAATGTGGACATATTGTCTCAATCGGATAGTGACATGTCACCAATAATTGTAACATTTATTTATTAAAAATTTGAATATCATGGACCTTGGTCTCTTATTCATACATAATAAAATGAATTTCTTATTCAATTCCATTATCCGATGCCTTAAAATGTTAAAATATAAAAATCAATATTATTATTAAAAAATATTTGATCTAATGATGATTAGTTGACATTTTGTTTAAAAACAAGTTGCATTTGCATAACCTCAACGTGGAAAAATTCAACACTACAACATATCAATACATTGTATTCATTTGACTATATGATGTAGTTTATACATATTTATGCACTAACGCGATTTCTACATATTTATGCACTAACATGATTTCTACATATTCAGAAAATTGTAATAAAATCATCAATCCTCTTAACAACAACAAATGAATCACTTCCTTCAACAATATTCTTAGCACTATCATTATTGTCATCGTTTTCGTTACAATAACTTATGGTGTGCAAGTTGTTATATGTATAAGAATAAGATCTAGTTGAATGGGAGGAAACATAATAATGACGCAATGAAGAGGAACTCAAAGAAGATATTCAATATTAGCTCTGGTTCATCATTACAATAGCATGTGTCTCATTTTTATAGATTGCAAATGTTTATAAGATCTAACTACTTCCTATTCGAGAGGAGCTAGTTGAGTGATTATCTCAGCCACCATCCAACAATAACTCTATTCTTGTAACATCCCGCTCTTGCTCACACTAAGCGAACTTATTCTTTGAGGACACTTGCGTGCAAGTGATCTGGATTATTATACTATTGGGCATTTGCTTATGATTATGAGGCGTTATGGATTGATGACATGTTACTTTGTTGTATTGATACAGACAAGTGCTATTGACTCGGTTTTCCTGAGTGTGCAAGATTTTGGACCACGAGGATGCAAAGGCATCGATGAAACCCCTTGGACTCTAGATCGAGTCAGGGAATGGACTATTGGGGTTTCATTGTTCTATATATGACATATGTGCATCTGACTAGATGTTATGATTATGGATGTTATTCTGACTTGATTCGTTGATGATGCAGGCTGACGATATCTTGTCGACCAGACTCACATGTGGAGTACAGGGGTCACACATGACTACCAGAGACATTGAGGGAGAGGTGTGGACAACATCCCTTCCACAGCCTACTAGCACTCTCGTCATGGCTCAAACTATAGGTTAACGACTACCTAGTTCGAGAAGACCCACGATGTCGTGAGGGCGGATTGCGAAAGTCGCTCATGATGATTCTAAGGGGTGCGCAATAAGGCAGGGGCCTTATTCCTTAGAGGCCCTTAGTCTCCCACAAGATCACCTGGCGGAGTATTCACTCCAGCGGTTTTTTATGTCTACCAAGTTAGTCAAGAGGTGAGTGGCACCCTTGGAACATGTAGTGCGTCTTGAAGGGCATGTTGCACAAGAAAAACAGAAAGAGGCGAGTGGCACCCTTGGAGCACGTAGTGCGTCTTGAAGGGCACGTTGTGCAAGGGAAACAGAATGAGGTGAGTGGCACCATTGGAGCACATAGTGCGTCCTGAAGGGCACGTCGCATTGTTAAATATTAAATGAATAAACCTAGATTGCCTTAAAACAAATAACGTGATAAGAAAGATTAAAAACAATTTCCCTAATAAAATATCGCCCGGCCTCGAAAATTAAAATCTAGGTAAGTGATACTTGTGATATATTAAAATCTAGATGGCCTTAAAACAAATAACGTGATAAGAAAGATTAAAAACAATTTCCCTAATAAAATATCGCCCAGCCTCGAAAATTAAAATCTAGGTAAGTGATACTTGTGATATATATATATATATAAAGATAAAAATAAAAATAAATAAACAATAATAATCATCATCATTAATCATGTGACGAGAATGGGGTAAGCGATTCAATTAATTTATAAAAAATATTTTGGGGGATAAAATTCAAAAGGGGGAAAAGGGGGAAATAATTGTTTTGTTACATATGCTAATTAAAAATTTATTAATTAAAACGAAAAAGGGGAAAAAGGTAATTTTCTACACTTGCCAATTTGAGTTTTAAATGAAAGGGGAAAGAGGGAAATTTAAAAGAATTAGGAAACTAGGAAAAAGAGGGAAACATAAGGAAAAATCATAAAGACTAACTTAGTAAGGTATTTTGCATTTAAGAACTTTCTAAATTGAACTCATCTAGTGAATTAGTAAGGGGGTAAGTCATTAAAATGTGTAAGGGAATATGGGGACACCTAGGAGCGATTCTAGGAATGCTTTTAGGTGGGTGAGGGAAATAGGAGTAATTAATTAATTAATGAAATTAATTTATGGTGCAATGAAGGGGATGGGTGACACAAGTACGGGGAGGATTTTTATGAATTAAATTATTGAACAATAAATTAAATGGGATTTTGGGAAAGGAAATGACTTAGAAACTCTATATAAAGGAGGGAGGAGGAGAATGATGGATCTCTTTTGTTATGCATAACATTACGCTGCAGAATTTTAGACTTGACTGACTTAGCTTGTGGGAGTTGAGATACCCAGCTCGGTGAGGAGTGGTAGCTCGGCCTTGCGAGGCGAGCTAGGAGCTAGTTGTTCTCTGGTTTAGGGTGCATGACCTCTTTGCGGCTCGGGGGGCTAAGGGGGAAGAAGAGTACCCCTAGCGTTGGCTGGGAAGTACCGGTGAAGTCTCATCAGTTGGCAAGCAGGAACTGCACAGAGCATGCGGGAAAATGACTCAGAGCGGACGACTTGGGCTACGGTACACTGACTTGATTCTACATGGTAGATTCTTATTATACCTTACGCTTTCAGTTATGTATTTTTAATTGGGTAAAGAAAATGCTTGACTTGTTTCCCTTAGAAATTGGTCCCTGCATGTTGTGATTATCCTTTGGTTTTGTTGATTGTTGTGAAGAGTTGTGTTGTTTGTCCTCATCCCTATTTCATCACTCCACACCTGAGAAGTCAGCCAGGAGCTGAATCGACGGTCGTCACTTCCGTGCACAACGACCTATATATTCTAATTCCCTGCTTTTTTGTGCGTGGATGATGAGCGAAGGATGTGTTTCCCAGTCATCTACCCCTATTGATTGTTCTTGGTTGATTGATGGTCATTGCGCCTTCTTGTGTTGAGTAATTCTGCCATTTTTATCATCCATATCCCCTAATAATTCAACTCTGTGTTTTATCATTCTATTATGACAGTGATTTACCATTTTACTTGACTGCGATTTATCCTTGTAAAGTCAACAATTACCCTTCTTCTATTGATTGCGTTGGATACCTGACTATGTGTTTACCATGAGAGTGTCTGCATTTTTTATATGAAATGACATCCAATGATTTTATATTCATTGTTTATATTCACAATTTATATTCAGCGATTTTTTTTATTCACAGTTAAATGATGGGTCAGTGATTTCTAGTGATATCTAGACCATGATTTTGTATTAATTGCTCAATGAATTCCGTCACTCTTGACACAGCGAAACTGAAATGTAGAGGAGACGATTTCGGTGATATCTAGACCACTGATTTTTGTATTACTTACCCAGAGATTTTCGTAATCTTTAGACCATGTTCTTACTATGCAACGGTGGTGTTCTACAGTGTAAATGGGTAGCGTAGTCGACGTTTTTGTTGTGTGAATGATGGTGTTCTACATTGCAGTGGTGGTGTTTTAAAGGTAGTGAATTCCCCTTGATGTTTAACAACATTTTTATTTATTATGCCGACAATAAATATTTGACAGCAATTTTATAATACGGATGACAACAAACTCTAATAAGTGGGACTGACTTGTTTGACTGGGTAGCGAATTCCCTCTTTTTAGACAGTGTTTCCTTTTTAATTACAAAAATTTTGGCTGAGTGTGACGGCTTGAATGGCGGCAGTGTTCACATGTCTAGACAGTGGATTTACACATCTTTGATTAGACATGCTCATTGCTGGTTGCATGGATTCTCGTTTTTCTCAACAATTATGGCCGCCCTCAATAATCCATGACCAGGTGTGGAGATTGCTTGCTTCCAATGGGCATTTGGGTAACTTTATTATTTGGAAGAAGTCTACGTTGAGTTCCTGCAGAAGAACCACATCAATACCTTCAACCGCACACTCGATTCGCATCCAAGACAACTCTTATGATCGGCGGTGGTAAATATATTCACTTTCTGAATATAAAGAAATATTATTCCATTACATGGAATGATATCTAATACACCTTATTACCTCTTTGTCTTTGCCTATATAGTGAGGTTATAGCCCATGGATGATATTGATTCATCATATTGTGTTGTGACACTAGTGAAAGCTTAGATTTCCTTATCCAGCCTGATCAATATTTATGTTTGTTCACCGTTAACTAATCAATTCAATTCCTCATGTAATCAGCTCACACTAGATGCATACAAGTTGTATTTTCAGGTTGTTGGGTACACCGATTGATAAGCTGGGTTAGTTCAAAATTATATTAATTAAATACATAAATAAAAAATATTATTCCTTTACACAGAAATTGACAGCAAATGTATTGTTGCTCGTCTCTTTATGGTTGTTAGTAAACGATATTGTTTTTTACCCAGCAATTTCCTGTACACTTTTGATTATTACACAATGATTTTGGATTTATTGGTTATACATTGATGATTACACAGCTATCTAATTTTCTTATAGTTGACAACGATTCTAGATATTGGCATTCTTTAATGCTATCATTACAACGAATTCTTAGATGGCAACTTTGATAGTGTTATGGGTTAAAAAGGCAATGTTATGATCGATCAAAACTCACATATTTTACCCTAAACCACCGCAATCAAAATTCATTGGAATAGTTGATATGTGGTTATTCTGACGGATTCAGATTTTAAATATTAGCGATTCAGGGTCATGCATCAAGGTCAAGTATGTACCAGAATTGTGGAGTTAGATAATTTGCGAACGAACCTAATTAATTGAAGGGCCTTATGTTATATCGTGTAATTATTCATCCTCGCCTCCTTGATTTATGTTGATTATTTGTTAATGATAATTCGTTAGCATTGAAAATTCACTTGGAGATCGATGGATTAGGGGATGGGTCCAACCTTAATAAATAAATTGGGAAGTTAATTCACATGAAATCTCCTTGGGATATCTAAGTTTAATAATAACAATTTAGATAAATCAACGAGGGTTGATTTATTTATTTAAATATATATAATAATTAAATAGCGTTAATATTATTCCTAACACTGAATGTTTGTACTTATATAAACCCTGTTCCAGGTACCTGATGGTGCTTTGTCTAACATTTAAGGTCAATTGCATCATGTCCAGATCATTTTTTATGCATTGGCGTAGCCTTGTGCCTTAAGGCGAATTGAAATAGCGGCTGGTCATAGTTGTTTCACCTCACACATTTGCCTTGTAGGAACCAAACATTCTTCGGATAGCTGTGCAACTTTCTTGAATGATGTCACCTTGTGTCATGTCAACTTGTTTCTTGGGGGTGTGGGCGTAGTCTTCTTGTCTGGGGTTGGGCTCCTAGCGCGTTGGTTTTATATTGAGTCCTTGGTCCAGATAGGTTATGTTGCGCCAGGGTTATTGTCGCGCCTATCACCTGGGGATGGAATGATTCCTGATGAGGGGATCATTGCACGCCCTAAGGGATAGAGGCGAAGGATGACTTGGTCGGGGCCTGTACTCCCGTGTGAGTGTTATCAATAGTTGTAAGTTTTCTCATGGCGCATGGGTCGAACGCCTTCATGCATTGAGTTGCGCGCCATCAAGGTTTTAGTTAACGGGCCATCGAGGTCATTGTGTCGGGATGGGGATGTTGTCCCTTAGCTTGTAGGCATGGTCATGTTTGTGTCGTGCGGGTAGTCATTTCTCTCTAACGCTTTACACATGTTTCGCCCAGATGCTCTTGCACTAGTGCGTGGAGTCTTAGTTGTTTGTTGCATGTTCTGCGGGCGTGGTGCTCGCCGTCAGATGTGTTGTTTAGCTGTAATCGTTGTTGTCATCCTGTTTAAAAAAAAAAAAAAAAATTGCACCTTTTGCTTCGCTTGTAGTCATAACGAATTGGGTGTTACAATTCCTAACGACTTGAAATTATTACTTAAGGAAGCCTTATAATCCAACATCCCCTCTTAAAGATTGCTTCATTGAAAACAAAAATCATTGAAAGAAAACACACATTGATATAACTAAAAATAGAACTCAACATTCTTCAAAGGCTTCATCTTTGAAAACAATGTTTGGACCAATAAGACTCCTTCAAGTTGCTCCCTATTCCATTGAAAAGTATACTCTCCTAGCTATAATCCAAGTTTCCCAACATCATTGGACATCATTAGCACTCGAAATGTCTCGTAACTTCGTAAAGGTATGATGTCTAACTTCTAGATCATAAATCTCCCTTGAACTATTGGAAAACAATTCCCACATGAATGTCTCATAACCCCAATGAGGTATAGTTTTTCTAATTCACAATCATCCTAGACTATTGAACAACTATTTGTCTTCCACTACATCCCTCTCTATATTCAAATTTTGGACCTCCTTAAAACATGAATTCCTTAGCAAAGCCTTCTCCATTATTTGTATCTGATGGGTCTTCAATAAGAGCTATATTTGTTGAGTCTTTAAGCTTTCCTTTGAGAAGATCATCTGTACCGATTTTACAATTAATTTCTATGTGACTCATTTTTCTACAGTACTAATATTCAATCTCCCTCTTGTCTTTAGTTGATTTGTTACAATTGTTTCTTGAGTAGAATTCCATCTCAGATTGAGTATCAGCTTATATATCCCTTGCAATGGCTCTCTTTTCTTCAGCTAAGAGTGCAAAAATCATATCTTCTAGACTTTGAGAAGGCAACAAGCTTAGAGTAAAAATAACAATGTTGTATTTAGATGGTAAACTATTTAACAAAATGGCTTTGGCATCCTCTTCATCTACTGCAGCCTTAGCCTCTACTAGTTATCTAGAATAGATCTTAGATTGTTTATGTGACTAGACATGGTAACTTCATCTAACATCTTAAAACTAAATAACTATAGCTTCAAATAAAACTTTGCATTTACCACTTGTTCTCCAAACAATACATTCAATGTGTTATCCCATTTTGTCGGATAACTAAGGAGATCATGTCTCGAGGCTCTCAGGTTGCAAATATGAAGTGTTGAGAGACTACATGACCAACAATGTCCACTTGCACATACAGAAGCCCACTCTATCACTACATTTTGATCCATTGACAACACGTCCACCACACCAGCTAGCTTTTGGAAGGAAAATGGGTCTTTCTCCATGCGGTGCAAGTCAAGTATTGTGGCAGGTAATCACCCTAATATTTAAGGCATTTGAACATGTTGTATTTAAGTTGATTTTGATTATAGAACGCTTACTTGGACATTATGCCTTTGACCTTGTTTCACCTTGATGAGTGTCATAGATTTCCTAGTAAGTGGCCAACCTTTGGGGAAGGTTTGCGACTAGGAGTCCCTTGAGGGGTTATCATACCATTCTCGACCATACTTACCACCTTCCACTTATTACACTCCCACCATGTTGTCTTCTTCTACACCCTTTGACTTTAATGACCCAATAAGGGCATGTACCTCATTTCATGGGAAGAAGGCATTGAAGGCCCAGAGGGATTGTTGTTGGATAAAAAGATAAATGCATAGATATAGACCTTTCAGATGCTTCGCCCAGGGATCCCCCAAGATATCAATGAAACTCTTCTCTGTAAGAAAAGGGGCACCTACAAAAATAAATGATAATGAATTCTTAAGGGGTTAGTTGGAGGATGGTAGGTCTCATCACGAGCCGACCTATCATGATCATGGGTATTTAGTGGTATGGAATTACCATCATCTGGTCATCAAGCAAAGGTAGTGTCTCTCAGTTACACAACTGAGAGAAAGGGGGTCTCATCATGGACCAACCTTCTCATTTCTGTGATGTATTTGTGAATGACATTGTCATTATCATGACACCGTGACATGAAAATGGCCTTCAACTTATTCTTTAAAACATGAAATAAGTAAAGAATGGAAAGAAGATGGGCTTGGAAAAAGTGCATTGCAAACGAAGGTGTTGCACACCCTCTACAAAGGCACCCATGAATGAGATAACACGAGCCCTTGTATGTCACGAGAATCATCGACCTATGAATTCTAGATCCCTTCCACCTCATCATCCACTACATAACCTTGAAAGGCTATCCTTGGCAGCATCCCCTACTTGAGGGCTTTGGTCTACCCAATAGGACTCTTATGACACCCCTCCCATTCTTAAACTCGGTCAATTGTATAGGGTTTTGAGCATTTGTTTAATTTCATGAGGTAGTTTTTATCCACATGTTTAGATGCCTTTCTTATTAGATGTGGTTTACACTTGTCATGATATCTTTGATTTGAGATCTTTGGAGGGCGTACCCTTTTTTTTTTGCAAGACCTTTCTTGGTGGCCAGTTTTGGGAGAACAAGCCTAGCTTGGGCTTCCATGTGGCAAGAAGTCCACAGGATGGATTTTGGGGGCCTACATGTCAGATGATAGAGAGGTGCCTTTGGCGGCCTAGAATACATCATGACAGGCCTAACCTGGCCTCTACCACCCAAACGAGTTGCCTAGGAGAGGCAAAATGTCACCTCCTTGAAGGTTGAGGTCATGAAGGGGCTAGGCTTTGGTGGTGATGGAGTTGCACAATGACACTTGGAATATTTTCATTGGATGAGGCATGGAGAAGGCTTTGCGAATGAACAAGAGGGTCAAGGAGCCCCAACAACTTCCACATCTTCTCCAACAACTTGCTCAAGTGCCAAAATGTCCCCTAAAGGGGTGACGACATCTTACTTTAGGGTTTCTTTTGTGCAAAAGTACATTCTAAGATCAATTGTTTAATATTATTTGTGTAAAATGGGAAAGGTTAGGGTTGTTGACCCCTATCTTGTGTTTTACCCTAAAATTAAGTGGACAAACTATGTGTTAGACATTTTGTATAAATAGAGATCATGTGAATCTCATTTCATAACATAACTCTCCCATTGTGAGAAGTACTTGGCTAAATTTTCGCTACTCTTGGTGATTATGGTGTTTCTCTCTTGTGAAATGTCTTTTGGTGAATGTCTCTTAGTGAATAGATGAGGAGGAGTGGCGCACACCCCTTAAAGGCTTGCTCTTGTGACTCTTGGATAAATTTTGCATGGTAAACTAGGGTTTGATATCTCATTTCTTGGATTAGGTAAGGAAAAATATGCATATGCTATTTCTTTCTTTCTTATTTTTTGTTATTTTTGGTGGAAATCCTAGGGAAGAGTATGTTGGATACACCCTCCATCTTTGCTTCATCTTTTTGTTCAGGTTATAAGTCTTTTCTTGGGTAAGGGTTTCTTGGAGAAATATGAGTGTGTATACCCTCCTAGATTTACCCTAAGTTGGTTGTCATACCCTAATGAATAAGAGGATTTACACCCCTAGGGTTGTTGTTGATCTAACTTGTACCTTAAATACCCCATTCACCCAATTTTAAAGGCACTAATCTGAATATTTTTGCATTGGGAAATGTGATTTTTTTCCATATTAACTTTTTATAATCTAGGTTTTGTTTATCATGCCTATAGAACTTCTAAGCCACTATGTCGTCCCCTCTAAATGGGTATTGTTTGTTGTTGTTACAAACATTCATCTTCATCCATTAGGGCTGCAGAAATCCTAATCTAACTTCTTCA
>JASDQU010099973.1:325324-338817 GCA_032191745.1 Picea mariana | reverse complement strand
AAATTAAGCTCATCTAGTGAATTAGTAAGGGGGTAAGTCATTAAAATGTGTAAGAGAATATGGGGACACCTAGGAGCGATTCTAGGAATGCTTTTAGGTGGGTGAGGGAAATAGGAGTAATTAATTAATTAATGAAATTAATTTATGGTGCAATGAAGGGGATGGGTGACAAAAGTACGGGGAGGATTTTTATGAATTAAATTATTGAACAATAAATTAAATGGGATTTTGGGAAAGGAAATGACTTAGAAACTCTATATAAAGGAGGGAGGAGGAGAATGATGGATCTCTTTTGTTATGCATAACGTTACGCTGCAGAATTTCAGACTTGACTGACTTAGCTTGTGGGAGTTGGGATACCCAGCTCGGTGAGGAGTGGTAGCTCGGCCTTGCGAAGCGAGCTAAGAGCTAGTTGTTCTCTGGTTTAGGGTGCGTGACCCCTTTGCGGCTCGGGGGGCTAAGGGGGAAGAAGAGTACCCCTAGCGTTGGCTGGGAAGTACCGGTGAAGTCTCATCGGTTGGCAAGCAGGAACTGCACGGAGCGCGCGGGAAAATGACTTAGAGCGGACAACTTGGGCTACGGTACGCTTACTTGATTCTGCATGGTAGATTCTTATTATACCTTATGCTTTCAATTTTGTATTTTTAATTGGGTAAAGAAAATGCTTGACTTGTTTCCCTTGGAAATCGGTCCATGCATGTTGTGATTATCCTTTGGTTTTGTTGATTGTTGTGAAGAGTTGTGTTGTTTGTCCTCGTCCCTATTTCGTCAGTCCACACCTGAGAAGTCAGCTAGGAGACGAATCGACGGTCGTCACTTCGGTGCATAGCGACCTATATATTCTAATGCCCTGCTTTTCTGTGTGTGGATGATGAGCGAAGGATGTGTTGCCCAGTCATCTACCCCTATTGATTTTTCTTGGTTGATTGATGGTCATTGCGCCTTCTTGTGTTGAGTAATTCTGCCATTTTTATCATTCATATCCCCTAATAATTCAACTCTACGTTTTATCATTCTATTATGACAGCGATTTACCATTTTACTTGACTGCGATTTACCCTTGTAAAGTCAACGATTACCCTTCTTCTATTGATTGTGTTGGATACCCGACTATGTGTTTACCATGAGAGTGTCTGCATTTTTTATATGAAATGACAGCCAGCATTTTAATGACAGCCAACGATTTTATATTCATTGTTTATATTCACAATTTATATTCAACAAAAAAATTTATTCACAGTTAAATGATGGGTCAGTGATTTCTGGTGATATCTAGACCACGATTTTGTATTACTTGCTTAGTGAATTCTGTCACTCTTGACACAATGAAATTGAAATGTAGAGGAGACGATTTCAGTGATATCTAGACCACTGATTTTTGTATTACTTACCCAGAGATTTTCGTAATCTTTAGACCGTGTTCTTACTGTGCAACGGTGGTGTTCTACAGTGTAAATGGGTAGCGTAGTCGGCGTTTTTGTTGTGCGAATGATGGTGTTCTACATTGCAGTGGTGGTGTTTTAAAGGTAGTGAATTCCCCTTGATGTTTAACAACATTTTTATTTATTATGCCGACAATAAATATTTGACATCAATTTTATAATACGGATGACAGCAAACTCTAATAAGTGGGACTGACTTATTTGACTAGGTAGCAAATTCCCTCTTTTTAGACAGTGTTTCCTTTTTAATTACAAAAATTTTGGCTGAGTGTGACGGCTTGAATGGCGGCAGTGTTCACATGTCTAGACAGTGGATTTACACATCTTTGATTAGACATGCTCGTTGCTGGTTGCATGGATTCTCGTTTTTCTCAACAATTATGGCCGCCCTCAATAATCCATGACCAGGTGTGGAGATTGCTTGCTTCCAATGGGAATTTGGGTCACTTTATTATTTGGAAGAAGTTTGTGTTGAGTTCCTGCAGAAGAACCACATCAATACCTTCAACCGCGCACTCGGTTCGCATTCAAGACAACTCTTATGATCGGCGGTGGTAAATATATTCACTTTCTGAATATAAAGAAATATTATTCCATTACATGGAATGATATCTAATACACCTTATTACCTCTCTGCCTTTGCCTATATAGTGAGGTTATAGCCCATGGACAATATTGATTCATCATATTGTGTTGTGACACTAGTGAAAGCTTAGATTTCCTTATCTAGCCTGATCAATCTTTATCTTTGTTCATCGTTAACTAATCAATTCAATTCCTCACGTAATCAGCTCACACTAGATGCATACAAGTTGTATTTCCAGGTTGTTGGGTACACTGATTGATAAGCTGGGTTAGTTCAAAATTATATTAATTAAATACATAAATAAAAAATATTATTCCTTTACACAGAAATTGACAGCAAATGTATTGTTGCTCGTCTCTTTATGGTTGTCTGTAAATGATATTGCTTTTTACCCAGCGATTTCATGTACACTTTTGATTATTACACAATGATTTTGGATTTATTGGTTATACATTGATGATTACACAGCTATCTAATTTTCTTATAGTTGACAACGATTCTAGATATTCTTTAATGTTATTGGCATTCTTTAATGCTATCATGACAGCGAATTCTTAGATGGAAACTTTGATAGTTTTATGGGTTAAAAAGGCAACGTTATGATCGATCAATAACTCACATATTTTACCCTAAACCACCGCAATCAAAATTCATTGGAATAGTTGATATGTGGTTATTCTGACGGATTCAGATTTTAAATATTAGCGATTCGGGGTCATGCGTCAAGGTCAAGTATGTACCAGAATTGTGGAGTTAGATAATTTGTGAACGAACCTAATTAATTGAAGGGCCTTATGTTATATCGTGTAATTATTCATCCTCACCTCCTTGATTTATGTTGATTATTTGTTAATGATAATTCGTTAGCGTTGAAAATTCACTTGGAGATCGATGGATTAGGGGATGGGTCCAACCTTAATAAATAAATTGGGAAGTTAATTCACATGAAATCTCCTTGGGATATCTAAGTTTAATAATAACAATTTAGATAAATCAACAAGGGTTGATTTATTTATTTAAATATATATAATAATTAAATAGTGTTAATATTATTCCTAACACCGAATGTTTGTACTTATATAAACCCTGTTCCAGGTACCTGATGGTGCTTTGTCTAATATTTAAGGTCAATTGCATCATGTCCTGATCATTTTTTATGCATTGGCGTAGCCTTGTGCCTTAAGGCGAATTGAAATAATGGTTGGTCATAGTTGTTTCACCTCACAGGTTTGCCTTGTAGGAACCAAACATTCTTTGGATAGCTGTGCAACTTTCTTGAATGACGTCACCTTGTGTCATGTCAACTTGTTTCTTAGGGGTGTGGGCATAGTCTTCTTGTCTGGGGTTGGACTCCTAGCGCGTTGGTTTTATATTGAGTCCTTGGTCCAGATAGGTTATGTTGCGCTAGGGTTATTGTTGCGCCTATCACCTGGGGATGGAATGATTCCTGATCAAGTGATCATTGTGCACCCTAAGGGATAGAGGCGAAGGATGACTTGGTCGGGGCCTGTACTCCCGTGTGAGTGTTGTCAATAGTTGTAAGTTTTCTCATGGCGCATGGGTCGAACGCCTTCATGCGTTGAGTTGCGCACCATCAAGGTTCTAGTTAACGGGTCATCGAGGTCATTGTGTCGGGATGGGGATTTTGTCCCTTAGCTTGTAGGCGTGGTCATGTTTGTGTCGGGTGGGTAGTCATTTCTCTCTGACGCTTTACGTAGGTTTCGCTCAGATGCTCTTGCACTAGTGCGTGGAGTCTTAGTTGTTTGTTGCATGTTCTGCGGGCGTGGTGCTCGCCGTCAGATGTGTTGTTTAGCTGTAATCATTGTTGTCATCCTGTTTAAAAAAAAAAAAAAAAATTGCACCTTCTGCTTCGCTTGTAGTCATAACAAATTGGGTGTTACAATTCCTAACGACTTGAAATTATTACTTAAGGAAGCCTTATAATCCAAAATCCCCTCTTAAAGCTTGATTCATTGAAAACAAAACTCATTGAAAGAAAACACACATTGATATAACTAAAAATAGAACTCAACATTCTTCAAAGGCTTCATCTTTGAAAACAATGTTTGGACCAATAAGACTCCTTCAAGTTGCTCCCTATTCCATTGAAAAGTATAGTCTCCTAGCTATAATCCAAGTTTCCCAACATCATTGGACATCTTAGCTCTCAAAATGTCACGTAACCTTCGTAAAGGTATGATGTCTAACTTCTAGATCATAAATCTCCCCTGAACTATTGAAAAACAATTCCCACATGAATGTCTCATAACCCCAATGAGGTATAGTTTTTCTAATTCACAATCATCCTAGACTATTGAACAACTATCTGTCTTCCACTACATCCCTCCCTATATTCAAAGTTTGGACCTCCTTAAAACATGAATTCCTTAGCAAAGCCTTCTCCATTATTTGTATCTGATGGGTCTTCAATAAGAGCTATATTTGTTGAGTCTTTAAGCTTTCCTTTGAGAAGATCATCTGCACCGATTTTACAATTAATTTCTATGTGACTCATTTTTCTACAGTAGTAATATTCAATCTCCCTCTTGTCTTTAGTTTATTTGTTACAATTGTTTCTTGAGTAGAATTCCATCTCAGATTGAGTATTAGCTTATATATCCCTTGCAATGTCTCTCTTTTCTTCAGCTAAGAGTGAAAAAATCATATCTTCTAGACTTTGAGAAGACAACAAGATTAGAGTAAAAATAACAATGTTGTATTTAGATGGTAAACTATTTAACAAAATGGCTTTGGCATCCTCTTCATCTACCATAGCCTTAACCTCTACTAGTTATCTAAGAATAGATCTCAAATTGTTTATGTGACTAGACATGGTAACTTCATCTAACATCTTAACACTAAATAACTATAGCTTCAAATAAAACTTTGCATTTACCACTTGTTCTCTAAACAATACATTCAATGTGTTATCCCATTTTGTTGGATAACTAAGGAGATCATGTCTTGAGGCCCTCAGGTTGCAGATATGGAATGTTGAGAGACTACATGACCAACAATGTCCACTTGCACATACAGAAGCCCACTCTATCACCACATTTTGATCCATTGACAACACGTCCACCACACCAACTAGCTTCTGGAAGGAAAATGCGTCTTGCTCCATGCGGTGCAAGTCAAGTATTGTGGCGGGTAATCACCCTAATATTTAAGGCATTTGAACATGTTGTATTTAAGTTGATTTTGATTATAGAACGCTTACTTGGACATTATGCCTTTGACCTTGTTTCACCTTGATGAGTGTCATAGATTTCCTAGTAAGTGGCCAACCTTTGGGGAAGGCTTGCGACTAGGAGTCCCTTGAGGGGTTATCATACCATTCCCAACCATACTTACCACCTTCCACTTATTACCCTCCCACCATGTTGTCTTCTTCTACGCCCTTTGACTTTAATGACCCAAGAAGGGCATGTACCTCGTTTCATGGGAAGAAGGCGTTGAAGGCCCAGAGGAATTGTTGCTGGATAAAAAGATAAATGCATAGATATAGACCTTTCAGATGCTTCGCCCAGGGATCCCCCGAGAAATCAGTGAAATGCTTCTCTATAAAAAAAGGGGCACCTACAAAAATAAATGATAATGAATGCTTAAGGGAATAGTTGGAGGATGGGAGGTCTCATCATGAGCCAACCTATCATGATCATGGGTATTTAGCGGTATGGAATTACCATCATCTAGTCATCAAGCAAAGGTAGTGTCTCTCAGTTACACAACTGAGAGAAAGGGGGTCTCATCATGGGCCAACCTTCTCATTTCTGCGATGTATTTGTGAATGACATTTTCATTATCATGACACCATGACATGAAAATGGCCTTCAACTTATTCTTTAAAACATGAAATAAGTAAAGAATGCAAAGAAGATGGGCTTGGAAAAAGTGCATTGCAAACGAAGGTGTCGCACACCCTCTACAAAAGCACCCATGAATGAGATAACACAAGCCCTTGTATGTCATGAGAATCATCAACCTATGAATTCTAGATCCCTTCCACCTCATCATCCACTACATAACCTTGAAAGGCCATCCTTGGCAGCATCCCCTACTTGAGGGCTTTGGTCTACCCAATAGGACTCTTATGACACCCCTCCCATTCTTAAACTTGGTCAATTGTATAGGGTTTTGAGCATTTGTTTAATTTCATGAGGTACTTTTGATGCACATGTTTAGATGCCTTGCTTATTAGATGTGGTTTACACTTGTCATGATATCTTTGACTTGAGATCTTTGGAGGGCGTACCCTTTTTTTTTTGCAAGACCTTGCTTGGTCCCCAGTTTTGGGAGAACAAGCCTAGCTTGGGCTTCCATGGGGCAAGAAGTCCACAGGATGGATGTTAGGGGCCTACATGTCGGATGATAGAGAGGTGCCTTTGGCAGCCTAGAATACATCATGACAGGCCTAACCTGGCCTCTACCACCCAAACGAGTTGCCTAGGAGAGGCAAAATGTTACCTCCTTGAAGGTTGAGGTCATGAAGGGGCTAGGGTTTGGTGGTGATGGAGTTGCACAATGACATTTGAAATATTTTCATTGGATGAGGCATGGAGAAGGCTTTGCGCATGAACAAGAGGCTCAAGGAGCCCCAACGACTTCCACATCTTCTCCAACAACTTGCTCAAGTGCCAAAATGTCCCCTAAAGGGGTGACGACATCTTACTTTAGGGTTTCTTTTGTGCAAAAGTACATTTTAAGATCAATTGTTTAACATTATTTGTGTAAAATGGGAAAGGTTAGGGTTGTTGACCCCTATCTTGTGTTTTACCCTAAAATTAAGTGGACAAACTATGTGTTAGACATTTTGTATAAATAGAGATCATGTGAATCTCATTTCATAAAATAACTCTCCCATTGTGAGAAGTACTTGGCTAAATTTTCGCTACTCTTGGTGATTATGGTGTTTCTCTCTTGTGAAATGTCTTTTGGTGAATGTCTCTTAGTGAATAGATGAGGAGTGGTGCACACCCCTTAAAGGCTTGCTCTTGTGACTCGTGGATGAATTTTGCATGGTAAACTAGGGTTTGATATCTCTTTTCTTGGATTAGGTAAGGAAAAATATGCATATGTTATTTCTTTCTTGCTTATTTTTTGTTATTTTTGGTGGAAATCCTAGGGAAGAGTATGTTGGATACACCCTCCATCTTTGCTTCATCTTTTTGTTAAGGTTATAAGTCTTTTCTTGGGTAAGGGTTTCTTGGAGAAATATGAGTGTGTATACCCTCCTAGATTTACCCTAACTTGGTTGGCATACCCTAATGAGTAAGAGGATTTACACCCCTAGGGTTGTTGTTGATCTAACTTGTACTTTAAATACCCCATTCACCCAATTTTAAAGGCACTAATCTGAATATTTTTGCATTGGGAAATGTGATTTTTTTCCATATTAACTTTTTACAATCTAGGTTTTGTTTATCATGCCTATAGAACTTCTAAGCCACTATGTCGTCCCCTCTAAATGGGTATTGTTTGTTGTTGTTACAAACATTCATCTTCATCCATTAGGGCTGCAGAAATCCTAATCTAACTTCTTCAGTAAGTCTTAAATCAACAACTGAAAGTTGTTTAAAGTTTGCACACATAAACTACTAGGCCTAGCACACTTTTTAGAAAAGTTTGGGGGAGTTGTAGTGGTTGATCTTCTTGCTGTAATATATATTTTTTTTACAGCCATAATGCTGATTTATATTTGTTGCAGAAAATGTTTACAACGGCCTTACCTTTTATGCTAGTATCTTGGTCTTTTAATCTTGAGTTTCACTAGTGTTTAGCTAGTTTATCTCTTGCATATTTCACTTGATTTCGAGCATTTGTTTAGCAACTTATTGTGCCATTTTATTTATGATATATACTATTACTAACAGCTTATATTAGGGACATCAAGCTTAAATTTCTTGTCCAATTGATATATTGCATTGTATCTTGGTTTTCCTTGTGTCTCGGGCAGGTATTATCTCTTTGTAGGTCACTCAAAGCTTTGGAAACCTCAATCAACCCTCAAGACTCATTACCAAGTTCCCTTTTCAATCTAGAAACTTGACCTTTAGGGGAATCTGTTCATACATCACATTTTTTGTCTAAATCCCCCCTAGGGTCACCGGGATTCCCCCCTTGAGGTGACTACCTCACCTCTAAAGTGACGAGAACAGCTGCCTAAGGTGACAGTGGATAGGTTTTCTCTAAATTGTTTCCATTTTGGTGGTTGGGTCAGTCTTTTCCCAACTTACAACTTATGCGATAACATTTCGGTGTTGTTTCCGGGGAGGATTTTGAATCCTCTTCCAAACCCTAACGACACTCTGGCAAGCTATCCCAAAGCCCTTTCCCTAGCTTGATCGGCGACTCCACCTAAGGGACGTTACCTTTCCACCTTTGATGATCTCTTCTTGAAGCTCATCTACTGACTCCACCTTCCCAGAAACCACTTTTCCCTTTCTCCCCCTTTCCTTCCTTTGATGAGCCTTGAGATCATCTGGCGACTCCATTAAGGTATTATCCTAAGTAATGGAAACATGGCTCTATGGAGCTTTCATGAAGCATACAAGGCCTTGGTGGTCAAAGCTATTGACGGATATCCAAACAAGTGCCCGATAAACCAATTCGATGTCCTCCCAAAGTTCAATGGTAATCCATTGTCGGTCATAGCACACTTTGTTGATTTTACCAGATGCATATACTATGAGAGTGTACAACATGAGGATGTATGCCTATGGTTGTTCTTTCTATCCTTGGGAAGTGAACATAGGGATTGGATCAAGCATTCTTGCAAGCCAAGAAGTATATCTTCTTTAAAGATCCCCATTAGAGAGTTCCTTAAACGTTGGGGACTAGAAGCTCAAAATCTTGGAGATACAATTCAGGACATGGAGGATGCTTTTTCAAGAGAATGTTTTGACCTTGATCCTATTTAAGGCTTGAGAGAAATGCCTCTTCCAAAGTTTGTTGAAACAACAATTGAGAGACAAGAAGTTGAAAAGAGCAATGAGGAAAGTTTTGAGTACCTCAAGGAAAGCACAGAAGAAGATTACAAATTTTGTGAACACCTGATAGAACTTTGCCCTGACCAGGAATTTATGGCTAAGTTTTGTCAACAGAGAGAAGAATATTTTGGCACCATCCTCGAAAATTATGAGGAAAGGCCCACCCTAAACTCAGCCTGAGAAGTGGCCATTGCATATTTTGGAACATATTCATTATACATTGTTGTGACCGAGAAGTATGGGTACGAGGAAAACTTCCCAGATAACAATGAACCTCTCTCCATGCCCGAGGAAGTCTACAAAATCATTAGAGATCAAGATCAAGATGGTGAATTATCTGATCCTATTAAATATTATGAAGATTCGATTAAAGAACAAATCCATGGAGAAAGTTTCCAAGAAGAAGACCTTGATGGGCAGAAGGAGACATTGATATCCATGCTACTACCTGAAGAAGAAGATATCCTTCTACCTTGTTGTCCTCCTGCACTTGAAGTTGAAGAAACAACTAGCCTGAGTGATGAATAATTTGAAGATCGTGTTGAAGTTTCCCCAACCTCTTTTCTTCTTGCACACAAATACAAAGAGATGGTCATTTTCAATCACATTGATGATCTTATGAAAGAACCCTTTGATATGGTTGATGAGCATATAAACACTTTCATACAAACTGGGAGACACAGATGGGATTTGGGTTGTTTCATTTTTTACGAAGATCCTATCTATGGCATTGAAGGCACCTCTCGGATAAAGGATACAAAAAGCATTTCTTCAGAGGATTTCTTTTTACAGTCGGATGGTCCATATATGTGCCAACCTGATGATGATATGGTTACATATTTGTTCCATCCGTTCGAGGATGACCCAACGTAGCATTTTCAGGATGATTTTCAGCCATCCCTTGTGAGTTATGATGCAGATTTGTTTTCTAAGGATTTTTAGCCATCATGCTCAGACTTTGATAGACACCAGGTCTTGGCCATCCCGGGGCACTCCGAGGTCCACACTACCAAATGGAAGTACTTTCATGTTGATACTTTTGGTGGGTATTTACAGATAAAGAAGCGACGTTTCTTAAATCCGAGGGAGGATTTTTTTTTGTAGACATGAGGGTGTGCCTTACCGCATTTCCCCTTGTTTGGGAAATCAACAAGTTTTCTTGAGATCTCTTATTCTTTCTCAGCCTTCATGGAGCAGTGGTTTTTTGAGTGAAGAAGAAGACAAGTTGTCGTCTACATATGGTATCCCTCTTCAAAGATGGATTGATCGGGCTTGTGGCTACACTTTTAGGAAGGATGATCAGGATGATGGTTTCTCTTTCCAACAGTATTTCATCCCTCCCACCCATATCCATGAGTTTTATTTCATGATTGATTATATGTGTATTTATACTAATGATTATTATGTGCTTGACTTATCCTTGTTGTATTACATGATTAAGCACAAGGGGAGATATTTTGATGAGATGACCAGCTGGTTGCACTGGTTCTATGACTTCACCTGACATTGTCCATCACTTGGTCTTCAGGGCCCCAAGGCCCCAGGTAAATAGGTAGGTCATTATGATCTCCTACATTTGCATCTTGATTGCTCATATTTGTTTAGATGCATTTCATTTTTCATTTTTCTCTACTTTCATATTGATTTCATGCTTAGTTTAGAAATTTTTGAAAAAATGCTAAAATTTTATTTTTTAGATTAGTTTTCATTTGGATTTTGATGTATATGGGTGAAGGATGATAAAACCACCCTAGATTTTACAATTTTTTGTTTCAATGTAAGCACAAATCTACCAGGAGTTTTTGTGGTTCTCATGCACTCTACGATGAGCACATATCCCCAAGCAGGAGCCAGATTTTATCCCCATTTTGTGGGATAACTAAGGAGATCGTGTCTCGAGGCCCTCAAGTTGCAGATATGGAGTGACGAGAGACTACATGACCAAAAGTGTCCACTTGCACATACAAAATCCCACTCTATCACCACATTATGATCCATTGACAACGCATCCACCACACCAGCTAGCTTTTGGAAGGCATATGGATCTTTCTCCATGTGGTACAAGTCAAGTATTGTGGCAGGTAATCACCCTAATATTTAAGGCATTTGAACATGTTGTATTTAAGATACTTTTGATTATAGAATGCATGATTGGACATTATGCCTTTGACCTTGTTTCACCATGGTGAGGGTCATAGATTTCCTATTAATTGGACAACCTTTGAGGAAGGTTTGTGACTAAGGGTCCCTTGAGGGGTTATCGTACCATTCCCGGCCATACTTACCACCTTCCACTTATTACACTCCCACCATGTTGTCTTCTTATGGGCCCTTTGAATTTAGTGACATGTTACCCCCTAGCTTAGGGGTAATTAAGGAGATCATGTCTTGAGGCCCACAGGTTCCAGACATGGAGTACCGAGATCTAGATGATCTGATAATAGCCTTGGAGGGCCCCTCTTTTCTTCAATACACCCTACACATCGCAAGCAGTAGTGTCCATCACACCAGCCTAGTCCCACGAGGCTATAGGTCTTGCTCCATGAGGTAATTAGTCCAGGTATCATGGCATGTATCACTCTGATATTTTAAGCACTTGAATATGTTGTATTGAATCTTTCTTGATTTCAAAATGTTTTCTCGCAATTTATATTCTTTTCCTTGTTTAAACTTGAGAGGGTGACATGGTGCCCTAGTAAGTTGGTTCCCCTTAGGATAGGTTGTTACTGAGTGGTTTCTTGAAGGGTTATCATATGTTTCCACCATACTTACCACTTTCCATCTTTATTTTTTCCACCTCCCCATATTTTGGTCATTGGGATGAATTAAACCAGGATGGGTTGTACCTTGCCTCATGGGAAGAAGGGGATGAAGGCCCAAAGGTAAAAGCAACTGGAAAAGGATAAAATCCAATCATAAAACATTTGAGATTCTTTGCCTAGGGATCTCAGAGAAACAAATGAAATGCTTCTCCCTAAGAAATGGGGGACCCAAAAAATGAATAATGATGAATACTCAAGGTGTTGGTTGGGGGATAGGAGGTCTCATCACGAGCTGGCCTATCATGATGATAAGTATTTAGATGTATAAAATTACCATCATCTAGTTACCAAGCCAAGGTAGTGGCTCTCGGTTGCATGACTGAGGGAAAGGGGATCTCATCACGAGCCAGCCTCCTCATTTCCGTAAGGTATTTGTGAATGACACTGTCGTATATGGACACCAAGGCAAGACAATGGCCTCCAAATAATTCCTTGAAACATGAAAGAAACATGAAATAAATAGCTAATAAAAAGAATGGCGAACAAATGGGCTTGGAAAATTTGTATTGCGTACAAAGGGAAGCTCACCCTCTACAAAGGTGTCCATAAGTAAGACAATACAAACCCTTGTATGTCATGAACTGTGTGCCCAATATTTTACCCCACATCATATCACATGCACACATGATTGGGATTGGTTCTACCTTGGAAACACCCTAGACTTAGGGGTTATTGACCCAATAGGACATCTTGAGACCCTCTCCAAACCTAAATTTGGAAAATTGTATAACATATTTGAGCATTTGTTTGGGTTAGGGGGGTTTGATGCACATGTTCGGGTGTTTTGATTATTAGATGTGATTTACTTGCTATGATACTTGTGGCTCATGGACCCCTGGAGGGCATACTTGTTGTCTTTATAGGACTTTTCTCGGTGGACATATATTCATGAGGAGATGATCAGTTAGAACATTCATGATGGCCTAAACCCCATGGATGGACGTTGAAACCCCAAACAAAGGGCATGACAGAGATTGTTGACGTGTACCATGAAGAAGGAAGTCGTTGCCTTTGCAAGCACTTTGGAAACCCTATACAGAGAGTTCCCATATTCTCCCACCTAGACGTTAGCTCTTGGAGGCCCTAGATGTTACCACTATAGCCCTAGACGTCACCTAGGGATAGGGTTTGAAATTTTTGAGGCATTAATGAGGCTTATTGCATGTGTGGGCATGAATTAATTCCTTTGGTGGCCTAGAGTTGCATATTTCTTGTTCAACGTCACCTTAGAGGAGCATGACGTCACCCTTAATGGGATTTTAAATGCAATTATGTTTAATTTTCTTAAAATATGATGAATTGATAAGGTCAACCCAACATTTTTTAATTTAAATTAATTTTGGGCCTAATTTGGTATAAATAAACAAAAAGTACATTAATTTTTCATCATAACTTGTCCTTGGAGACAAAAGGACTGAAATTGTCTCCCTCTTGAGGGGTACTTGGATGAAATAGTGAGGCGTGTCTCTCTTGGAGGCTTGTTTTGGTAACTTGGATTAAATTTATGAAGTCTTATGGCAATCTAGTGTTGTTTTGCATGATTATTCTTGGTGCAAGTAAGTAAATTATACTTTTGTCATTTATCGGAATGGTTATGGTATGGTTTTACTTGCTCATATAAGATTATGAAATTGCATTCCTAATTAATGCTAGA
>JASDQU010099973.1:305505-325274 GCA_032191745.1 Picea mariana | reverse complement strand
AAGTTGAAGAAACAACTAGCCTGAGTGATGAATAATTTTAAGATCGTGTTGAAGTTTCCCCAACCTCTTTTCTTCTTGCACACAAATACAAAGAGATGGTCATTTTCAATCACATTGATGATCTTATGAAAGAACCCTTTGATATGGTTGATGAGCATATAAACACTTTCATACAGACTAGGAGACACAAATGGGATTTGGGTTGTTTCATTTTTTATGAAGATCCTATCTATGGCATCGAAGGCACCTCTCGGATAAAGGATACAAAAATCATTTCTTCATAGGATTTCTTTTTACAGTCGGATGGTCCATATATGTGCCAACCTGATGATGATATGGTTACATATTTGTTCCATCCGTTCGAGGATGACTCGATGTAGCATTTTCAGGATGATTTTCAGCCATCCCTTGTGAGTTATGATGCAGATTTGTTTTCTAAGGATTTTCAGCCATCATGCTCAGACTTTGATAAACACCAAGTCTTGGCCATCCCGGGGCACTCCGAGGTCCACACTACCAAATGGAAGTACTTTCATGTTGATATTGTTGGTGGGTATTTACAGATAAAGAAGCGATGTTTCTTAAATCTGGGGGAGGATTTTTTTTTTAGACATGAGGGTGTGCCTTATCGCATTTCCCCTTGTTTGGGAAATCAACAAGTTTTCTTGAGATCTCTTATTATTTCTCAGCCTTCACGGAGCAGTGATTTTTTGAGTGAAGAAGAAGACAAGTTGTCGTCTACATATGGTATCCCTCTTCAAAGATGGATTGATCGGGCTTGTGGCTACACTTTTAGGAAGGATGATCAGGATGATGGTTTCTCTTTCCAATGGTATTTCATCCCTCCCACCCATCTCCATGAGTTTTATTTCATGATTGATTATATGTGTATTTATACTAATGATTATTATGTGCTTGACTTATCCTTTTTGTATTACATGATTAAGCACAAGGGGAGATATTTTGATAAGATGACCAGTTGGTTGCACTGGTTCTATGACTTCACCTGACATCGCCCATCACTTGGTCTTCAGGGCCCAAGGCCCCAGGTAAATAGGTAGGTCATTATTTTTTCCTACATTTGCATCTTGATTGCTCATGTTTGTTTAGATGCATTTCATTTTTCATTTTTCTCTACTTTCATATTGATTTCATGCTTAGTTTAGAAATTTTTGAAAAAATGCTAAAATTTTATTTTTTAGATTAGTTTTCATTTGGATTTTGATGTATATGGGTGAAGGATGATAAAACCACCCTAGATTTTATGATTTTTTGTTTCAATGTAGGCACAAATCTACCAGGAGTTGTTGTGGTTCTCATGCACTCTACGACGAGCACATATCCCCAAGCAGGAGCCAGATTTTATCCCCATTTTGTGGGATAACTAAGGAGATCATGTCTTGAGGCCCTCAAGTTGCAGATATGGAGTGACGAGAGACTACATGACCAAAAGTGTCCACTTGCACATACAAAATCCCACTATATCACCACATTATGATCCATTGACAACGCATCCACCACACCAGCTAGCTTTTGGAAGGCATATGGGTCTTGCTCCATGTGGTACAAGTCAGGTATTGTGGTAGGTAATCACCCTAATATTTAAGGCATTTGAACATGTTGTATTTAAGATACTTTTGATTATAGAATGCATGCTTGGACATTATGCCTTTGACCTTGTTTCACCTTGGTGAGGGTCATAGATTTCCTATTAATTGGACAACCTTTGAGGAAGGTTTGTGACTAAGGGTCCCTTGAGGGGTTATCGTACCATTCCCGACCATACTTACCACCTTCCACTTATTACACTCCCACCATGTTGTCTTCTTATGGGCCCTTTGAATTTAGTGACATGTTACCCCCTAGCTTAGGGGTAATTAAAGAGATCATGTCTTGAGGCCCACAGGTTCCAGACATGGAGTACCGAGATCTAGATGATCTGATAATAGCCCTAGAGGGCCCCTCTTTTCTTCAATACACCCTACACATCGCAAGCAGTAGTGTCCATCACACCAGCCTAGTCCCACGAGGCTATAGGTCTTGCTCCATGAGGTAATTAGTCCAGGTATCATGGCATGTATCACTATGATATTTTAAGCACTTGAATATGTTGTATTGAATCTTTCTTGATTTCAAAATGTTTTCTCGCAATTTATACTCTTTTCCTTGTTTAAACTTGGGAGGGTGACATGGTGCCCTAGTAAGTTGGTTCCCCTTAGGATAGGTTGTTACTGGGTGGTTGCTTGAAGGGTTATCGTCTGTTTCCACCATACTTACCACTTTCCATCTTTATTTTTTCCACCTCCCCATATTTTGGTCATTGGGATGAATTAAACCAGGAAGGGTTGTACCTTGCCTCATGGGAAGAAGGGGATGAAGGCCCATAGGGTAAAAGCAACTAGAAAAGGATAAAATCCAATCATAAAACATTTGAGATGCTTTGCCTAGGGATCTCGGAGAAATAAATGAAATGCTTCTCCGTAAGAAATGGGGGACCCACAAAATGAATAATGATGAATACTCAAGGTGTTGGTTGGGGGAAGGAGGTCTCATCATGAGCTGGCCTATCATGATGATAAGTATTTAGATGTATGAAATTACCATCATCTAGTTACCAAGCCAAGGTAGTGGCTCTCGGTTGCATGACTGAGGGAAAGGGGATCTCATCACGAGCCAGCCTCCTCATTTCTGCAAGGTATTTGTGAATGACACTGTCGTATATGGACACCAAGGCAAGACAATGGCCTCCAAATAATTCCTTGAAACATGAAAGAAACATGAAATAAATAGCTAATAAAAAGATTGGCAAACAAATGGGCTTGGAAAAATTGTGTTGCGGACAAAGGGAAGCTCACCCTCTACAAAAGCGTCCATAAGTAAGACAATACAAACCTTTGTATGTCATGAACCGCGTGCCCAATATTTTACCCCACATCATATCACATGCACACATGATTGGGATTGGTTCTACCTTGGAAACACCCTAGACTTAGGGGTTATTAACCCAATAGGACATCTTGAGACCCTCTTCAAACCTAAATTTGGAAAATTGTATAACGTATTTGAGCATTTGTTTGGGTTAGGGGGGTTTAATGCACATGTTCGGGTGTTTTGATTATTAGATGTGATTTACTTGCTATGATACTTGTGGCTCATGGACCCCTGGAGGGCATATTTGTTGTCTTTATAGGACTTTTCTCGGTGGACATATATTCATGAGGAGATGATTAGTTCGAACATTCATGAGGGCCTAAACCCCATGGATGGACGTTGAAACCCCAAACAAAGGGCATGACATAGATTGTTGACGTGTACCATGAAGAAGGAAGTCGTTGCCTTTGCAGGCACTTTGGAAACCCTATACAAAGGGTTCCCAGATTCTCCCACCTAGACGTTAACCCTTGGAGGCCCTAGATGTTACCACTATAGCCCTAGATGCCACCTAGGGATAGGGTTTGAAATTTTGGAGGCATTAATGAGGCTTATTGCATGTGTGGGCATGAATTAATTCCTTTGGTGGCCTAGAGTTGCATATTTCTTGCTCAACATCACCTTAGAGGAGCATGACATCGCCCTTAATGGGATTTTAAATGCAATCATGTTTAATTTTCTTAAAATATGATGAATTGATAAGGTCAACCCAACATTTTTTAATTTAAATTAATTTTGGGCCTAATTTGGTATAAATAAACAAAAAGTACATTCATTTTTCATCATAACTTGTCCTTGGAGACAAGAGGACTGAAATTGTCTCCCACTTGAGGGGTACTTGGATGAAATAGTGAGGCGTGTCTTTCTTCGAGGCCTGTTTTGGTAACTTGGATTAAATTTATGAAGTCTTATGGCAATCTAGTGTTGTTTTGCATGATTATTCTTGGTGCAAGTAAGTAAATTATACTTTTGTCATTTATCGGAATGGTTATGGTATGGTTTTACTTGCTCATATAAGATTATGAAATTGCATTCCTAATTAATGCTAGAAGTTAAGGAACTTAAGGTATTACTTCCTTGCTTTACGTTTTCCAAGCTTTATTAAATTTATCTAGTAATTTTTCCAACCTCTAAATCCCTAAAGTGCTAGGACTTTATAGGTTTCTATCAAGTTATTGTTGCATAATATTATAATCCAAAATAAGTCTAAGGAGAAGGAGGTGCTAGGGCGTAGAAGTGCCTACACCCTAGCCACCTTCCTTCTAGAGGTCAAGAGCCTAGGAGGACTTAAGGTATTACTCCTCCTAAGTTTATTTTCCCTCTTATATTTGAGTATAATCACTTTGTTATCATACCTAAAAGAGAGTCGCCAACCTTGACTCTATCACCCTCTTGAAGGCACTAGTATTCATTTCTCACTTCCTTGACAAGAAATCATCAATATGCACTCAAACTTATACTTGCTATCCTACCAACCACTACTAACCCTAACCTAGTCTAGAACTACTAATTGTCGACTTGTTGTTGTCATAATCATTGTTACAACCCTTATCTAGCAGCCTATCCAAGCTTCTTGACCAGTAGAATTAGCCCATAATTTGCATGAGGCAAAGTACTCTCAATTGAAGATAAAGTGTGCACTTAAATTGGTTTTACAAAGTGCATTTATGAAGGTGTATTACAGATGTCATATTTTGCTTTTTGTTGTTACAACCATCATGTAGCAACCTATCTAATTTTATTTACAATCCTAATCAATTCAGAATCTGCATATGACATAGCATTATCATCTAAGTGTTCAAGTATTACATTACATTGTCATTCAAAGAATTTTTTGAAGAAAGTATTGCAGTTGTCATTGCATTATCTTATGTTGTTGTACATGTCTTAAATGATGCACATACTTATTGTCTAGCACTATTTCTTATAAGTTCATTGTCTTGCTGAAGCATTAATATCAATCGTTGCTTGTAAACTGGAACAATTGTTCATTGTTGTCTTGGTTAAGGGTAGGTACACCTTTTTTTATCCTTTTTTCTTCATCCTTCAAGACACAAATCTGATTTGAGTGACCTAGAGAGAGGGGTGGTTTACCTTATCCTTTTCCCTTCATCAAACCACTAGGTCTTGGGACGTCTCCCTTGGAATGGATTTATCCTTCTCCTAAATAGAAAGGGGTATCCTATTGAGGTGAAAGTGATAGGATTACCCCCTTGTTATGCCCATCTAGTTTTACTTGACTTGGGCTTTGGGCAAGTACAGATTGTGAGATAACATTTTTGGCACCGTTGTTGGGAAACACTAAGTCAATTTTCCTCAACGAAGCTTTTTCGGTAATCCTTTTACTCAAACTCTTTACTTTACAAATCTTATCCGACGACTCCACTGAGGGTGATCCCCTCACTCCCTTTGATGATACCTAAAAGGATTATCTGGCGACTCCACTAATGACAAAGCCAACCATGGTTTCTCAATTGGACCCGAGTGATTTCAAACCCTTGGATATGAGTGAAATCCCAGGTTATCCTCAAGCGATGCCTTCATGGTATAAAAAATGGTTGCCTAGATTTATTGGTAATGATGCAACCATGGCTGACGAACATATGGATAAATTTTGGGCTTTCTTCCAATTTAATCCTATAAGTGACGATGTCGAAGACTTGGCTATGAAACTCTTTTCATTCACTCTTCATAATGATGTTGGAACTTGGTATGAAGGTCTCCTTGATAAAGGCATCAAGACCATGGATCAAATTGAGGAAACCTTCTTGAATGAATGGTCACTTTATAAAAGGTTTTACGCCCTAAATATTTTGGGATGCCCAAACCCCTTTCCTCTTGGTTTGGTAGACAATTGTATGAAATTTGATGGAAACCCATCCCTGTCTAACCCTCATGTCATGAAATTCTTGAAATATGTTTCGGAGACAAAATTAAGACATCAGGATGTACTAGTAAGATTGTTCTTATTATCTCTGGGAGCAGACCAAAGGGAGTGGGTTAAGCATGATATCATCCCGAAGAGTATAATTTCTATTAAAATCTTCATTTTACTTTTCCTCAAAAGGTGGGACCTAGCCATGTGATTGTACAAACATAATTCAACCGTCCAAAAGGAAGGGTTACACCCTAGACTTATTGAGGAAGACCAAGATCAACAAGAATTTGAAGAGGGGGTCCCTGATGAAGGTTACAAATCCCATGAGGAAGACAAAGAATTTACTATCGAAGATAATGAGGACCTGGTTGAAAAGCGAGAGATTGAAGATATCAAACATGATGATGAAGTGTTGATGTGTGCTCCTCCCTCTGATGAAGCCTTCCAAGATCCTATCCTTTCTGCACAATAAGAAGAGAATGAGGTTAATCATTTTTTGTTCCAAGTTTTTGATGATACCCTATTCTATGATTCAGAAGGTGAAGAAGTCAAGGAATCCTTGGATGAACTAGGTCCTTTGAGTTGTAATGAAGGTGATGATGTGATTGATGAGTTTATATCTATTGGGAGACATGGATGGGATGTGATTGGTCATGATAGAGATCCCATTTACGACATTTATGACATTGAGGATCACAAACATCATATGATATTGCTATTGATTCTGGTACTCGGCAATAAGGAGATGATATGGTTAGAGATATTTTCCAAACACCCAAGGATGACCTTGTGCAATGTTCTCACGATGATTTATGGTCATACCTTGAGGGTTTTGATGAACATACCTTTGAGCACTTGGATTTATTCGAAGATTTTCGACCACCTTCGTGCTTATATTTTGATAAGGATGGGGACATTGTTTTCTTGAAGAAAGAGACTTGTTATAAGGTTTTCCAACCCCTTCAAATCCTTTATCTCGCTATGTCACTAAGGATGCAGTTGGAAAACATGTCCCTTATCTCAAGTTTTGTCTGGGGCAAGGCCTTCTTTTAGAATTCAAGGGTAGGTTGAATGCCTTAAGAAGAAGTGTATTATCTCGATCCTTCAACTTTCCCCTAAGAAGTTGTCATCCATCCTTTAGGTTCTTGTTAGTCCCTTCTTAGACCTAGGGGGAATGATTACATCCAAGGTAGTCAACCTTCAGACTCTTTGAGTCAGCTTCTTAAGCCTTTGACCTTTCACAATCCTTTTCTGATATGGATTGAGCACTTTCCTAGAAGTGTGACTTGGCATAGTTTTGTCCCTCCCTCCCACCTCCATGAGCTAGATTTTACGATTTCTTATGATATGATGCATGCTCTAACTCATGTTATTTTTGTGCTTAAGTTGTCATTGTTTTGTTTTATGATGAAGCACAGAGGTAGGTATTATGAGGTATTGTTAGGATGGTTTCACTGGTTATTTAACTACACCTAGCATTCAACCAACATGTAAGTAAGCATTTTCATCCATTGTACATACCATTGCATGCCATCTTAGTGTAAGCATAGTATAGTTGCATCTACATATTTGCTTTGCTTCATTTCTATATATGTATGCTCATGATCATGTGTTATATTAGAATTGATTTCATTTTGGTTTTTCATATTATACATGGACAAAGGGTGATATCACCACCTTAAGTATTATTGGTATCTTTTGTTGATATTTAGCAGGCACAAGTCATACCAGAGATGTTGAGGTTCTCACGCGCTCTACGGTGAGCACATGTCCCCGAGTTGGAGACAGATGTTACCCCCTAGCCTAGGGGTAACTAAGGATATCATGTCTCAAGGCCCACGGGTTCCAGGAATGGAGTACCGAGAGCTAGATGATTTGAGCATAGCCTCGAAGGGCCCCTCTTTTCTTCAATACAACCTACACATCGCCAGCAGTAGTCTCCATCACATCGGCCTGGTCCCACGAGGCTATGGGTCTTGATCCATGAGGTAATCAGTCAAGGTATCATGGTATGTATCACTCTAATATTTGAAGCACTTGAATATGTTGTATTGAATCTTTCTTGATTTAATGTTTGCTTGGAATTTATGCTCTTTGCCTTGTTTAAACCTGGGAGGGTGACATGGTGCCCTAGCAAGTCGGTTCCCCTTAGGATAGGATGCTACTGAGTGGTTGCTTGAAGGTTCATCGTCCATTTCCACCATACTTACCAATTTCCATCTTTATTCCTTCCACTTCCCCATCTTTTTGGCATTGGGATGAATTAAACTAGGAAGGGTTGTACCTTGCCTCATGGGAAGAAGAGGTTAAAGGCCCATAGGGTAAAAGCGGTTGTCAAAATATAAAATCCAATCATAAAACCTTTAAGATGCTTCACCCAGGGATCCTTGAGAAAGCAATGAAATGCTTCTTCGTAAGGGATAGGGGACCCACAAAATGAGTAATGATGAATACTCAAGGTGTTGGTTGGGGGATAGGAGGTCTCATCATAAGTCAGCCTATCATGATCATAAGTATTTAGCGGTATGACATTACCATCATCTGGTTACCGAGATAGGGTAGAGGATCTTAGTTGCATGATTGAGGGAAAGGGGATCTCATCACGAAGCAACCTTCTCATTTTTGCAAGGTATTTGTGAATGACATTGTGATATCTCGACACCAAGCCAGGACAATGGCCTCCAACTAATTCCTTGAAACATGAAAGAAAGAGATAATAGGAAAAATGGAAAACAAATGGTCTTGGAAAATTTCCATTGGAGACAAAGGGCGACTCACCCTCTATAAAGGCACCCATAGGTAAGGCAATACAAACCCTTGTATGTCATGAACCCCATGCCTAAGAGTTTACCCCACATCATATCACATGACTGGGATTGGTTCCACCTAGGAAACACCCTAGACTTATGGTCTATTGACCCAATATGACATCTTGAGACCCTCTCCAAACCTGGATTTGGAAAATTGTTAAACCTCTTTGAGCATTTGTTTGGGTTAGGGGGATTTAATGCAAATGTTTGGGTGTTTTCATTATTAGATGTGATTTACTTGCTATGATACTTGTGGCTCATGGACCCCTAGAGGGCGCACTTGTTTTCTTTATAGGACTTTACCCGGTGGACAAATATTCATGAGGAGATGATCAGTACGGACCTTCATGAGGGCCTAAAGCCCATGGATGGACGCTGAAGCCCCAAGCAAGGGGCATGACAGAGATTGTTGACTTGTACCATGAAGAAGGAAGTTGTTTCCTTTGGAGACACTTTGGAAGGCCTAGACCGAGGATTCCCAGCTTCTCCCACCTGGACGTTAGCCCTTGGAGGCCCTAGATGTTACCACTATAGTCCTAGACGTCACCTAGGGCTAGGGTTTGATATTTTGGAGGCATCAATGAGGCTTATGGCATGTGTGGGCATGAATTAATTCCTTTGGCAGCCTAGCATTGCATCTTTCTTGCTCAACATACCACACATGGGGCTCAACGTCACCTTAGAGGAGCATGACGTCGCCCTTAATGGTATTTTAAATGTAATTTTGTTTAATTTTGTTAAAATACAATGAATTGATAAGGTCGGCCCAACAGTTTTGAATTTAAATTAATTTTGAGCCTCATTTGGTATAAATAAACAAAAAGTACATTCTTTTTTCATCATAACTTGTCCTTGGAGACAAGAGGACTGAAATTTCCGCCCTCTTGATGGGTACTTGGCTGAAATAGTGAGGTGCATCTCTCTTGGAGGCTTGTTTTGGTAACTTGGATTAAATTTATGAAGTCTTATGGCAATCTAGTGTTGTTTTGCATGATTATTCTTGGTGCAAGTAAGTAAATTATGCTTTTGTCATTTATTGGAATGGTTATGGTATGGTTTTACTTGCTCATATAAGATTATGAAATTGCATGCCTAATTAATGCTCAAAGTTAAGGAACTTAAGATATTACTTCCTTGCTTTACGTTTGCCAAGCTTTATTTAATTTATCTAGTAATTTTTCCAACCTCTAAAGCCCTAAAGTGCTAGCACTTTAGAGTTAGCTATCAAGTTATTGTTGCATAATATTATAATCCAAAAGAAATCTAAGGAGAAGGAGGCACTAGGGCCTAGAGGTACCTACACCCTATCCACCTTCCTTCTAGAGGTCAAGATCCTAGGAGGACTTAAGGTATTACTCCTCCTAAGTTTATTTTTCCTCTTATATTTGATTACAATCATTTTTTTATCATCCCTAAAAGAGAGCCGACAACCTTGAATCCATCACCTTCTTGAAGGAACTAGTCTTCATTCCTCACTTCCTTGACAAGAAATCATCAATCTGCACTCAAACTTCTACTTGCTATCCTACCAACCACCACTAGCCCTAACCTAGTATAGAACTACTAACTGTCGACTTGTCGCTGTCATAATCACTGTAACAACAATTATCTAGCAGCCTATCCAAGCTTCTTGATCATTTGAATCAACCCATAATTTGCATGAGGCAAAGTACTCTCAATTGAAGTTAAAGTGTGCATTTAAATTGCTTTTACAAAGTGCATTACTAAAGGTGTATTATAGTTGTCATATTTTCCTTTTTGTTGTTTTTACAGCCATCCTGTAGTAGCTTATCTAAGTTTATTTACAATCCTAATCAATTCAGAATTTGCATATGACATAGCATTATCATCTAAGTGTTCAAGTATTACATGCATTTTCTGAAGAAAGTATTGCAGATGTCATTGCTTTATCTTATGTTGTTGTACATGTCTTAAATGTTGCACATACTTATTGGCTAGCACTATTTCTTATAAGTTAATTGTCTTGTTGAAGCATCAATATCACTTGTTGCTTGTAAACTGCCATAAATGTTGATTATTATCTTGGTTAAGGGCAGGTACACCTTTTTTTACCCTTTTTGCTTCATCCTTCAAGACACAAACCTGATTTGAGTGACCTGGAGAGAGGGGTGGTTTACCTTATCCTTTTCCCTTCATCAAACCACCAAGTCTTGGGATGTCTCCCTTGGAGTGGATTTATCCTTCTCCTAAATGGAAAGGGGTATCCTATTGAGGTGACAGTGATAGGATTACCCCCTTATTATGCCCATCTAGTTTTACTTGCCTTGGGCTTTGGGCAAGTACAAATTATGCGATAACATGACCCAAGAAGGGCATGTACCTCATTTCATGGGAAGAAGGGGTTGAACGCCTAAAGGGATTGTTGTTGGATAAAAAGATAAAATCCTAGATATAGACCTTCCATATGCTTTGCCCAGGGATCCCTTGAGAAAGCAATGAAATGCTTCTCTGTAAGAAAAGGAGGAACTACAAAAATAAATGATAATGAATGCTTAAGGGGTTAGTTGGAGGATGGGAGGTCTCATCACGAGCCAACCTATCGTGATCATGGGTATTTAGTGGTATGACATTACCATCATCTGGTCACCAAGCTAGGGTAGTGGCTCTTAGTTACACAACTGAGAGAAAGGGGGTCTCATCACGAGCGAGCCTTCTCATTTCCATAAGGTATTTGTGAATGACATTGTCATTATCTCGACACCATGTTAGGACAATGCCCTTCAAATTGTTCCTTAAAACATGAAAGAAGTAAAGAGTGGAAAGAAGATGGGCTTGGAAAAATTGCATCACAAACAAAGGCGCCACACACCCTCTACAAAGGCACCCATGAGTGAGATAATACGAGCCCTTGTATGTCACGAGAATCATCGACCTATGAAGTCTAGACCCCTTCCACCTCATCATCTAATACATGAACTTGAAAGGCCATCCTTGGGAGCATCCCATACTTGAGGGATTTGGTCTACCCAATAGGACTCCTATGACACCCCTCTCATACTTAAACTTGGTCAATTGTATAGGGTTTTGAGCATTTGTTTAATTTGATGAGGTAGTTTTTATGCACATGTTTAGGTTCCTTGCTTATTATATGTGGTGTACACTTGTCATGATATCTTTGAATTGAGATCTTTGGAGGGCGTACCCTTTTTGTTTTGCAGGACCTTTCTTGGTGGCCAGTTTTGGGAGAACAAGCCTAGCTTGGGCTTCCATGGGGCAAGAATACCACAGGATGGATGCCTCGGACCCGCATGCTAGATGGCAGAGACATGCCTTTGGAGGCCTAGAAGACATCATGACGGGCCTAACCTAGCCTCTACCACCCAAACGACTTTCCTAGGAGAGGCAAAACGTCACCTCCTTGAGGGTTGACGTCATGAAGGGGCTAGGGTTTGGTGGTGATGGAGTTGCACATTGACACTTGGTATATATTCACCAGATGAGGCATGGAGAAGGCTTGGTGCATGAAGAAGAGGCTCGAGGACCCCAATGAGTCCCACATCTTCTCCAATGACTTGCTCAAGTGCCAAAACATCCCCTAAAGGGGTGATGTCATCTTACTTTAGGGTTTCTTTTTTGAAAAAGTACATTTTAAGATCTATTGTTTAATATTATTTGTGTAAAAGGGGAAATATTAGGTTTGTTGAACCCTATCTTATGTTTTACCCTAAAATTAAGTGGACAAACTATGTGTTAGACATTTTGTATAAATAGAGATCATGTGAATCTCATTTCATAACATAACTCTCCCATTGTGAGAAGTATTTGGCTGAAATTTCCGCTACTCTTGGTCATTATGGTGTTTCTCTCTTTTGAAATGTATTTTGGTGAATGTCTCTTGGTGAATGGATGAGGAGTGATGCGCACCCCTTAAAGGCTTGCTCTGTTGACTCTTGGATGAAATTTCCATGGTAAACTAGGGTTTGATATCTCATTTCTTGGATTAGGTAAGGAAAAATATGCATATGATATTTCTTTCTTGCTTATTTTTTGTTATTCTTGGTGGAAACCCTAGGGAGGAATATGTGGGATACACCCTCCATATTTTCTTCATCTTTTTGTTAAGGTTATAAGTCTTTTCTTGAGTAAGGGTTGCTATGAGAAATACGAGTGTGTAGACCCTCCTATATTTACCCTAAGTTGGTTGGCATACCCTAAGGAGTAAGAGGATTTACACCCCTAGGGTTGTTTTTTTTTATCTAACTTCTACTTTAAAGACTCCATTGACCCAATTTTAAAGGCACTAATCTGAATTTTTTGCAATGGAGAAATAAAATAGTGCATTGGGAAACGTGATTTTTTTTCCATTTTAACTTTTTGCAATCTGGGTTTTATTTCTCATGCCTATAGCACTTCTAAGACACTAGGGCATCCCCTCTAAAGGGGTATTTCTTTCTGTTGTTACAAACATTCATCTTCATCCATTAGGACTAGAGAAACCCTAATCTAACTTTTTCAATAACTCTTAAATCAACAATTGAAAGTTGCTTAAAGTTTGCACACATAAACTACTAGGCCTAGCTCACTTTTTGGAAAAGTTTGGGGGATTTTTAGTGGCTGATAGTCTTTCTGTAATAAATTGTTTGCTACATCCATAAGGCTGATTTATATTTGCTCCAGAAAGTGTTTACAACAACCTTACCTTTTACGCTAGTATCTTGGTCTTTGAATCTTGAGTTTCAGTAGTGTTTAGCTAGTTTATCTCTTGCATCTTTCACTTGATTTCTAGCATTTGTTTAGCAGCTAATTGTGCTATTTTATTGTTGATATATATTGTTACTAACAATTTCTATCAGGTACATCAAGATTAACTTGCTTTCCCAATTGATATATTGCATTGTATCCTTGTTTTCCTTGTCTCTCGGGTAGGTATTATATCTTTGCAAGCCTTTCAAAGATTTGAAAACCTCAATCAACTCTTAAGACTTATTACCAAGTTCCCTTTTCCATATAGAAACTTGACCTTTAGGGGCATCCATTCATACATCACATTTTTTGTCTCAATCCCCCCTAGGGTCATCGGGATTCCCCCCTTGATGTGACTACCTCACCTATAAAGTGACGGGAACACCTACCTAAGGTGACAAGGGGTAGGTGCTCTCTAAGTTGTCACCATTTTGGTGGTTGGGTCAGGCTTTTCCCAACCTACAACTTGTGCAATAACACAATGTATCCTAGATTTCCTTTGATGATTGCTCCATATATACATGATATAGCTCTGAATCTAAAAGAGCAAGGCCATTGATGGTTTTGGATTTATCATCTCTACTTTGGCATTCTAATAATTTAATTGGATTTCTCAATGCTGACTCATTCCCTTTTACCATTCCCCATGAGGATTTGTTCATCTGATGCATTTGGATTTTTATTTCCCAAGTGTGGATATCCAAACCAAGGTATTTCTCTAATCAAATTTCCATGCTTAACATCCTCAAAGAATTGATGTCTTTTGTCTATTATTTTGTATATTCCAATATGTATTCCATGAACGTGATCAACAAGTGCCCAAGCTCTTCTCTCCTCTCCACACTTCTTGGAGGGGAGGGTATGAACCCAACAGTGAGAGAGTCTCTCAAGCGAAACAAATTCCATGTATGGGGAAACCATCCATTCAAATGAGATCCATGAGTGAACGTTTGCTAACAACAAACATACAATAAAATGAAACAAAATCCCACCAGTTCACAATAATTATAATATTTCCTCAACTTAGGTGGGATACCCCATTTTTGTTGGTGTTTCTCCAAATGAGCTACACACTAAGCATGTTCAAATTCTTCCATTATATAAAACCCATGAAAATTTGCTCAAAATGGGAGGGATGCATTCCTAACAAAAAGAAACATCCTAAACCAAAGAAAATAGCTTAATGAGTCACGGTATCAGATTCATGAGGATGACTCTATTAGCATTCAATATTAGGTGGAAAATAATGAGGTGGATGTGTTCATTGAGAGCAATTCATGCTAGGAATAATGACGATATGGCAAGTGAAGCAAGTTGTTAGGCATGGGCACAACAACATCCTTGCAATGGATTATACTTTTTGCACAAACAAATACAAGGTATTTTGATTTCTATTTGCCTTATTTACCATGTTGGCATTATTTTTTCGTGGTAAGAATTCATGAAAATCTTGTTTGCAACAAACTTGTTTATTAGGATGACATTATTGCTCTCTTATATCAATTCATGAAATGTTTAATTATAGGGATCATAATTTCTTATATGTCGATGTTATTGTTCAAGCGGTTTTATTTTTTTTTCCATGGAAAAAAGTGTAATTCTATTCATCCAAAGAGAACCAAATTACATTATGTAGGTGCCTTAAGCACGACCCAATCATGGGTGGAGAAATTCGAAAAGAAAAACCCCGAAGGGGCACAAAAGATGGCTGGTAAGCCACAAGGAAAATACAATCAACATGAAACTAGGGAAAAGCCCCAAATAGGCCGGACAAAAACCATATACAAGATGTTCCTCCATGGAAATAAACCCAGAAATGCAATCCCAACAAACCATGGTGGCTAGATGGACCAAGTCAAAGTGGTATGAGAACATCTCACTTCAACAGAACCAGATAGCAGCAGCATCATTGAAGGCCACGACCAATAAAATACCAGCAAAAGAGATGACCAGAAGCTGCACACCCTCCCCAAGGACCTCAAAGTACCAAACATTGCACGCTCAAAGATATGGCCAAACCCCCACCAGATAGGAGGAAGAAAGTCATCAACAACCACCAAAAGGAGTCGGATCTAAGCATACATCAAAGCTTGAAACCAACGAAACCAAAGAACCGCAAACCAGAAAGCAGAAGATCCAAGATCCAAGTCCCGAACCGAGATCCAAGCATCCACGAAAGTTGATCTAATACATGAGATTCTAATCCAAACCAGAGAAGACACATCCACCAAAAAAACCACAACGAACACAACAACACCAGTCTCCTGTAAGGCATGAGCTCCATAACTAACGGAGCCAGCACAACCCCAATCACAAGAGAGATGAGGCAACACTAGTGCTTGCTATAGACACGATGGGGGAAATTCACGGTGCTTGCATCAGACTCGACGGGGGAAAATCGTGGTTCTTGCAGCAAACTCGACGAGGGAAAATCCGTGGCTCTGTAGCTAGGGTTTACCCCCACTACAGAGCCCCTTCCTTGTTGTGCCTCTCTAAAATAATATAACCTATTAATTAATTAATAAAGTCAAAAGAGTGTTAAACAAAAAATTGAACAACATGGGGGTGGGCTTTGATCCACTTATGTGTGCACGGGTCACGATATCATTTTTAATATAATATCTCTGGGTGCAACCACACGTTCGAACACTACCTCAAGGTGCCCCCATGGATTCAGGTTAGGCCTTCATGGGAATTGAACCTTGCCCAACGATGAAAAACTCCTCACTTTCCACCATTGGATCCAATCCCCTTGGGCTTAAAAATTTGAAGGACATGGGGGTGGGCTTTGATCCACTCAAGTGTGCTTCAAGCGATTTTATTTACCTAGACGACACTATATTATGTACAATGAATTCATGAACTACTTGTTTATAGTGGCCTAATTTACTAGGTAGGTGTTATTATTTTGTAGTTTGAATTCATGAAATGCTAGTTTAGAGTGTTATTGTTTTGAAATCTATATTCACGGATTGGTTGTTTCTAGTGGCCTTGTTGACCACAATGACACTATATATCTATAATATTGTATTCATGAAATATTATGCATGACAATATCCTTTATACACCATTTTTTCTTTTGACACACATAAAAATGGCATTCCTGTCTATTGGGTCATATCAAAGAATGAAGTGCAGGAAATAGTTGTGACATGGCTCTAGGCATTTCACCAACGTGTTTTGACTTCATGTCCCACATGGAAACCTTCATTATTTCTTGTGGATTACACACTTGTAGAGATCTAGACTATATTATGTGCATATCTGAGAATTTGTATTTCCTTCATTTCCTTGTGTAATTATTTAGTTGTTAGTTGTTCACCCAAATATTGTTCATCAACATTCATCCACAGTGATGTGTTTGGCTATTCGATAATTCTCTACATCTAGCACGTGCTTCGTTGCTGGCTAGAAAATTTGACCAAGTATGTTTGTGACACTAAAAGGGAGATAAAAATGTCCAAGTCTCGAGGGAATGCAATGCATCACTCATTGCAAATCGAGGATGCCACAAACAAATTGCTAGAGTTCTATGGAAAGTTCTTCTAGCAAATTGGTTTCATGAACTAGTTCAAAGATTAGTTGGAGCCACAACTAAGTAAGTATAAATTTGTCACAGTGACACATTGTTGTTGGTGATTTTTCCAACATTATTTCTAAATCTGTAATGATGATAAATAGATTTTGTTGGTGATTTGGCCAACTTTATTTCTAAATTTGTCACGGTAATAAATGGTTATTTTTGGTAAATTTTCTAGTGTTATTTCTAACTCTATCACATTGATACTTTTTTATTGTTGGTGATTTGGCCAATGCTATTACTAAATCCATCACAGTGATAATTTGTTATTGTCGATGATTTGGCCAGTGTTATTTCCAAATATGTCATAGTGATAATTCATTATTTCTTAGATCTATCACAATGATAATTCGTTATTGTTGATGATTTATCCAACATTATTTCTTATGTTGATATGTCATGTGAAGTTTTGTAGGTATGTGAGCCAAAACATGTAGGGACTTTCAACATTCAATGTAGGAAACAAATGCTTCCATTGAGTCATACCATGATCACATCAAACAACGGTTCCTTAGAGAGGTTAGTGTTCAATGCCAATTCCATGTCCTTTTGTTCCAACAATTTATGTAAAAATGAATAAAAACAATTATGTATTAATTATGGCGTTATACATATTGTAAAAACTACTACTAATTTGATGTCGTTGTTATGTTAGGTCGACGACACATATTCTCATGTAATGGATTGGCTTATTGGGAAACTCATAGTGCAAGTACGCGCCTACTATTAGTTTGCTTTGTTCATGAAAGAAAACAAATTTGCTCATAATTTTGTAGTAGACCACATGTGCACGACATCATGGTAAAACACTTAACATCTTGGACATAAATGGCATTATACATATTGGAAACACTACTACTAATTTGATGTTGGTGTTATGTTAGGTCGACGATGCAACTTCTCATGGAATGGATTGGCTTATTGGGAAACTCACAGTGCAAGAACGCACCTACTATTAGTTTGCTTTGTTCATGAAAGAAAAAAAATTGCTCGTAGTTTTGTAGTAGACCACATGTGCAAGACATCATGGTAAAACACTTAACATCATGGACATAAACATCCTTTATGACCCTACCAACCCTAATATTATGAACATCAAGTCACAATTTGGATGATCATATATGTTCTACATAAATAGTAATAGGCCCTTAATGCATAGGGAGATCCTTAACTATTTGAAAATCCCCTTCAGATGTGTTGTATGCCACCCTTATGGACATGTTACAGACGAATGTAGTTTTAGGTTTGAGAAGAAGGTGTCGAGGAGAAATATCCCTTGTAGAAATGAATAAGTGAAGGGGGGTGTAAACCCTATAGAAGGGGAGAAGAAAGAAGTTGGAACCCACCCATATGAAAGACAAGTACAGAAGAAGGCATAAGGCATAATAGAAGTTTTAATGGACATATAAGAAATGAATCCAGAAAGAGCTCATGCCTTTCTTGACAAAAATCTTCGCGAAAGTCCAAAGTCAAGGCAAAAAAGGCAACGAAAGGATATTTGAGCTAAAGATATTAAGAAAGAGAAACCTGGTAAGTTAATCCCCTTCCAAACAAATTTCGCTCTACCTTCAAAAAAAGGTAGCCTTGAATTAGGGGATAAAGACAATTGTCCATTACCTTCTGAAATGGGTAGAGGACCTGCAGGTGGATATAAAATCTAGGGGGTTAAGGTTGTAAGGGGAAGGAAAGAATCAATACTCCTAGATGGAAGGAGAATTTAAAAATCTCCTATGAAAAACAAAGACATTAAGGAGGTTGGGGATTTCTCTTGTAGTGTCTATATTGTTTATAATCCTGGCCTTAAGGAAATCCTTGGTATCTAATCTAGTTCAAGATGCCAACTAAGACCTAGAAAAGGGGACAATGGAAATGTCAATGACAACATAGAAGGAGGATTAGAGTTTGATCCTATTCAAGAAACACATTCAAATAACCAAGGGAGAAAATAATATCTACACCATGCACATGAGAAAACCTTGAAAGATATATAGCAAGGGAAACAAAAATCATTGAAAGGGGTTCTTCGAGAAGTAAAAAAACCCCTATGGGTTAACCCATGATAATATTATCCCTTAATGATAAGGGGTTAGGTATTCCCTCAAAAACACTAGCCTCGGTAAGGCTAGTGGAAGTATCCAAGCCAGATTTTATCTCAGTTCAAGAAACAATGAGGGGAGGGAAGAAGATGGTAGAGGCTTTAGAAACAATATTAAGGGAACAATATTTTCTAGCACTAGATGCAAATGAGGCCTTGGGTGGTTCAATTACTGGGTGGAAAAACAATATCCATTTATAGAACTCTTCTTTAACTGCAACAAGTATTTGTATAGATTTTAGAAATGGCCCATATGATGACAAGAAGACATTCTAAGATGATTTATTGTATTAAGGAGTTATTAATTAGGATAATATCATTATAGGGGTGATTTAAGCTTTACTGCAAGCAATTATGAGGTCTAGGGAGCAAGTGCAAAGAAGGACAAATGTATTGATTATTTTAAGCATACGAGTGAGGATGCAATGATAGTAGATGTGGATCCCATTAAATAGGTTCTCAAGCAGTTGCATCTAAGAGGATGGATAGTTTCCTAGTATATGAAACTATTTTAATAAAGGTTGAGAAAATTAGAACATGGGTTGAAGTAGGTGGGGTTCAAATCATTTGCCAATTCTTCTCCAAATTGATAAAAAAATATATGAAGCCAACATTACCCTTTAAGTTTAACCCTAAATGGTCAAAGGATGAAGAATGTATCAAGTGTGTAAAAGAGGAATGGAGGGGATGTGATCCTTCATTAAGGGACTCTGCAATTTTCCAATTTCCAAAGGCCTTGGAGAAAGTGAAAATGTAGTAGCAATATGAGCT
>JASDQU010099973.1:288586-304045 GCA_032191745.1 Picea mariana | reverse complement strand
AACCCATTTCACTACAGGACGAGGCGATCGTTTTGAGCTACATAGCGACAGATTCCGACGGTGGAATCTATTGGGGCGCATTCAGTGTCCAAGGAGGGGCGCAAACCCCCCAGGGTTTCAGATCTAGAGCCGTAGAGGTCCGTTCTGGATTTCGTCAGACAGTATTTCCATTGCACCAGCCAGGGCGCATTGATTGGAGCAGTTTTGAGATCATTCCGACGGTTGAGTTTTGAGATCCAGTTTTCCAGCTGATATCGGTCACCGTGCTCATCCGGGATCGTTATTTTGGTTATTCTATCCGTGCATGCAGCAGATCTGCTGTCTTCTTGCGGTCACGGGTATTTCTTTGTCATTTGATTGTATTCCAGTACAGATCCATGAGATCTGACTGACGTTTAGTTGATATATTTCAGTAGGCGATTTGTATTCCCACGCATGCACTGTTATTATTCATGATATTGAGTTATTGGCCTTATCTGCTATTGCATGCGTCATTTTATGATTGTAAAACCTTTGTTATGCTACATGCAACTATAATAACCTACATGCAACCATAATAACTGACATGCAAACACTATAAACAAAGATCATCTACATCAAACCCTAAAACGCATCCAGAAACCCCCAGAGTATCAGATCTGCACGTAGGAGCAGTAGGATCGTAGCAAATATCTTGATCAGCCGGATCAGGGATATTTCAATCTTGTATGCTTCACAAAACTTGCAAAAGATTGTTAAACCTTTGGTGTCACCTACAACAGAGACTCAAATGGCATGTTAGTTAAGCAAAACATGCATGCACATTAAATCTCTAGTATAGATAAACAATAGGATAAAAATGCAAACAAGCTTAGTGATCCTATCCTAATGAATAATAATACCCTTACAAAGGCCAACTTTGACAATTTAAATAAGCAAGAAATTGAAACAATATCACCTCATAGAATTCATGCACATGACAATCATCCACACTCTAGCCAAGCCACCATTGACCTCCAAAGTCTTTTATTCCAATAGCAAAAGGATCTTACAACAATATTACAACAAGCAAAGCCAAACTCCCAATAGCTAACAATGGAGGATAGAGCTTGCATATATAGTACATTGGGTGGGGATCCCAAGAGAGGGGAGCGCACCACATGGAGAGGGAGGGTGCACCACTTGTTGAACAAATGAAGGACAAGTGTGAGAGATGGGCTGCCACCTCTCTTCAAATTCCAAGAGGGTGCCATGTGTGAGAGAAGGGTGGAGACAGGGGTGCACTTCATCATTGGGGAAATCTCTAACACATAGTGGGCAGCCACTTAACTTGACTCCAAGCTCTCTCAACTCACCCTTGCGTGCCAACAAAGCCTGGTGAAGCTTAGTTGACTCAAAACATGTTTAAACATGTTTCCGGCATGTTTGCTAAAAAATAGCACTTGCTGATTTTTATTTATTTTTTGCCTTTTATTTGACATTTTTGAGCGAAAGTGACTTTAAGTGATTAAATAATCACTATTTTCCCTCAAAAAGATAATACTTAGGTAAAATGGGTATTTTGAGTGTGAAAACGAATACCCCCAAGGCATATAATGCCTCCTACTACCACTTATTTAACTTGGGCATTATTTACAATTAAAATATCTCGTTTTTTGCAGGAAAATTTTTATTTGCAAAAACACTAAAAAACCTAAGGGGGACTTGGCGCATTTCTATAAGACTCTAGGAGGATGATTAGCATGGTAATATACATTAGACTCTAGACTTAGACAACACACACTAAGGCCAAACCATCAGTACACACTCCAACTTTGGAGGTGGTGAGTGAAAAAACTCAGAAATTATAACTCGCTTAAAAAATTCAAGCAAGATATAATTAATAAGTAAAAAAACACTAGAGTAATGTACTCGTGATTAAGTCTTAGGGGGGTAAGCCTTTTACAAATTTCATCATGCTAACTCATCTTATTACAATTCCCCATGGGGGTATGGAAATGTGGTATAAAGAAGAAGAAGAAAAGTGGCCATAATGGCCAACTGGACTTCTGAACTCTAAATTTTGAACCAGTATTTGTTCAAGCTTTGGCGGCTCAACTGCAAGTCCATCCTAGTGCAACTTGGTGGGTAACACTTCCCACAATAGTTTACATGTATAACAACCATGGGCATTACACTAAACATACTCGAAAAATAGATGAGATAGCAAAGGAATTTTATTATGGACAAAATCTGAAATACAACAGCAATAATACTCTAATGGTTGATGTAGCAGCTACAGTACAACAACACAAACACAATACTCAAGCAAAACCTGGAAATGGTGCCTCAATCTCTTCAATAATTGTTGCCACAGCCCCAAGCATTATCTAGATTAGTCGATGGCCTCCTACTATTGTAATACCTTCCCACGATTTTGTTGGATTACTGAGAGGGGGGGTGAATCAGTAATAGCGTAATTATAATCATTTTTCTCCAAATAATCCAAGTGTTATATCAATGTAGAATTATTATCCAATAATGAGCAATAAGAAATGAACAATCACACACATACACAGTACACCAATGTTTTACATGGAAACCCAAATCAGGAGAAAACCACGGAATGTTTTTTCTTATATGTCTTGAAGAATTGCATTCATTAGAAGCACCAACTTCCTTTGTTTTCTAGCTGCAACTGGAAGGAGGCTCCAACCCCCTAGTTTCTCAGGCTACAACCTGAGGGAAACTCCAACTCCCCAATTCTCTGGCTACAACCAGAAGGAGGCTACAACCCCCTAAGTTCTCCGGCTACAACCGGAAGGTGGCTACAACAACCTGTCCTTGCCCCGTCCAACCGCCCTGAAGTAGAAGTAGAATGATGGAACCACAGTCACACTATCACTGTGAGATATACCACTGTAAACCTGTACCAATAAACCTGAACCATGCATCAACTTGTACCTCATCCTGTAATCAACCTGTACCATAAACAAGTGCATCAACCATGCACCAACCTGTACCATAAACAAGTGCATCAACCATGCACCAACCTGTACCAAACAATCTGTAATCAACCTGTACCATAAACAAGTGAAACCAACCATGTTCCAAGTATGTACCAATCATGTGTCAACTACCCATCAACTATGACTCATCAATATGTACCAACATCATCAACTGTACACCTCATGTATGTGCCAACTCATCAACTACGTGTCTCAACCATGTACCCAACTTGTACCCCAACCAAAAGCCCTCATCAATTTCATCATCCAAATATGATTTATAACTCTGTAATAGACCTGGTGTATATGATCACATACCTGCAAACCTTCCTTAACTTTAAACAACAAGAGACTAGCATTTACATCAAACTTTTCTTTAGTCTCACATCACTAGTTTTGGATTAGTCAACAACCCTAACTTGAAATAATCATAACTTTGTACCTATAATGAATAAATATCTAAAACTGATACACAATGTTCTTCAATGTGTTTTATGCAATTTCTCCAGGTGTCACTACTTGGAACCTCTCGGAAAATTAGTTATAGCAAAAATGGCATACCTTGTTGAATTCTAACTTATTCTAGAGAGCGACCTTGTAGAGCGTGCTCCGCACGGAATATTTGTTGAATCGATCTGAAACTGTTACACAACATACTACAGACTGTACTCTAACCAACACATTTTGTCTTACTGAATTTGGATCTGTTATGAAGAATTTATGACGTTTTTACCTAAAACACCTATTTTTGACTAGTTTCAGGACTAGCCACAAACCCTATTTTCCACGGAGTGTAACTCCAAAAATACAACGACCCACAAGCTGAATTTTTTACCATAGATACTTGGATATGTTTCCTCAATGGCATAGCAATTTCACGGTTTGAATCATTCTAGAAAAAAATTTATTGCGAAAATGGTGAGATGACCTGTAAATAACATACCTTAGAAAGCACCATCAAAACAATTTATCCTTCATTGAATTTCGGCCTTCTTTTCTTCACCTTCCCTCAGAAATTCGACTTAGATATCCTTTGGTTACCTCAGACACCTATAGGTATTCAATATGCTCAAGTGTGATTTAAATGAGAGATCCTAGCCCCTTATTTATACTCCAAGTAGCTTTCTTAAAAACATCTTCTAGGTCACTTTGCCCACTTTCCTTATTTTAGAGTTAACCCACTTCTAATTTCTCCATTAAATTTATTATTTAAATAATTGATTTTGTATTCACTTTGAATTATAGTGCACTCATCACTTCACTTTATTATTTACCTTTAAAAACTCTTAAACCACTTTGACTACTTTGACCTTTTGGGGCTTCTAGATGACATATGAGGGTCCTCCAACTTCGTAAGGCCATAACTCTCAAACCGTGAGGAGTTATGTGGCGTTCTACATACCACCAGAAATGGAATGACGTGTACTATCCATATAGAATAGTATTACCTGAAAATATATCAGAACTCATACCGTTATCCATCAAACAAACTTGGGTCCATTACCCAAACCCGGGTTCTCCAACTTCTCATGGCCATAACTCTCTAACCGTGAGGAGTTATGTGACGTTCCACATACCACCGGAAATGGCATGACAAGCCATCTAGGATAGTTTCACTGACAAATTCACTGGCGTTCATCTCATTATTCCACAAATAAGAATGGGCTCTCTAACCATACTTCTAGGATAACTCAATCCGCAAAGCGTCTTCCCGTGAGGGCTTTCACCATAAGGGGACCACTTTGGAGTTCATCCATTTCTACTTATTATCAACCATGACAATACAATAATGAATCATCTTTACATCAAACAATCTTGGGTCCATTGCCCAACCTTTGTGTTACGGGGCTTTCTTCAAGGGTTGACATCAATGACAACCAACCTTAATCAACAAGCTCCAAGAGCCCACGGCTCTCTTCCTTGTCTTCTTGATCTGCAAATGACCCCCGTGACCTCCTTTACAGTTCGTGGCTCTGTCAAAAGGGACGGTTGGACCTTCCAAACCCCCGTGGCTTCCACTTAATGGGTCTGCGGCCCCCTTTCTTGACCACGTGGATCCTCAAATGGGCTTGTTACCCCCTAGGCTAGGGGTAACTAAGGAGATTGTGTCTCGAGGCCCACAAGTTCCAGGCATGGAGTGTCGAGAATCGGACGACCTAAGCATAGCCCCGGAGGGCTCCTCTTTTCCTCAAGTACATTCCATATCGCCAACAGTAGCATCCACCACACCGGCCTAGTTCCTACAAGACAGTGGGTCTTGCTCCATGAGGTAATGAGTTTGGGTATCGTGGTATGTATCACTCTGATATTTAAAGCATTTGAACATGTTGCAAAGGATCTTTCTTGATTTCAAAACGATTGCTTGGAATTTATGCTCTTTGCCTTGTTTAAACTTGGGAGGGTGACATGGTGCCCTAGTAAGTTGGTTCCCCTTAGGATAGGTTGCTACTGGGCGGTTCCTTGAAGAGTCATTATCCGTTTCCACCATCTTACCACTTTCCATCTTTATTCCCTCCATCTCCCTAGCCTTTTGAGATTTTCTGGTGTATTGACCCAAGAAGGGATTGTACCTTGCCTCATGGGAAGAAGGGGTTGAAGGCCTAGAGGGTAAAAGTGGCTTGCAAAAGATAAATTCCAATCATAAAACCTTTGAGATGCTTCACCCAGGGATCCTCGAGAAAGCAATGAAATGCTTCTCTATAAGAAATGGGGATCTACAAAATGAATGATAATGAATACTCAAGTTGTTAGTTGGGGGATAGGAGGTCTCATCATGAGTCGGCCTATCATGATCATAAGTATTTAGCGGTATGACATTGCCATCATCTAGTCACCAAGCCAGGGTAGTGTCTCTCAATTGCATAACTGAGGGAAAGGGGGTCTCATCATGAGCTAGCCTTCTCATTTCCACGAGGTATTTGTGAATGACACTATCGTATCTGGAAACCAAGCCAGGACAGTGGCCTCTAACTAATCCCTTGAAACATGAAAGAAAGAGCTAATAAGAAGAATGGCAAACAAATGGGCTTGGAAAAACTGTATTGCGAACAAAGGGCAGCTCACCCTCTACAAAGGCGCCCATAGGTAAGACAATACAAACCCTTGTATGTCATGAACCCTGTGCCCAAGAATTTACCCCACATCATATCACATGCACACATGACCGAGATTGGTTCCACTTAGGGAACATCCTAAACCTAGGGGTTATTGACCCAATAGGACATCTTGAGACCCTTTCCAAACCTAAATTTGGCAAGTTGTATAACGTCTTTGAGCATTTGTTTGGGTTAGGGGGGTTTGATGCACATGTTCGAGTGCTTTGATTATTAGATGAGATTTACTTGCTATAATACTTGTGACTCATGGACCCCTAGAGGGCGTACTTGTTGTCTTTGCGGGACTTTGCCCGGTGGACAGATATTCATGAGGAGATGACCAGTTCGGATCTTCATGAGGGCCTAAAACCCATGGATGGACACTGAAACCCCAAGCATGGAGCATGACAGGTGTGATTGATTTGCACATTGAGGAAGGAAGTTGTTGTCTTTGGAGGCACTTTGGTAGGCCTAGATGAAGGGTCCCCAGCCCCTCCCACCTGGACGTTAGCCCTTGGAGGCCTTGGACATCACCCTTATAGCCCTAGACGTCACCAGGGATATGGTTTGATATTTTGGAGACAATGATGACGCTTGTGGCACGTGTGGGCATGATTTAAGACCTTTGGAGGCCTGGCACTGCATCTTTCTTGCTCAACGTCGCACAAATAGTGCTAAACGTCTCCCTAGAGGAGCATGACGTCACCCTATTAGGGTCTTATGTTGCAATTTTGTGTAAATTTAATTTTTGTAATAATTGTCCCGGGTTGGCCCTGATTTTTTTTTACCTAAAGTAATTAAAGGTCAAATTTGGTATAAATAAACAAAAAGTACATTCATTTTGAATCATAACTTGTCACTTGGAGACAATAAGTCTGAAATTTTCACCCTCTTGAGGAATGTTTGGCTGAAATAGTGAGGCGCACCTCTCTTAGAGGATTTTTCTTGCAACTTGGATCAAATCTTGTGGAGTATTTTGGCAATCCAGTCTTCTTTTGCATGATTATTCTTGGTGCAAGTAAGTAAAATCTGCATTTTGTCATCTATTTGAATGGTTAATTGTTTGGTTTACTTGCTCATATGAGATTATGAAATTGCATGTCTAATGAATGCTAGAAGTGAAGAACTTAAAGTGCTACTTCTTTGCTTTCTATTTGCTAAACTTTGCAAGGTTATTCTAATAATTGTCTAAGCTCCAAGGCCCTAAAGTGCTAGCACCTTGGAAGTGGTGATTAATTGTTGTTGCTTAATAAGTTTAATCCTAAATAGTCCAAGAAGGAGGCACTAAGGCCTAGAAGAGCCTACACCCTAGTGGCTTTCCTTCTCCAAGCTTGAGGTCCTAGGGATACTTAAGGAACTACTCTCCCTAGACTCATTCTTCCTTGGATTTGAGTATAATCATTTTGTTATCCACCCTAAAAGAGAGCAACCAACCTTGACTCCATCATCCTCTTGAAGGCACTAGTCTACTTTCATCGTTTCCTTGACAAGAAATCATCAACTTCCACTCAAACTTCCACTTGACACTTTACTAACCTAGTTTAACTTACTGACCTAGTTTAGAATCACTAACCTATAAACTTGCTGCTGTTAGTAACACTGTTACAGCATTATCTAGTAGCCTATTTAAGTCTACCAGCTAACTAAATCAACCCAGAATTTGCATTGGGCAAAGTAATATCAATTGAAATTAAAGTATGCATTTAATTGCCTCCACAAAGTGCATTTTCTGAAAGGTATATTGCTGCTGTCACATCTTTATCTTGCTGCTGTTACAACTGCTGTTATAATCATCCTAGGTACTTTGTTGAAGTCTATATGCTGGTTAATACATTTCTAGAACTAGCATGTGACAAAGTAATATCATCTTGAAGCTTTAAATATCTTGTTGTAATATACAAAGTGCATTTTCTGGAATATATTGCAGCTGTTATTACTTGTTTATTAGATGTTATTTTCGGGATTAACTGCGTAGTGTAAGTCATTAATATATGACCCATATTCATGAGTATTAGTCGCAACTGACCAATAATGGGTCATATATTAATGACTTACACTACGCAGTTAATCCCGAAAATAATATCTAATATCTTGCACTGCGGAAGCCCCTATATGCTTAAATAATAAGAGTTAAGGGAGCTCTAACTAGGTAGTTCATAAGGCACAATACTTGCTAAGGTTTTGCAAATGGGGTAGCAAGCTAAGTGGGCTTGATTGTGGGAAAAACTCCACAGTTAAGCGCGCTTGAGCCAGAGGCGCCTTGGGATGGGTGACCACCTGGGAAGTCCTGGTTACCAGGTGCAAGCCCTGGAAGTGATGATTGATGCTATGCGATTCATTTCGTTGGTTTCAATCCCATTTCTTCACCCCTGTGAGCATCACCCGATGCAATGAGTGCTAAGTGGACTATTCAAATCATGAGAATTATTGGTCAGTTGCAACTAATACTCATGAATATGGGTCATATATTAATGACTTACACTATGCAGTTAATCCCGAAAATAATATCTAATATCTTGCACTGCAGAAGCCCCTATATGCTTAAATAATAAGAGTTAAGGGAGCTCTAACTAGGTAGTTCATAAGGCACAATACTTGCTAAGGTTTTGCAAATGGGGTAGCAAGCTAAGTGGGCTTGATTGTGGGAAAAACTCCACAGTTAAGCGCGCTTGAGCCAGAGGCGTCTTGGGAGGGGTGACCACCTGGGAAGTCCTGGTTACCGAGTGCAAGCCCCGAAAGTGATGATTGATGTTATGCGATTCATTTCGTTGGTTTCAATCCCATTTCTTCACCCCTTGAGCATCACCCGATGCAATCAGTGCTAAGTGGACTATTCAAATCATGAGAATTATTGGTCAGTTGCGACTAATACTCATGAATATGAGTCATATATTAATGACTTACACTACGCAGTTAATCCCGAAAATAATATCTAATATCTTGCACTACGGAAGCCCCTATATACTTGTTTATTGCTATCATTTGTTGTATACATTGACTACCAGCATTTATCTTTAATGAACTTGATGTCTTGTTGAAACACTAGTATCAATTGTGGTTTATAAACTGTCGTAACGTTTGTTGTTGTCTTGGTAAAGGGAAGGTGCACCTTATTCTACCTTTTTGTTTCATCTTTCAAGACGTAAGGTCAACCTAAGTGACCTAAAGAGAGGGGTGGTTTACCTTACACTTTTCCCTTCATCAACCCACTAGGTCTTGGGACGTCTCCCTTGGAGTGGATTTATCTTTCTCCTAAACAGAAAGGGGTATCCTATTAAGGTGACAGTTATAGGATTACCCCCTTGTTACGCCAATCTTATCCCACTTTCCTTGGGCTTTGAGCAAGTACAGATTGTGCGATAACAGGGCTCGCGACCCTGCTAAGGTGCCTCCACAGTACCTTACACCCCTTGATCTAGCAAGTGAGAAAGGTTTCGACCTACCACCAACGATTCGCCTAAGCACACAACCTCCGCGATAATCCCTCAAGGTTGCTACAAATCTCCAAGACCAAAAAAAGGATAAATCCCCCTGCAATAGGATAAATCGATCCTCCTAGTAAGATCCTGAACTTCCATACATCGTTACACCAATAATTGAAGATTTCCTGTAGAATGAAACCCCAATAGAAATCTTGTATGGATTCCTCTTTCCATCTAGCTAGGGTGGGTATTTCACCACCGAAGCTAAACTGAAGTGTGGAAGGGTTTTACTAAACCCTAACGAAAACTTAGCTTGCAAAAGCACTCAAACAAGAGAATAGATCATGATGCTAAAGTGAAGGGCTATCCCTCCTTTTATTCTTCCTCTGATCCTTCTAGATCTTTCCCTTTCTTGACCAAATCAAACCTCACCCTTATTTCTCCTTTAATTATTCCTTAAACATTCAAAATTAATTTTTAATGTTTAAGTGATTAATAATCCTTGTGACTCCCTTTTTTGCTGACTATAGGCTACTAAGTCATCCTCCGTCATGATCAATTGGAAAGGGGTCCTCCGTCATGATCAATTGGAAGGGGGCATTACATCATGTCAAAAAGGATTCTATGGGGAGGTTGATGATACACCCTTTCTTTCTGTATCCCTTTGGCTAAGACTATGTATATTCTGATTTACTCTAAGAAATATTGAATATAAAGTATTTTTTTTTCAGAAAAAACAAAAAAATAACATATATATATATATATATATATATATAAATGTCTAACAAAACAAGAACTTAGCAGAATAGATCAGATCTAGACACTACTGGAATTATTTTTACTTGCATGCAGCGGAAAACTAGAAAAGCAACCAACACAGAAGACAAAATAATTCTGCCCCAAAAAAATCAGTTCTTCATTAAATGAATCTGAACCTACTGGAGTTCCCACACAAGGGAAAATGGCTCCTGAAAAATTTACAGCAAAATTACAATTTTCTGAAGGGAAAAACACTGAAAGATCAAACCTCAACCAAATCATATGCCCTGCAACTGAATCAGCCTGTTCTGAACAATTCGTACAACCGTACAGACTCGCACGTGTGGGTTGTACGGCTCACACGTACGACCTGTCAAACTGTTGTGTGCTACCTAGGGAAGCATGGGGCCTTGCTACTGAATTTATTGGCATGTGCAGTTCAGTTCTGGGTTGATATCTCTTCCACACGTCCAGTTGGGCAATAAATGAAGGTACGGCCCCTTACTGTGGACGAATTCCTCTTCTCTATTTGTTGATTTACCTGCTGAAATATTCCTCGCCAGTCTGAAAATCAGAATTATGATTCTCTCTTCACCCCATCCTCTCTCTGAATGATCTCTGTGAAGAATAATAATGATGCCTTGTCTTTTGCCTTTTTGTCTTTTATAATCTTGACCTAGGCTCATCAACGCTCAAGATTAAATCATGAGATCAACGGTCCTCATTTAATTAACTCACTAAGTACTAATAAGTACTTTTATTAATTAAATGTCACTTTTAATAAAAGACATCACTTTAATTAAAAATAATTAAAGTGACTCTATAAATAGCAAAAGATATTTTTAATAACGATTTCCATAAATAGGCATACTTATGGAAATACCTGTCCGGAGCCACAAACACTAACACTCTCTCTTAGCGAGGAAGGTATTTTCCACCACCCCAAGCTTGTCTCTGAACTAGACAAACTTGCCTTTGACTAAAGGCTTGGTGAAGATGTCAACCAACTGCTCCTCTGTAGGAATGTATTGAAGCTTCATTGCTCCCTTCTGTACTCTATCCCTAATGAAGCGATACATCATACTGGATCTCAATGTGTTTGGACCTATTGTGAAATACTGAATTCTCCAAGAGTTTGATGCAGCTCTTGTTATCATAGTGAATCATTGTAGGCTAAAGCATTTGTCCAAACAATCTGATAAGTAGCTTGCAAAGCCAAATAACCTCGCAACTAGCCACGCTGGCTACCATGTACTCTGCCTCGGCTGAACTCAGAGCCACTGAGGCCTACTTTCTGCTGAACCAAGAGATAACTTCAGACCCCAAGCTGAAGCAGCACCTAGAGGTGCTCTTCCTGTCTGTATCACTGCCAACCCAGTCTGAATCTAAATATCCCTACAACCTGATGCCACCACCACCAAGATACTGTAGCCCATATCCTACTGTGCCCTGCAAGTATCTGAGCACATGTTTTGCATCAACCCAGTGGACCTCCCTTGGTTCCACCATAAACTGAATCAATGTGTTCACTACAAAACAGATGTTCGGTGGAGAATTGACCAGATAGATCAATGAACCAATAAGTTGCCTATATTCCCTACCATTTGCCAACTCAGAAATAGAAGAGTCTATCTTCCTTAAGTTGGTCACCATCGGAGTGGCCATCGGTTTACAATGCTCCATCATGAATCGCTTCAGGATCTCTAGAGTGTACTTCCCCTGTCCGAGAAAGATCTCGCTCGATCGCTGTCAAACCTCAAGTCCCAAGAAGTAGTGCATTGGCCCAATGTCCTTCATCTCAAATTATGACGCTAGATCTAATTTGCAACCTGCAATCAATCTGTCTGCACCTATCAGAATGAGATCATCAGCATACAAGACCATAATGAGAATCTCAGATCCAACCAATAGAAGGTACAGGTTGGGATCTGCCTCACTCTTGGTGAAGCCCATGCTCTGTAGATAACTGTCAATCCTGGCATACCAGGCTCTGAGCGCCTGTTTGAGTTCATGCAGGGCTTTCTTAAGCCTGCATACATGTGTCTCCTTGTTGCAGACCTCAAACCCCTGTGGTTGCTTAATATAAACTTCTTCCTCAATGGCATAATTGAGGAAGGCGGTTTTCACATCCATCTGGTGAATGCTCCAGCCCATCTCGGAAGCTATCGACAGAACTGCCCGAATAGAGGAGTATATGGCTACGAGAGCAAAAGTCTCCTCGTAGTCTACTCCCTCTCTCTGAGAAAACCCGCGAGCCACAAACCTGGCTTTATGCTTCTCCACACTGCCATCTGTTGCATGCTTTACTCTGTAAAGCCACCTGGAAGTCACAATTAACTTCCCCTCTGGTCTCGGCACAATCTCCCAAACATCATTGCGCATGATGGAGTTGTGCTCCTCGACCATGGCATCTCACCATACCTGCTGATTGGCCGCCTCCTTATAGCTGGAGGGCTCTAAGTCTATGATGTTGGTCATCAGAGCCATGTAAGTAGGAAACTTCTGAGGAGGTCGACTCTCTTGGAAAGTGGTACTAGGAGGCTCAACATGCTCCTGAGCATCCCGCAAGGTCTGCTCAAACCACCTGAGCCTCCTAATTGATGTCGAAGGCACTGCCTGCTCCTGCACTTCCACTGGAATCTGACTCCCTGTTGTGGAAGTCTCTGCTCTCGGCTCTGTCTTTGGATCCTCATGTGACCCCTCTGAAAGTGTGGGCAAGTCCTGAGAATGCCCGGATGCTAAGTTCTCCTCGAACTTGACATCCTGACTCACCACTGTCCTCTGCTAATCTGTGAGGAACTCTGTAAGCCTTCGATTCCTCGTTGTATCCCACCAATATGCCCCTCTCTCCTGAGGGTTGCAGCTTTGTCCTCTTCTCCACTGGAATGTGGATGTAAACAAGACAACCAAAAATCCTAAGATGTCCTATCTCAGTCCGTCTGCTAGTGAATGCTTCCTCTAGTGTCTTGTCCTCCAAGATTCGATGTGGACTCCTATTCTGCAAATACACGGTTGTATTGCAGGATTCTTCCCACATAAACAATGGCAGACTCTGATCATGGATCATAGCCTTTGTTGCAGTAATGATGGACATATTCTTCCATTCAGCCACCCCATTCTACTCTGGGTTGTAGGGCATTGTATTCTCCTTCTTGATTCCTGCCTCCTTGTATGAATCAATGAACTCACTAGAGGTGTACTCACCCCCATTATCTGTCATGAGTACCTTGATCTTCTTCCCTATCATGTTCTCCACCTGAACTTTGAACTCCCTGAAATGGTTGAAGACCTCATCCTAGGTCTTCATGAAGTAGATCCAGGTCTTCCTGGAGAAATCATCAATGAAGGTCACATAATAAGATGCGGCCTTCACTGAAGTCACTAGCATTGGCCCTCTAACATCTAAGTGAATCAGATCCAAGATGCCCTTGGATCTGGGTTCGTTGTTCGGAAAGGTTTCCTTGATATTCTTGCAAGCGCACAACCTTTGCACACCCCCTGCTGATCCAGACTGAGGTCTAGCATCCCACTAACCATCCTCCTAGTAATGGCAAAGCTTTGTGATGGGGATGCCCCATCCTCCTGTGCCACAAATCGCACATGCTCTCACTGTTGTGCATTAATGCCTGAATAGGCTGGCCCTGAAGTCTATAGAGGTTCCCATCCTGGACTCCAATCTGTAGAGCTTTGTCTGAACTGGCTCCCTCTAGGTGAATGAATACATACCCCCTCTGGAAGTTCACCTCAAAACCTTTGTCCTCCATGACTGAGATGGACAACGGGTTCTTCTTCAAGCCAGGTACATATAGTACCTCCTATGCATCAAACAATCCCCCTGACTCCAACTAGAACTGAACAATTCCATGTCCCTTCACTGCATACTTGGCCTCATTGCCAAGTTCTACATGGAGACTTGGGTCAGTCTCTAAGAAGTAGTTGAATATCTCCCTCTCCTCTGTCATATGGCAAGAAGCCCCACTGTCCAAGTACCAAGTACCTCCGGAAGTGGTACTAGTGGAAAGGCACAACACGAATGAAAAAACATTCTCGAACTTGGATGCAAGCTCGCTCAACTGTGTTTCAGCTGCTACTGCAACTGTCTGTGGGTTCCCTCTGTTCTTCTTCCTCCGTGGACACCGAGAGGTGAAATGGCCATTCGTATGGTAGATATAGCATTTGATCTTGATCATATCTCTCTTCTGCCCAGACAGTTGACCCTCTCCCCGATTGTCAACCTTCTTGAAAACTTTGGCCTTGCCTTTCTTGGTTTTACTGACCAAGGCCAAGTTCTCATCTGCAGAACCTCCTCCCTGCTTGCTAGCCTGTGTGCGAGTCTCCTACTGAATGCAGTCATCCCAAAGTCTTTCCCAGTTGGAAGGCGCTCTCGAGCACAAATGCCCATGATGAATGGCTGCAAAGCCTTGGTGAAACCATTCAAAGCAACGTTACTAACTCTACATCCAAAACTATCTCTCCCACAGCTGCAAGTTGATCATGGATATGGGTGATCCTCATAAGGTAGTTGGTGACATTATATGAGTTGGTCATCTTGCACTCTCTGAGCTTGGTCCTGAGAATCATCTTGTGATTCCAGTTATCACTTTGAAAAAGTAAAACCAAGGCGTCATACATTTCCTTGGCACTGGTCTTCTTTGACATGCAAGATCAAGTGATCCTTGACAGCTTCAAGAATCACTCTCTGTGCTTTGATATCCTTCTTCTCTAGTACTGAATCCTGCTGTGCTCCCCGTGCAACAACTGGGAGACCACTATGCGCTGTATCCGATAGGTCTTGCTCCTTAAGAAGCAATATCAACCTTGCCTTCCAAGGCAGAAAATTTGAAACCCCATCCAAGCGATCTTCGACCTTCATGCTGACAACTGACATGGCTGATCTTCAACTCTTTTGTACCGGATTCCTGTAGTTGCTTTTCTCTCGGAGTAGAGCTCTGATAACATGTAAATGTCTAACAAGACCAGAATTCGCAGAATAGATCAGATCTAGACACTACCGGAATTATTTTTACTTGCATGCAGCGGAAAACTAGAAAAGGAACCAACCCAAAAGACAAAATTAATTCTGCCCCACAAAAATCAGTTCTTCATTAAATGAATCTGAACCTACTAGAGCTCCCACACAAGGGAAAAATGGCTCCTGAGAAATTTATAGCAAAATCACAATTTTCTGAAGGGAAAAACACTGAAAGATCAAACCTC
>JASDQU010099973.1:209338-262737 GCA_032191745.1 Picea mariana | reverse complement strand
CTTTTGCCCTCTTTAGGCACCAAAAGTGAAACCTAAGATCCAAGGGATGAGATCATCCCTAATCAAGGGTTGAGATCACTCAAAGTAAATGTGACCTCATAACCCACTTTTGGGTTAATTCCCTAAGTCACTTTATGTCCCCTCAAAATCACAAAAAGTGTGATTTAATGTTCACTTTACCAAAAAGTGACATAATGTACTTTAACCAATGTCAAAGTACAAATAGACATAAATAACTTAGGACAAAGTGCCGAATGACTTTCCCACATGTGCTAAGGAGGGAAAACACATGGGGAACACCTCCCAAGGTACACAAATCAACAAATTTTGCCCTAATGGGTGGTATAAACACCTTTCATCAGGCACTTTGAACCGCAATGTACATACTGCAGGTTGCAAAGTATAAAAATGGCGCTCACCAAGGTCTAAAAGTCTGTCCCAAAGGTCTTCTACAAGGTACTGAGTCAGACTCTGAGTTACTTGGTATCTTAAAGACTCAAAGATAATCTTGACATACTTAGTAGTGAAAATGAGTTTGCCAGAGCTTGTGATAAGCAATACAAGTTGGGGCAAGTGCCTCTAGAAGCAGTCATAAGGTTTGGGAAAGAAACCAAGGAAATTCATGGCTAGAGTCGTAGCATTCAGAAACATCAATAAAGGGCTCTTTTTATTTCAATTTATCGAGAAGAAAAACAACATGAAAGTCTTGAAATGCAGCCCATGGACGTAGGGTTGTACTATATTAGTTTTCTCCAGTTGGCAGTGTTATTGCACAATTTGTACTTGTCCAAGCCCAAGACAAGTGAATCAAATTGGTGTTACTACAGGATAACCCACCACTGTCACCTTAGTAAGAAATCCCCACGTTTTAGGGATGGATGAGGTCCAGCCCAAGGGAGGCATCCCCAATAACCTCAAGAGATAAGATAGCAAGGGTATAGCCAAGTTTGAAGGTCCCTCTCACTGGTTACCTAAGTCAAATGTCTATGTCCGTGAAAATGAGGCAAAGAGAAGAGTTTGTGTACCTGCCTGGAACAAGAACAATATAGCGTATATATATAACAATTTCCAAGTACCAATATGATAATGACACCTCAACAGACAATAGATATGAAAATATATGATGGCTGATGTAAAATTGCAGCAAACTAAGTTTATAATAGCAATTAGTATTTTGTAACAGCCACAAAATATATAGATCAGAATCGCATGAAAAGACAGTGAAAAATCAGAATTTATCCGTTAGATCAATTAGCACTTATTCCAAGCAATTTCTGAGTATGTTAGCTATGAGTTAGAGTGAATTATGCAGAAAAATGAAGCAAATTAGATGGTTGTAGCAGTGTTTTTGCAACAGCAGCAATAAAGTTAGTGAATTTAGCTACACTAGGGTTAGGAAAGGTTAGTAGAAGTCTTGGACAATAATGTTTGAGAGTTGTTTGATCAATTCCTTCACAAGAGAGAAAGTGAACTAGTATCTTTTGGGCTATGGAGTCATTTACAACAACAATGTAACTTGGAGAAATAATGATGATAATAATGTCTAAGGATAATGAGATGAAGTTGAGGAACTAGCACCTTACTGCCTCAAACTTCAAGCCTCAAAAGATGAATTTGCTAGAGAGCAAGCACCTTTGGGCTCTAGCGAATTCTTCTCTCCTTAGATTCTTGAAATATATATTGCAACACACCTCTAAAACCACACTCCTACAGTGCTAGCACCTTAGGGCTTTAGGAGCTTAGTCTAGACAAGATTTCCTTGACAATTTGAAGGGTGGAAAGATATAGAGAGAGGAGGAAGCACCTTATGCTCCTTTCCTAGGGTTTTAGACAAGCAACATCAAAATCTTCAATATGAACAAGTAAAATTAACCATAAATATTCAATGCATGAAATAAAATTGCAGATTTTACTTACTTCACCAAGAATAATCAAGCATAAAACCCTAGTTGCAGAAAATTCCACCATAAATGAGCCAAGAAGCACCAAAACTTGCCCTCCAAGAGATAGCGCACCAAGTAAAAGAGCCAATATTGCCACTAGGGAGAAACTTTCAGACCTCGTCTCTTGTGAGAGGAATGTTATGATCAAAAATGAAAATGGCAAGGCCTCTATTTATATAAGGCCTTGCAAATATAAACTTTAAAATGTCAATGCAAAAATAAGAGGGCCGACCTCGCAAAATCCCCCTTTTAACTCAAAATTTAATGTTTTACATAAAATAAATTCTAAAAGGTCACATCATCCCTTTCTAAGGTGATGTTGAGCTCCTAGGTGTGACGTCATGGCTGGTTTGGCAGAGCATTGGGACTCCAAAGGCCAGAAACCATGCCATATATGCCAAAATGTCATGTCAAACCCTCCTCCATCAAAGTATCAAGCCCTAAGTGACGTCATGGGATAAAGGGGTGGTGTCTAGGCCTTCAAAGGCCAACATCCAAGTGGGAGAAGATGAGCTCATCATCTAGCCATGCCAGAGTGCCTCCAAAGGCAACGACCTCCTTCTTCAAGGTGCAAACGGTCATCACAAGGTTGCCCCAGACGTGGGGTCTAGCACCCATCCTTGGGCTCCAAAGCCCTCATGAAGGTTCGAACACAATCATCTCCTCATGAATACTTGTCCACCGAGCAAGATCCTGCAAAGACAAACATATGCACCCTCCAAGGGTTCATAAGTCACAAGAATCATGCCAAGTAAGCCACATCTAATAATGGAACCACCCAAACATGTGCATGGAACCCCCCTTTCAAACTAAACAAATGCTCAAAGACCTTATACAATTTGTCAAATTTAGGAGTGGGAGGGGTGTCGAGGCATCTTATTGGGTCAGTCAATCCCCAAGTCAAAGGTGTTTCCCAAGGGAAACCTATCTAAGTCATGTGTGAGTATGAGATGGAGTGGGGTAAGACTTCTGGGTATGGGGTTTCATAACATACAAGGGCTCGTATTGTCTCATTTATGGGTGCCTCTGTTGAGGGCTAGCCACATCCTTTTCCTCTTTTTGTTTTTAAAGCATACTTTTCCAAGCCCTTTATTAGCAATTTATTTTGCATGTGTTTCCAAGTTGAAGACAATAAGGGACACTAAAAAGGAAATGCATAGCCCACATACGCTCTGTTATCATACAATCTGTACTTGCCCAAAGCCCAAGGCAAGTGAGGCAAGATTGGCGTAACAAGGGGGTGATCTATCACTGTCACCTTAATAGGAAACCCCTTTCTATTTAGGAGTATGTTGAAATTACCCCAAGGGAAACATCCCTAGTGACCTAAAGGGCCGATGAAACTAAGACAAGGATGCAAGAATACCCCCCTCTCACTGGTCATTCAAGTTAAAAGGTCTTTATATTTTTAAGAGATCAAGCAAAAGTAATGGATGAAGTGTACATGCCCAGAACAGGACAAGAAGCAAAAAATTGGCAGTTTCAAGTACAAAATGTTGTTAGTGTTTCAATAAGACAATGAACCTTTGAAATATAAGCTGGCTGATATAAAATTGCAGCAACATGGAAGTTTACAACAACGATAAGTATTTTATAACAGCTGCAAGAAATATGCCTCAGAATTGCTTGAAAAGACAATGAAAAGTTAGCTTTTAATAGGAAAAATGATAATCAATTGTCACAAGCAAATTTAGAAGTGTTTAGCTAGCATTTAATGTCAATTATGCAGAAAATTTGCTGCATAAAGATGGTTGTAGCAAACATTTATAACAGCAGCAAATAGGGTAGTGATCTAGGCTAAACTAGGGTTAGAGATAGTTAGTAAAAGCTTAGAAGAAGAGTGTTTGAGTGTTTGATCAATCCTTCAATAAGAGAGAGGCTAGAACTAGTGCTTTCTAGGGCTTATGGAGTCAAGTGGACGGCTTCTTCTAAGGCTGCAAATCAATTTTGATAGTGCACAAAAGTCTAAGAGGGAGAATGCATAGGAGAAGTAGTAACTTAAGTCCCCCTATGCATTTTCCTAAAGAAACAAGATACTAGGGTGTAGGCAATTCTAGGCTCTAACACCTTGCTCTCCTCGGGCTTCTTATGGGATAAAAACTTAGGAAAAGATAACTAGATCAAAACCTTAGACTGCTAGCAAATTAGGGCTCTAGGGTTTTACTAGTCACTAGATCAATTCAATGAAAAGCTTGGAAAATAGAAAGAAAGAAAGTAGCAATTTAAGTTCCTTACTTCAAGCATTAAGTATACCATGCAATTTCATAATCTTGTAGGAGCAAATAAAACCATACATAAACCATTCAATAAATGACAAAAAATGCAGATTTTACCTACTTGCACCAAGAATAATCATGAAAATACCATGCAAGATCACCATAAAAGCTTCCAAGATTGATCCAACTTGCAAAAAACAACCTTATACAAGAGTGCGCCTCACAATTTCAGCCAATAGCCCTTAATAGGGCGCAAATTTCATCCCTCTCCTCATGTGTGAGGAGTTGTTGTGTGTAAAATGAAAGTACTTTAAGTTTATTTATACAAAACTGGAGACCTTTAATTAATTTTAGGTCAAAATAAGGCCGACCTGGCCAATTTACAAATAAATTCAAATTTGACATAAATAAAATTAATTATCATCTAAGGACACCTCCAAGGGTGATGTCATGCCCTTCTAGGGTGACGTTGAGGCCCTAAGGTGGAATGTTGAGCCTAGAATGTAGAACGCTTAACCTCCAAAGGCCCCAGATGATGCCCACACGTGCCTCCAAGCTCACAACTGCCTCCAAAATGAAACCCTAGCTCTGGGTGACGTCCAGGGTCATGATGGTGACGTCTTGGGCCTTCAAGGACTAATGTCCATGTGGAAGAGCAAGATCCGCCTGGGTCTAGGTCTGTCAAGGTACCTCCAAAGGCAATGTCCTTCTTTCTTCCTGGTGCAAATCCTCAATGTCTTCCTAACCCTGGTTGGGGTAAAAACATCCATCTGTGGGATTTAAGCCCCCATGAAGGTCCGAGCTAATTATTACCTCATGCGTACTTGTCCACCGGGCAAGGTCCTGCAGCAACAACAGTACGCTCTCCAGGGGTTCATAAGTCACAGGGATCATAGCATGTAAATCACACCCAATAATTAAATTACCCAAACATGTGCATCAAACCCCCCTTAACCCAGATAGATGCTCAAAGACGTTATACAATTTGACAAGTCAGGTTTGGAGAAGGTCTCAAGGTGTCCTATTGGGCTAACCCTCCTTAAGTTTGGGGTGTTTCCCGGGTGGGAGCCAATCCAGGTCATGTAAGTGTATGAGGTGGCATGGGGTAAGTGTTTGGGCATGGGGTGCAGGGATAACAGGGAAATGTAAGTCTTACCTGTGGGTGCCTTTGTAGAGGACAAGTTGCACCTTGTGATAGATGCTATTGTTTCCTAGCCCATTCATTGTCGTTTACTCTTAGCTTCATTGCTTTTGATCTTTTGCTTTTGTGCTTCAAGGGAATAGTTGAGGGACGTTGTCCTGGCTTGATGACCAGAGTTGACAACGTTATCCACAAACATTTCACGGAGATGAGAAGGTTGGCTCGTGATGAGACCCCCTTTCTCTTGGCTATGCCACCAAGAGCCACTACCCTGGTTTGGTGACCAGATAGGTGGTAGTGTCCTATTGCTACATGCCCATGGTCATAATAGGTCGGCTCGTGATGAGACCTCCTATCCACCAACTAGTACCTTGAGTGTTTATTTATCTTTATGGGTTCCCTTTTCTTACTGAGAATCTTTTTACTGCGTTCTCAGGAATCCCTGGGCGAAGCATCTCAAAGGTTTAAATATTGGCTTTTAACTCTTTCCATCTACTTTTACCCTCTGGGCCTTTAGCCCCTTCTTCCCACAAGGCAAGGTACAACCCTTCCTAGTCTAGCCAATCCCAATGCCCAAACAAAGGTAAGGGGAGAGATGAGAGGAATAAGGATGGAGAATGATAAGTATGGAGGGAACGGACGATGACCTTTCACAGACCCACCCAGTGGCAACCCATCCTAAAAGGAGATCAACTTACTAGGGCACCATGTCACCCTTCTAGGTATGAACAAGTCAAAGAGCATAATTTTCAAGCAAACGTTATGAAATGAAGGAGAATTCAATGCAACATATTCAAGTGCTTTAAGAATCAGAGTGACACATACCATGATACCCGGACTCATTACCTCATGGAGCAAGACTTACTGCTACTTCAGGATCAGGCTGGTGGGATGGATACTATTGTTGATGATAAATAGGCTGCACTGAAGAAAAGAGGGGCCCTCCAGGGCCATGCTCAAGTCATCTGGCTCTCGGTACTCCATGTCTAGGACCCGTGGGCCTCAAGACATGATCTCCTCAGTTATCCCTAGGGTAGGAGATAACACGCTCTACCTTGGTTTGCATGTTTTTCCAAGTTGAAGACAATAAGAGGCACTAAAAAGGAAATGCATAGCCCACAAACGCTCTACCTTGGAAAGCAACATTAATTAATTAATTAGTTATTTATTTATGGGTCCCTCACTTTTCTTAGAGAGGCGTTTCATTGCTCTCGAGATCCCAAGGCAAGATTTTATTGCATGATGTTCTTGCTAGGGCACCTCCAAGCCTAATGGACCCTTCTTTCCATGAAATGAGATACATGCCCTTCTTGGGTCAATAACCCTGAAAACCCAAAAGATGAGGAGACAAAATGGAAGAAGTATGGAAAGTGATAAGTATGAACGGGAATGGTACGATGACTCTTCAAGGAACCCCCTAGTAGCACCCCATTCCCGAGGGTGACCAACTTAGTAGGACGTGATGACACCCACCAAGGTTAAATAAGGCAAAGGGTATAACTTCCAAGCAAACGCTCTGTAATCAAGAAAGGATTTTTTGCAACATATTCAAATGCTTCAATTATTAAAGTGACACTACCATGAAACCGAACTTATTACCTCATGAAGCAAGACCTAATGTCCTCTAGGACCAAGCCAGTGTGATGGATGTTGCTCTGCTACTAGTGATAGATAACGGTGCAAATCAAGATAGGAGGGGCCCTGTGGGGCTCTGCTAGTCAATCTAGCTCTCAACACTCCATGTCTACTACCTGTGGGCCTGGAGACATGATCTCCTTAGATACGCCTAGTCTGAGGGGGTAACAGGCATGAAAAATTTTGGCTAAGATTTACGAAAGATAGTACCAACTTGTGTTGATCAAGTTTTTGGATCTTTGGTTTCCCTTGTGGTAGTTTTTGGAGCAGTTGGCAACATTGAAAGGAAAAACCATCTAACTTGGAGCCACCCAGAATGTTTGCTGCCTGCCAGAAAAGACACAACTGTGTGCAAGTTAACCTTCCTTGGATATAAGAGAGTCAATCAAATTCCTAAGACGGCAACAAAAATTCACCCACAAGATGTTTTATGTGAGCCTATAGAATTGTTGTTTTTGATGTCAAATCTTAGAGAAGAAAGGGAAAAATCACTCACTGGTAGGTGTAATGTTGCTAAGCAATCATAACAAGATTTTACTCAGGTAGACCAACTTAAGGAGGAGGAAGGTTGGACCAAGTTGTCTAACAAAAATCCTCACCACCTCCCCAAAAGAGTTGAGCTCAAGGGGCATTAGAAGCCTATAGAGACTCTAGGGGAAAAGGTTACAGCCTAGCACAAGCTGGATAAGATGAGCTTGACACCTATAAAGTTCCCCCCAAAATCTATATAAGCACCTATAAAGTCCCCCTAAAATCTAGATAAGCAATGCAAAGGCATCCTCACAACCCATCTACAATTGTTGGTAAGCAGGTAAATTCCCCACATAATGAAGGTCGAGACCTATGAAAACCCAACTACTGTCAAGGAATTTTGGAATATATTATAGTAGACTAAAAACTAGGGACCCAAATCAATACTACATTTTTCAAGCATGGAGGCCGATGTAGGCATCGTGATTGGTGAACAAAATCCCTACAAGATATATTTTTTCCTTGGAGTGATCACAAGCTCATGACCCTGCAAAAATACTATGGTCGGAAGATTAAAGAATATGAATAAAAAGTTAATATCTTGTGTCTATATGAAGTCAAAGTAGGTCTTAAATCTTGTCCTGGAATTGTAGAAGAATAGGAAACAGAATGAAGCAAGACCACTTAAGATCTTTAATAAGATCAGAAATAGTATTTTTGCAGGAAACAAAACTAGAGGATACCAACCTAGTGGAAGACAAAAATGATATATGGGAAAACATAATATATTGTAGCTACAACAGTATTGCACTGATTTCTGGTGGTCTAGCCACATTCACAATGGAATTGTTCTTTTTTGGACCCTTATGGATCTAATGAATTTACAGACTTATCCAGCAGCAGAAAAATCCAGATCAATGTTGCAAACATCGTGTATATATCGCCGAGGTTCCAGACTCTAGAAAGAAACTCATCGGCAACATCGGGGAAATATCGGAAAATATCAGCAAACTTAAAAAAATATTAAAATATTCAATTTTTTAAACATCTAAAGAAACTCCCTCTCTCTAGCCCTTATATGGGCAAATGTAACAGTGAATAACCCCTTTGTTCTCAGTTCCCTGCTTTCCCTCTTCAAACTAAGCAAAAAAAGCGGGCGGGGCCAAGTGCCCCTGTGCTTGTGAAAAGCGGGTGGGGCCAAGTGCAAGTCTTGGGCAACTTTGACAGAATAGATACCCCCCAGACATGGCCTCTTAACCGAAGGGATCTTCCATTGTATAGCAGGGCATTTATGTTCATTGAATAGCGAAAATAGGGCAGTTGTTGCTTGCTCATATTGACCAGAGGCACTCAGTCAAAAAAAGGAGGATCATAGATTCATATGTCAAAGATCCCAGCTGTGAACAGGTAGATAATATAATTTTAGACTGGGATCTGATTGACATTAAGACCAAAAAGGAAGTTTACCTGGTCAAAAAGGAAAACTGGCCCAGAACACATTGTTTAAAGACTAGCCTCGTTCCTCATACAAGGTTCATGCCTCACAGGCAAAAGAGAGCACCACCTCAGAAATTTTTCCATCTGCAGTGTCAGACCATAACCAGTCTGTCTTCTCATGGGATCTGCCCAAGAACTCAGCCTTATTCCTTTCAAATTCAGTCCTTAAATCTCTCCAGAGGTGATAAAATCTTCATGTACAAAGGTAGTGACTGGCTCCCCCTCAGTCTAGGAGCAGAAGATTAAACAACTAAAGAGCAGCTTAAAAACTTGGGCTAAGCAAAATAGGCAGCATCCTTCTCAGGAAAAAGAACAAACAAGGGCAACCTTCCATGAAGTGCAGCTCAAGATGAGGTAAAATTCCTCTCTCCCCAACTGGCAGCGGCAGAAATGGAACTCAATGCTAAGCTTTTAAAGGCTCAGAGGCTAGAAGAAGAGTATTGGAGATTAAAATCCAAAAGCCTATGGCTCAAGTCTGGAGACAGAAACAGAAAATTCTTCCATCAACAAGCTAACACCAGAGAGACAAGTAAAAAGAAAGAAGAATCACTAAATCAGACAGTTCTAAAACAAGTAAGTTTAAAAAAATATACTTGAGAATAGAATTTTCACACTTTTGCAATCCCTACTCTGAGGGTCCAGTAAGGGACCAAACTGCTTCTCAAGAGCTGTTAGAGAACATCCCTGTTATAATTCCTGAATCAGATAATGTAAAGCTGATTTTACAAATACTGGCGGAAGAGGCATTACATGCTTTGTGGAGCATGGAGCCAAATAAGGCCCCTGGCCTGGATGCTTTTCAGCCCACTTTTACAAGCAGTGAGGGCAATTAATCAAGAAGGGCCTTATCCGATTTCTTGATCAAGCAAAGGAAAAAGAAAGGGTTGGAGGGGGAATAAATTCCTCTTTTCTAGCCCTCATCTCAAAGAGGGAAACTTTGCAAGCTTCAATCATTATATGTCGATCTCTCTCTGCAATGTCTCATACAAAATTCTATTAAAAAAATCATTGCAAGCAAACTGAAAAATAAATGCATAAACTAATCTCAGAGGTGTTAGTTTTTGGGGTTACTCTGAAAGTGTTTACACCATGCCTGGGGGTGCTTCATGTGATGTGCAGTGCATGGTGTGATGCCTACCCTTGATTGTATCTTAGTGGGCATACACATTGGAGATAGCTTACTCATAGACTGTTATACCTTGAGTTAATGCTTAGCTGGTGCACTTCCTTAGGAGGTTGGTTTCCTATGTGGCATGGTGACATTCTTCATGATGGGCACATGGAGGGCTTGGTTGCTTGCTTAGGAAGAGAACCTATTTGGAGGAGCAGCATTGGGGCATTTAGCAAAAGAACGTTGTGCCATAGGTAACATGAGCCACTTGGTTGCCTACATAGAGGCTTGTGCTTGACTTGAGGACGCTTGGGGTAAGAAGAATTCATGGAGGTGTGGTGGCCCCGGAGGAGCACATGGCTTTGGAGGCAGTGTTGGAGAGTTGGAGACCTTTGGAGGAAAGCATTGGACCTTGTCTAGTGGAGCACTCACCTCGGACCCTTGCTTGATGGATGTCCTTACCTTGGAGCTTAACATGTGTCACCTTAGAGTTGGAGTGCTTCACATGGACCTATCTAGTGATTAGATAGGTTGCTTGAGATAGTTGTATGTAGACCTTGTCCACTTTAGTATTGTTGGTGTGATGTCTCCATTTTTGGATTTCCCTGCTTTGCAGTTGGATGTGACCTTCGGGGTTTATGCCAACCTGACTAGAGGGTTAAATGGAGGTTAACAGTGAGCTCGGAGGGTTTGAGGGGATTATACTAGGCCCAATCTAGCCCATTTACCATATTTCATCATCAGGGTCATTTCTGCACAGTTCGTTCTTAGTTTCATGGCATTCCGACGATTCTCATAGTTTGAGTTATTATTGAGCATAATTTAGTTAAATACACTAATGGTGTTATTCAGATCATATTATCTGAGAGTTTACCTTGGTGTAATAGCTCGTTGGAATCAGGACGAAAAGATATAAAGGTTGGGATGATGAGAAAGGGGCTTCCGGCATCAGGAAATGTCTTAAAGCCAATTAATCACTTTTCGGCATTAAACAGGGAATTAATTAATTGATTCTTTAATGTCATCAAAGCGAGAAATTAATCTTTTTAAAAAAGATGACATTCAGTAATTGGAAAAAAGGCACCTAAGTGACTATTGAATTAATAAAGTCACTTTAACTTATTAAAAGGGTAAAAAGGTCGCAAAAGCGTCAACGAGAGAATAAAAGGAGAATGAGGGGTGCCCTCTCTCATTATGCAATTGTTATTTTTTCAAAAAAAAAATTGAGAGAGCTCTTGTGGCTTTGGCTCTTGGGACGAAAACCCTAGAGAGTTTGAAGATTGGTTTCAGTGGTGAGACTATCATTCAAAGTTCTTCATTGAACTTCAATGTGGCTAAGTATTTCGTCATTCGGCAACTGTTTCCTCCATTTACCGGGGTCAATTTGCTGTGAGGAGGCTGAGTTTGGTTTGTGACTGCATTTTGGTGTTGGGGGCTGAGTTTTCTTGAGCTTTCGGACCGACTTACTTGCTTGGAGATCAAACCCTTCATTGTTGAGTCGGTTTGCTTTGTAGAGAGGTGTTTTCATACAGCAAGGGCTGTCCATTTCCTAGAGGCCGAGTTATGTCCATTAAAGGGCGATTTTGGCTTAAAGGCTGACATTTTCCCGTCCACCCATTGTGGGGGGCGATTTATCTTGCTGGAGGTTGAGAATAAAGTTGCTGGGTCGAGTTTTCAAGTGGGGAGGGATCCGTGAGCTTGCTGGACGCATTTTCTGTGCTGAGGAAAGGTTAGACTTCCCTGGCAGCAAGTCGTGGGAATGGGGAGATTGCACCAGCCAGCAGGTCGTTGGTTCCATTAATTGTGACAGCAGCGAGATAACCTATTTCTCTCAGCCAGTTATACACTTTGGCTTCAATGTATCTCAGTCATAATTCTGTGAGTTACTGCTGTTAATAGACAAGTATAATTCTGCTATGTTTCTCTTTCCATATCAGCTGTGAGTTATGTTTCTTTGTGTGCTGGTTATTGTGTATCTCTGCTGTAAATAAAAGAACTTTGGCACATTTAAATTGTATGCAAATCACCAATAACAATTCGGAAAACTCAACAAAAATACCACAGAAATACCAAGGCAGTAGATTGGGAGTTTTAACAGTGAGAAGGCACCTACAGCCTAAGTGTTTGACGAAAGTCAACACTCAGAAACACTCATAAATTGCTACAACGGTGAAGTGAGAGTTTGTCATCAAAGTGTTTGACGAAATGTCTACACTACTAAACTAAGAAAAGCCAAAAATATTTAGTGGGGACATTATAGTGGTATAAGAGCTTGTGATCCTCCCAGCCAGCCTGTGAGGGTATACAAGCTTGGTTATGGCAAACAATCAAAACAATGCAGGGAACAATGGAGCTAGTGGTTCAAAGAGGCAACCAATGGGACAGAAAGGACAAGATGAGGAGTTTACAGATTGTTTGAGGGAATAGATGGTGCTTAGTGAGGCATTTCACGCAACCATGTCATTCAAGAATTTTTGCACCATCAAACATCCTGAGTGGTATTAACCCCAAGTATCAGTGGACAAAAAGGTGAAGGTGCTAAGGAAAAAGGCACTAGTTTCTGAAGATTCCGATGCTTCTAAAATTGAGGATGACAGCACAGCAGCATCTAGTACACCTTTAGCATTGTCCTTTGAGGCCCATAACACTAGCGCACATGATGGACAGGTGGATGGCACACATGGTGAAGTGTCCCAATCCATTGATGTTGAGGATTCAACATCATACCTTAGTAGTGATGTTCATGATGATGAGGGTGTGCGAGCACCTAAGTATGACGAGGATTCCACGCCTTATCCTATCTATGATACGTATGACGATGTAGGCATGATTGTACCTTAATATGACGAAGACTGCGTATGTGAAAAATTGTCGTGGGATTTGGATCCATCTTCTCAAGAGCCATGCGTGGATGATGACAAAGGAGAGGTTGATTTTGGCGGTGATAGTACATGAGTCCCATCATTTGACAGGCCAATGTAAGGTAAGTAAAGATTGCATGGCATCATCTAGTGAGTCGGTTGTTCTTGATGGAGATAGTATTCTTATAGATAAAAACAAATAAGAAAATATATTGTGTGACATCCACACCATGTTGATGAAATTGCACAAAGACCCTTAGCATTACGTGATTTGGAGGACCGATTATTGGTCACAGAGGAGCAAATTGTACAAGTGTTGACAATGGCAGATAGTGCTCATAAGTTCATTGAAGATCTTATTTGGAAAACCCAGATGGAGAAGAGACAAAAAGGAGTTGCAGGTGGAGTCACTAGTGCTCAATTGCACATAATCAAAGAAGCACTAGAGCAGATGAAGTCAGATTACTTGAAGTTGTTCATGAATCGGGACCTTGCTCTCAAGTTTGTTGAATACAAGGAAAGGATGGTTGAGGAGCTTTGTTACCAGTTAAGTTTGGCATGCTCTTCATCACTTACAATAGAGACTCCATCATCTTTGGAAGTCATGACACATGAGGGCATGAGTGGCACTCATGGTTTGAGGGAGGAGCCTCTTGTCACAATCTCATATGAGGAACATTCAGAGTTGCAAGTGCTTGAGGAGAAGTAAGACGTAGAGGGTTTTGACTATGCTCATGTTTTGCATTGTGGGGATCATGAGTCGTTTCTTTTGGAGAGCCCACTAAAGGCTCAAGGCTTAGCTACAGAGGAGATAGTTGAGCATATTGCTTGTGGACCAGGAAGTATATGTATCTGTGGATTGGGTGGACAGGTATATGACAAACATGGGCGCACTCTAGGATACAGGTTCAGGCAACACCAGTAGAGTGATGGATACAATAGTGCCTACAAGATATAGGACGATACAATGATATGCAGCAATATGTAGGGGTATTCATTGGCACACGGTAGTGCACAATGGAGGTTTGGGGCGTTTCCTCCAAGGAGGCCTCCCGACAAAGTCCTCGAGCATACCACTGAGCTGAGGTTACCCAAGATCGGTGAGTGGATTAGTGAGCCTCAAGGAATAGCATATCCCTTGATGATCAATCTTCATCTAGGATATCATCAGATGAGGACCAGGGAGCAGGTTACTCACACGTATGCTTCCCGACTTCATTATGGGTTCTTGGTCATACCCTTGGGGTTGACCAACGCACTAGTCATTTTCCAGTCTTGCAGGTAGTGACAGAGGCATCTATTGTTGTTATTTGATGCCCTCATGGTGTATGGCATGACAGGAGAGGATCACTGGAGCCAGTTGGATGAGACAGGGGGCGTTGTGGCCATGACAGAGGTCTTTTGTTTGGACCATGTGATCAGTGCTCAGACTGGACAAGAGGAGATCCAGACTCTATCAGATCGGTTCACAAAGATTTTGGTTGGCATTGGGAGTGGCAGACTTCCAATTTGGTGGTGGGATCCTGGCATTCATCGAAGTGATAGACTGTTTCAGATGATGAGGAGGATCGACAGAGTCGTGTCAATGATTGGTCTGCATCATTGTGGGGATGTTGTGAGAGGATTTGTTGAGATTTGTTGTATGTGGCGAGGTAGATTTTCCCTCACGATACCCAGGATAGAGTCTATCAACGGGTTGGTAGACTTTGACTTCACTAAGATGCCTGGGCGAGACTTGATCCAGGATAGTGAGTTCAGTCCTTTCGGGGATTTCGGCTTGGGGGTCCAGGAGAGGAGAGTGTAGTCTGAGCATGGTGATCATACGGCTATGACCAGAGGGGTGCAGCGTGAGCATGATGGTTCCTCGCAGACGTTAGCTTGGGACTGCAGAGTTTGACAGCTCAGCATCCGATACAGATGAGATGGCCAGTTTTCGCTTTTCGGAGTTTACTCTAGAGATGTGTGGAGGAGTGGTCTTCTGAGGAGCTGACTAAGTTTGTGCAGCTTATGATTGCCTTGCTTATCATAGGCAGTCAGGGGGATTTTTGTGTTAGCACCATGCAGATCAATGTTATGAGCAAAGAGTGTTTCACATCATCCAAGCAGTCTCGAGAGAGGTTCGGATGGAGGGGTTTTGCAGACGATGTGTTGGGACATATGGGGGAGTGTACAACTTGCCAGCAGAGTAGGTCGGGGCACACTCATCTGACAGGATTGTTGCAGTCTTTGGCCATTTCCGGCCTAGAGTGGGAGAGCAAGTTTATAGATTGCATCACAAGTATACCGAGGGCACAGTGGGCAAATAGTGGGTGTGTAGCATTTTCCCAATTAGGGGAGTTCACACACTTCCCAGCGATCTCTTCGGAGAATGGGTCAGCACATGTGACAGAGCCATCTCATGGAGAGATGTTTAGAGTCCATGAGCAGCCCGAAGTTATTGTCGATGATCGAGACAGACTTCCTTCTTCGATATTCATGATCGAGAATGGCAGTGGATTTGCAGGTTGTGACTTCACCTAGAGGCCTATGGAGACTACTATTCATGGTAGTAGGTCCAGCCCTTATTGGAGTTCCAGGAGAGGAGGATACCGATGGGGCACGACAATCGGATGGTTATGATCAGAGTGGCGCAGCGTCAGCATGGTGGATCCTTTATGAGATTAGCTTGGGTCCCTGGGATCTCAATATTAGTCAGCTCCATAGCTGACACAGAGACAGGAGCCAGCCTTTTCTTTCATGAGAATGGATCCCTAGTAGAGCAGTGCTTTGAGGGGTTGATCGAGATGTTGCATTATAGAGTTGCTCTACTTATCGACCGTATTCAGGAGGTTTCTTATGTCAGTACCTTGTTGGACCACGCGTCAAGTAGAAGATGCTTCACATCTCCCAGGGTGGTTTGCAACCCTAGTATCATTTTCAGTTTCAGTCTGGTTCAGTCGATGGGGCGTCTGGTCGTGATGGTATTGCTTGAGGGCAAGCAATCTTTGAGAAGGATGTCCCCATTTTTGGATTTCTCTGCTTTGCAGTTGGAGGCTTAGTCACCTGGTTCGTGTTCGTGTTCGAATTCGGCAAGCTTGAAGTTCGACAAAAAATCGACAGTCAAAATTTTGGGGATAAAATTCGGCATTAAGTTCGACAGACTACAAAATTTGAAAAATAAAAAATACATATAATAAAATTCAATACTCTCATTATAACACATGATAAAAATCTAAAAACATGTTAATGAAAGTTATAAAACATAACATTAAAAAGTTTTACAAAAGTGAGCATGCAAAAAAAAGACTAGAACATGAACACAAGTTTCAGTGTTGATGTTCCTATGGCCTACTTATTACATCAATAAGCTCTATGTCATCAAGAGCACTAGGAGCAGTAAAACCACTAGAAGGATGATCACCACTAAGTTCAAAACTAGCTCTATCACTCTCTCTCAATGCCAAGATCAAGAACTGAGAGAAGCTACAAAGGCGCTAATGTTGGAAAATATTTGAATTTTTCGTGTTATGAATGGCCAAAACTGATATAAAAGTCAATGACAACTTACTTGACCAATAATCTGAAGTGTTTTATTCCTCTCGTTGGAATGTATATATATATATATATATATTCTATTTTTATAATTTTCTCTCATTTTATATTCTTTATTTATAAAAAATAAATTAAAAATAATATACCTTTTAGAATTTAATATAATATTTTACAATTCAATATGACAGATATATAATGTTCTTACCTGATACTAAATGCATGAGCATTAAAATATGAAAAGATAATATATATATATAAACTTAATTTAAATTTAGATAATTTAAAACTTTAATTTCCTAGTTAGGTTTAAATTCGGCGTTCAATTCGGCTTGAAGTTCGAATTCGACATTAAATTCGGCATTAAATTTGGCTTGAAGTTCGACATTAAATTCAGCTTGAAGTTCGACGAATTTCATCAAATAAATTCGGGATTGGATAAAAATCGGCGAATTTCGAATTTTATGCTTGAAAATCGCCGAACCCGGTGACTAAGTTTGGAGGTGACCTTTGGGGTTTATGTCAGCCTGACCAGAGGGTTAAATGGAGGTTAACAGTGAGCTCGGAGGGTTTGAGGGGATTATATGAGGCCCAGCCTAGCCCATTTACGATATTTCATCATTAGGATCATTTATGCACAGTTCGTTCATGGTTATGTAGCATTCCGACGATTCCCATAATTTGGGTTATTATTCGGATACACTAATGGTGTTATTTGGATCATATTATCTGAGCGAATACCTTGGAGTAATAGCTCATTGGAATTGGAACGAAAAGATCTAAAGGTTGGGATGATGAGAAAGGGGCTTTCGGCATCCGGAAATGTCTTAAAGCCAATTAATCACTTTCTGGCATTAAAAACGAAATTAATTAATTGATTATTTAATGTCATCGGAGCGAGAAATTAATCTTTTTAAAAGAGGTGACATTGAGTTATTGGAAAAAAGTCGCATAAGTGACTATAGAACTAATAAAGTCACTTTAACTTATTAAAAGGGTAAAAAGGTCGCAAAAGGGTCAATGAGAGAATAAAAGGAGAATGAGGGGCGCTCTCTCTCATTATGCAATTGTTATTTTGACAAAAAAATGAAATTGAAAGAGCTTTTGTGGCTTTGGCTCTTGGGACGAAAACCCTAGAGAGTTTGGAGATTGGTTTCGGTGGTGAGACTATCCACCCTAGTTGGTCATAGCGGAGAAATCAATCAAATTTCTTCATTGAGCTTCACAGTGGCTAAGTATTTCGTCATTCGGCAACTGTTTCCTCCATTTACAGGGGTAGATTTGTTGTGAGGAGGCTGAGTTGGTTTGTGACTGCATTTTGGTGTTGGGGGCTGAGTTTTCTTGAGCTTTCGGACCGACTTACTTGCTTGGAGATCAAACCCTTCATTGTTGAGTCAGTTTTCTTTGTAGAGAGGTGTTTTCATACAGCAAGGGCTGTCCATTTCCTAGAGGCCGAATTATGTCCATTAAAGGGCAATTTGGCTTAAAGGCTGACATTTTCCATTGTTGGGTAGCGTCCATCCATTGTGGGGGATGATTTATCTTGCTCGAGGTTGAGAATAAAGTTGTTGGGTCGAGTTTTCAAGTGGGGAGGGATCCGTGAGCTTGTTGGGCACATTTTTTGTGCCGAGGAAAGGTTAAACTTCCCTGGCAGCAAGTCATGAGAATGGGGAGATTGCACCAGCCAGCAGGTCGTTGGTTCCATTAATTGTGACAACAGCGAGATAACCTATTTCTCTCAGCCAGTTATACACTTTGGCTTCAATGCATCTCAGTCATAGTTCTGTGAGTTACTGCTGTTAATAGACAAGTATAATTTCCGCTATGTTTCTTTTTCCATATCAGCTGTGAGTTATGTTTCTTTGTATGTTGGTTATTGTATATCTCTGTTGTAAATAAAAGAACTTTGGCACATTCAAACTATATGCAAATCACCTATAACATTTCAGAAAACTCAACAAAAATACCACAGCAGTAGATTGGGAGTTTTAACAGTGAGAAGACACCCACAGCTTAAGTGTTTGACGAAAGTCAACACTCAAAAACATGCATAAATTGCTACAGCAGGGAAGTGGGAATTTGTCATCAAAGTGTTTGACGAAATGTCTACACTACTAAACTAAAAAAAGCCAAAAATATTTAGGGGGGACATTACAGTTGGCCTCCCTCACCTATTCTATATAAAGGGAGGAGAGAGCCTTTATTTTTCATTCATCACATTCACATCATCTTGTCTTGGAGATGTAACAATTCATTAGGTGTTTTGTACCTTCAAGATGAACTTGTTTTGATTCTTTGTAGTTTGTACTTGTCTTTATACAAGGGAGGAAGGCGCTAGGGTTTCTAAGAAGCAATTCCTAGAGAAGGCTTGAAGGACTAGGGTTTGAATCCTGGTGTGAGAAGGACCTAGCGTTTGAGGCAAAGAATCCCTAGAGAAGACCTAGATCACCTTCCTTGGAGAGCTTGTGTGAGGCAAGCTTGGTGAAAGATCAAGGGTGGACTTGTTGGTATTGATGCTAGCTTGTTGTGGAGCCTTTGTTGTGGCTAAATAGCTTAGTGGGATGCCTTGCTAGACCTGTGTATTGCTAGTTAGAGTTTGGTGTTTATGGTGGATGTCCTAGCTAGGGTTTGTAGCCTAGCTATATAGAAGCCCCCCCGCACCCCCCCCAACGCTCCCACTCCAGAAGCTCGCTTCAAAGCGAACCATGCTCTCAAAACAATTCCTCGCACTCCCGAAACAATTTGCTATGGAACTTAACTGGAAATCTTTTAAGTATTTGGTCACCCTATTGCCCTAAAACTTAACTAGACTGAGGACTAGATGCGTATCCTAGGAAAGATGAGACAAAAGATCTTACAATGGGGGAGTCCATGACCGAATGGATATGTCAGATTGGTGTTGATCAAATATGTCCTCTCCTCATATCCACTATACCTCCACTTTTTGTATTCTGCTCCAGTTGGTGTGCAAAAGGAGAGAGGCAATATTCCCATATCCTTCCTATGGAAAGGATGGAAATTGGACAAAAGGAAGAAATATAGCTTGGTAAAATGGTCAAAGGTACTCCTACCAATGAACATGGGAGGCCTAGGGGTGAGAGACCCTGAAATAATGAACCAAGCAAAAGAGGTTGGAAATTGATGTCTAAGAGAGAGGCTAGTGCAAGGAGGTGCTACAAAGAAAATACTATAGTAGCATAATTAAGTCACACTAGCGGTTGTTGTACAAAAATTAAACTCTTGTATGGAATTTATCTTTTTTTTCATATTGTACATATATAGTATAATACTCAAATGCAGTTTTTCTATGTTGCATTTGTATATGTTGAGAATTCCACTATTTGCCCACACCAAATATTTAATATCAATGTAAATGAAGTTAGCAAGAGAAAGAGTTAATTCTCTCGCCATGAAAATTATACAGATTTCTATCAAATTACTCTGTAGTGAGATTGTACTAATCTAGAAGAACAAATTATATTGTCTGAAGAAGCACTAAGCATGCAATGCAATACCCATAGTTTCCTCATATTTCTTTCATCCATTGTAAAAAACATAAAAATTATTAATGTCATTCAAAATTCAATCATTGCCAAAGAAATTTCTAGGTACCTACCAACAGCCACCATGACTTCTCAAGCATGAAATCATGCATTGCAGTAACCAGAGCTTCAAGCATCAACATGGAAGTGTCATTGGTATCAACTTTAGCTTTGATCATCAACATTAATGCGCCTTCGATATCAACTTTAGCTTTAATCATCGACATTAATGCCCCATCAATATCTACTTTAGAGCTTAGACAATTGTTGCCAATGCATCATGGGTATCGACTTTGTGGGTGTCAAAGTCCTTATCTTCTTGTGCCTTTCAAGTTTGAACAAATAGCATACTTTGCAATAATATTCTATTAGTACTTGTTACTATTATATATGTTTTACTTTTTCTAATATTTTTTAACTTTTTAGTATTAATATTATAATGAGTAATAATAAAATTTAAATAACAAATTTAATAATTAGTAATTAGTAACAATAATAATGATAAAGGCGAGTAAGGTCTCTGAAAGAGGGGCATTGTATTGTTAGCTATTGAGGTTACTCCAAAAGTGTTTTCACCTTACTAGGAGAGTGCTAGGTCTCCTAGCCCCTTGGTGATGCTTCATGGACATATGGATGGCTCAGTTTGAGTGGATGCCTAACCTTGGTTAAAGTGCTAGCATGGAACCCTTGCCTAGGAGGTCGTTACCCTAATCGACATGACGACTAACCCATTGGATGCACACAATGAGGGAGTCATTTATCGATTAGGAGAGGTGCCACCCTGGGAGGAGTGTTGGGCACTTAGGGGAGGGCACTTAACCCTTGGAGCTTGGGACCATGTGATATATACCTTGGAGGTTGGACCCTTGACTTGCAGATGCTTAGGTTGAGGAGCATACTTCATGGAGGTTGGTGATGGACACAAACACATGTTGAGGAGGAGCATTGGAGCTTAATGACCACAATGGCACACATGTTGAGGAGTGTTGGGCACAGGAGGAAATGTGGAACATAGTTAAAGGAGAAGTTCCTTGAATGAGCACACTTGGATAGTGGACCACCATGGAAAAGGGAGCGTTGAACTAACAACATGTTAGAGAGTTGTTAGCACAGTTTCCGCACTTTGACCTGATTTAAAACAGCAATAAAAACAGCAATAAAATCAGCAATGAAAACCATGTAATTTTAGAGAATACTACCCCAAAGTGTCACAGACAGATCCCTCTCTATTTGGGCTGGTTCTTTCCAACCTCAGGGGGGTGTACTAGGCCTTTCTGCTGTCTTCAACCTGTAAATCTGCACAATAAACGACAAAAATAGCAGCAAAGAATAGTGTTCCATGGCTGTGACTAGACAGCCAAAGGGTTTTAATGTTTGTGATGGAATCCCTTCAACGTTAGCTGAGAAAAGATGAAAAGAAGCGTTATTAAGTGGCTGAAATGCACCAAAATAACATGCTAAAATTTCTAAATCATGCACAAATAACATTCACAATACCAATGATCCATGAGGGCTTAATACGAGCACAACAAGGTTTTATTTCTGAATATGCCAAGAGGTCGATTGTGCCAAAGAGACAGATTACAAAAACTGTAGAGTGATGATTCCTCCACCTAAGAAGAGAAGCTAGAATAAAGAGAAAGAGAGAAAGAATTTGATGGAGTATGCCGTCATCAAAGAAAATCCAACCCTAATACCATGAAGAGACCATGCTTATATTGAAAATGAGGGCGCATATCCCAAGAAAGTCTCCTCCTCATGCCATGCGCACTAGAGAGGGAAGTGGTGTGATGTGGCCATGCGCCTAAACTCATGGGAGAGATGTCATCATGGGCTAGTGCCATCTGGAGAAGAGTAATGATGCACCCAAGTCAACGTGAGTGTACTCTAGTGGATCCGGAGAAGAGTAGAGGTGAAGTCTATGCATGCAACCATAAGTGGAGGAGAACTAAAGGAAGAGAAACCATGCACACTAATGAGTGAGGAATGAAGGGAGGACATGCGCATGATGACAAGAAGGAGAGTGAAGTGAAGTGAGGACGAAGTGGAAGAGAGAGGGAATTTAGATGAGATGAAGTGAGAGAGAGTTTGAGTGAAGTGGAAGAGAAAAGGAGTTAATTGAGATGAAGTGAGAAAGAAAAGCAAGCGTCTTAGTCGACTGGAGATACTTTGAGTTTGACTCGTGACTAAGTGTGAGAGAGAGGAAGTGAAGTGGGAGAGAGAACGAGTGACAATTCAGTTAACTCAACCATGCAACCTCGTAAGCTCCCCCATGCACCAACTCACTCCTAACTGATGTGTGCATTTAGTTCACATCAATTAACTCAATGCATGCACCCTAATTGATTCAACCATGCCCTCACTCAACTCAAGAGCCTGCTACATCACTCCAGTCTCATGCATGCGCCCTAGATCTACCACTTGTCATTCCCAAAGGTTGCCACATGTCACAATCTAGGACCACCATGTGTCACCCCAAGGACCGCCACATGTCACACCCATAAATGCTAAATGTCACCTCTGCAAGGCTACCATGTGTCACACTACATGGCATACTACTAAAAATAGAAAGTGCATGCATGTCGATCAAATTAGGTTCATCAGACTCGGTTTTTTGCAAGGAATCTAAATATGTGTTCAAATTCGATATGCAAGCCCCTGAATTGGGGTTGTTGTATGAAGTAATGCATGTAATCTGGAAGAATCTCTCTAGAATATTGGGCTTGCAAGGATTATGAATATACCATCAAAACTACAATGCGGACCTCTGAACTTTATCTCCTCAAAAGTAGGAGAACTACTAAAAATAGACATCTCATACCAATCTCTTGAAAACCTGTGCAACATCTATCTCTGAACAAGGAAATCATCACTAACCATCCAGTACCTGACCTCAAATGGGAACCAACCTTGGCTCAAAACCAAGTTGTCTCTGTGAAACTATTTGAATGTCAGCCATATAGAACATGTTGGCTCCTAACCCTCAGGATTTTCAAATGAGAAAATCCAGGGGTTAACAATGGTGACTTAAGGGGACGGGATCCCCCTATGGGATGTCGAGAACCATGAGAATCTTTGTGTCTGCAAAACATGAATAATGCTCAATGAAAAAGTATGCATGTAGACCAATGTGCTCGTACATAAAGAATAGATGATCTGCCAATAATATGTGATCCAAAATGCCTATCTAGTGGGCAATGGAGTCAAATATATATATGAGCCCACAGGTTGATCGGCTGAAAATGAGGGCTCATTGACAACTGCTACCTGCAACCGCCTACTCTGTACACCTCTCCTAGTGGAAAATATGAATCGAAGTCGACACGAGGGAGAAAGTCACCTAGTCAAATGTCAATGATGTAAAGACCTACTAGGCACAAAGGTACCCAACAATAATGCAAATGGGCCCTAAGGTACGAGCACAACCCGTCAATGTGAAAAGATGTATTGATGTCGAACATTGACAAGGATCATTCGATCAAGGCTCAATGATGATCAGCCTTGTCGAATGCGAAATGATCACCAATGAGGCTAACGGCCATCAAGGTGCTCCTCTTTTGCATCATCCCCCAAATGATGTGTTGGAGTCGATGAGGAAGGATCTATTGAAAAGAAAAACAATGGTGAAATCTTTTCTCTCAGCGCGAAGACAAGACATAAGTCATGAATCACAAAAAATGTATGGCACCATATCCTTATTCCCTGGATGAGGGGACGACTGACTCAAAGTAGATGACTCAATGAGACACAACGAAGAGATAACCCATAATATGACGCAAGACTACTCCTATATCTCTTCATCCTACCCCTCCTAATAGGTTCAATGCTTCGGAATGCAAACAAAATGACCCTCATCTAGACTTACTCTAAATGTGAGCTGCAGAAAAAGATCAGGGAGACATATGACATGACATTCAAATATTTTGACCCAACCTAAAAAGCGGACAGCAATCAATTAAGGAAGGAAAACCAGCCAAATGACCAATGCTGATTAAAACATAGGAAAAAATAGCGACCCTCCTATGATCGAAAAACAAGTAATATGAAAGAAAAATCTGTGAAATGAAAGACTTGGATTGATGTCCAAAAGTATAAACAACAGCAAAAACGAAATCTGAAAATAACAAATCAGAAAGGGAAAACTAATACCCAGACCCAAAAATGCATGAAGAAATTTTTTCTTTTCTTTTTTATTTTTCTAGAACCCAAAAAGACTTATTCCAGAAGTTTGTCAAAGCTGCGATGATCAATCAACATACTCAAATGACCAATGTAACCATGCAGCCAAGTGACCAGTTAGACAGAAAAGATCAACATAGTCAACCCTCCAGTGCAACCAATCATGAAGTCTCCTAAGACGGAAAGATGCATTCTTATGCTTGCTACTTACGAAATCAATGAAGTCTGTCAATTTAAACTTGGAACATGGTACATCAACAATAATGAAAATGAAAGTATGAGAGCCAAGATTCTTAGTATCTAACTGCTGAAATACCTCCATCATTCTCAGCTCAACTAGATCATGATTAACCTTGATATCCAAGCAACGATTAGTCAAAAGATCTCCTTGAAAAACAAGATCTAAATGTGGGATCCTAGGAAAATTGTAAGGAAGATCATCTTCTGGTTGAACTAAAAGTTGCTTCCCCTGTTGCAATGGTAGTTGATAAAACTGTTCTTGAACCACCTTTGGGATATGCAAAAATAAAGTCTCTTGTTGATTCAATTATGCATGGCTGATTTGTTGCTCTTTCTCTTGAATCTTCTCATCATGACTAGAAGGAACCAACAAACCCACTTGTAAACTCAGCTCTTCAACTTCATTTTCATGGCACTCTATACATGGCTCAAGTTTTGCAACCATCGGTTCCTGATCGATTCCTGATCATCCAAGCATGAATCACCATCACCTTGTTCATCACTGGAAACATGATAAGATGCAAGGTTTTCGTCATTATGTTCTTCTACAATAGCAAGAAGTTCCTGTGATACTCGGGTACTGGTAAGGAATTCCTCAACTTTTTCAACAACAAAGAAAGCTTGCTCTAAATTTGTTGGTTTCTGACTCCAAAAGAGATTAGGAAACTCTAGATCAAAAGCAAAGGAATAATCCACCATAATGTCTCTCGATCGGTATGCAAGGGGAATCTTATTTTTTGCATTGATAAATATGACATGGAACTCAGGAATAGTTTCATCTACCCCCCTTTTAATGTGACTATAATCCAAAAGAATTCAGCCATTGAAAGTATTCAACATCCATGATCAATCATCATCTTTCCGCAATCGAGTCGCCAATGGATGTTGTTGAGTGGTAATCCACCCTTGTATTCCGAAATAGATGTTCAGGTTCGTTGAAGCTTGGAACAATGCCTTGTGTTGGATTGAATCTGGGCGATTTTCCTTGAGTTCCCCAGTGAATCCGACCCTATAATCTGTGGAGTCTCCAGGTGAATTAAAAATAAATGAAAAGAAAATTGAAACACTCACCAATGTCGTTATTGAAAACCGGGAATGACGATGCCAATTTGTTAGCACAATTTTCGACACTTAGATCTGATTTAAAACAACGATAAAATCAGCAATGAAAATTGTGTAATTTTAAAGAATACTTCCCCAAAGTGTCATGGACAGATCACTCTCCGTTTGGGCTAGTGCTTGCCAATCTCAGGGGGGTGTCCCTCTGTTGATGTTTTAGTAGCATCGGGAGTATTCTCACACGTGTAGGGCTCTGTGGGCTTGTGTGGGGCCTTGTGGGTTTCTTGATGGACTTCACACCCACATGTGTGAATATAATATTCTAATTTAATGTTGAGTTTGTAAAGGGTTGTAACAGCAATGTTGTTATTAATTATTAATTCGTAGATAGAGTTATTCTGAATAAATATATTGATAGATAAATGAATAATAGATGATGTTACATTCACCCTCGTGACGGTTTACTTATAGCATTGACAGGTCACGAGTGAAGAGATACGTGCCTCTTGATAAAGAGGTATTGCCTCTTGGTTGTTTATCTAATTAAATTATTATTATTATATTATTATTACTATTATGTTCATTACATTGCCACCCTCTTAAGGAATGATTTTTCCTCAAAGCATAGTAAAATAAGATTTTCTTTAGTAGAGCCTGTTTCTGTAGTGAAATGAATTTTTTTTTCTGGTGGTGGTAATTGATTCTTCTTAAGAGTGGACTCTTCGACACCATATAGTTTATAGTGTTGACATTGCCAATTAAATTCCACGAATTGTTCTTCAAGATTTGTGACATAACTCCCCAACTATATCAACTATTTCGCACCTAGCACCATATCCATTCCTTTGAGCGGTATAGCGTAGAATCCTATTTGTAGTTCTAGTTCTTGAATTTGAACTGAGATTTTATGACATTTTCCAACTTCTTTGATTCTTTGTCCATTAGCAACTTTAACAGTGAGGTCCTTGGTGGGGTAGATGAAACAATTCAGTTTTTTTGTGACATCAATGTCTATACAGTTATGAGTACTACCAGAATCTACGAATATTGTTAAATTTCTATCTTTTACGACTCCCTTAAGCTTTAGGGTCTTAGGTTGTGGTTTTCCTTTCATAGTTGCCAGCGGAACTGTAGGTTTGCTTTCTTATTTTCTTGGAGGTTGGCTCTTATCCTTTTTGAGATGTGGTGGAATATATTTTGGAGTAATTATCTCTCTTTGAAGTTTGTTTTCTGCATTTCGATTTTTTTGGACACATGAGATTGAAGCTAGTGATGCTTCTTGTGGTATTTGATCATGGTCAAAATCTGCGTTGTATGCTAATAGTGATTTCATCCTCTGTTTTCAGGACTTCTTCTTGCTTCCCATCCACTATTCTAAAGTAGCGTAATGACTTGTCCTCACATCTGTGCCTTGGTGTACAATTTTCTCCACACTTTCGACAATTGTTTTTCTTCTTGTTCTCTCTCTCTGATTCACTACTGGATGAGTTTGATTCCTTCTCTGCTTTGCAAGTATATAATTTTTTGTTATCGCAATTGTGCCTTGGAACCCAATTATCTCCACAATATCTACATTTGATCACCCATTTCTTATTTGGGTTAGACTTGTTTGTAGAGTACTTATTTGGTGTTTCGTTTGAATATATGTTTAACACTTCTAGACCTGCAAATGATAGCTTATTGAACTTGTCTTTTTGTTCAATTAGCCTTGCTGCGTGTCTGGCATCTTCAATAGTTTTAGTATTCCATAGTTTAATTTCGCGACGGATGCAATCCTTTAATCCACAAATATACATTTTTAATAATTATTCATCAGTGAATCCACTTTGCCTTGTTGCCAGCACCTCCCATTCATGTGTGTAGTCGTTTACACTTCCTTTCTGTTTAAGATGCACGAACTTGTTATAAAGGTCGTCATCCTCTTCGTCATGGAATATTTGTAGTAGGGCAGCTGTGAAGTTTTTCCAATGGAAGGAACAAGCGTCACATTTTCTGGACGACCATAGGGTACTAGTCATAAGCTTCTCCTTCTAAACTATTGGAGGCTGTCATTATCTTTTCTCATTCGCCTAGCAGGGGGTTTGATTCAAAAATACCGTCCATTTTGTTGATCCAAACAACAACTCCTCTATGGTCCTTGTCGTCATATTTCGGTAACTCCTTTTTAAACTTCTAATAATCTCTATATTGAAATTTGGGCGTATTTCTTGAAAAAATTATCTCTGGTATTTCTCGGTGTCCTTAATCCTCTAAATTTTCCGACCCCGGACTTTGTGGTGGTTTGTGATAAGCTAAGTGCTCTGCGCATAATGTGTCCATTCATTTAGTTAATTGATCAATTCTCGCGATTTGTTCATTAGCATCCTTGTACTCTCGTCCTTGTCATTACCACTCATTCTTAAATAACTATTCCATTGCTCCTCCGATGTATTTATTAACGTGTCAATTCAGTCTTCTTTTTGTAATAATGTATTAATTTTTTCCAATAGTAGTTTTTGTACTTCGTCGAATTCTTCCCGACTCTTCTTGACCTTACCAAGACAGTATTTAATGTTGTTGATTTTGCTTTTATGGTTCATTTCTTCCTGTAATTCCTCCTTTTTCTTACTTCCTTCCATATTTTATTTTATTAAATATAATTCTCCCAAAAATTTTAATAGTGATAGGTAATTTGATATGTATAAGTGACCTTATATAAGTGATTTGTAATATAAAGTTACTTTATAAGAAAAGTAACTTTAATAAAAATTAAAAAGTGACTTAATAAAATTTATAAGGTGGTTAAAAGAAGTTTTATAAAGTGTCTATTAAAGTTCATGGGATTGAGGGGGCACGATTTTATTAAGGGCCACGTATCAATTTAAAAAGGCGGATGAGACTGTACAACAGATAATAGCACGGATTGTATGGCAGCGGGTATGACAAATGAGGCGGCACGGAGTGTATGGCAAAGGGTACATCAGATAATACGGAAAGTGGTGTCTTGTATGGATTTGTGACACAGAATTGTATGGCAGTGGGTTGTACAACAGTACAGATCGTACGGACGGCTGCAGCAGGTCGTATGGCAGCAGTACAGGTAGTACAGTAAATTTAATTGCTGGTACAATTGTTCGCTCTGATACCACTGTAACAGCAATGCTGTTATTAATTATTAATTCGTAGATAGAGTTATTCTAAATAAATATTTTTGATAGATAAATGAATAATAGATGATGTTACATTCACCCTCGTGACAGTGTACTTATATCATTGACTGGTCACGAGTGAAGAGGTACGTGCCTCTTGGCTGTTTATCTAATTAAATTATTATTATTATTATTATTATTATTATGTTCGTTACAAGGGGCTTCTAACTCTGACCTCAGCCAACATGTGAGAGAGGTTGTGATGTCCTCAGTCCAGCCATGGAGAGGGCTGTGATTGGCCTCAGTTCTGCAGATTTCTTTGTTTTGGGCAGGTTCTGTTGAGAAGAGAGCAGCGGCTGACTATTGGAGGTTGTTGGGCAGCAAGGATGACTCGGCCTAGTGATAGAGGCCAGCCGCAGGTCCTAGGGAGGCTTTCCCTAGCATGAGAGCAGACCGCAGCCTAGGAAAGGCTCGGCCTACTAGGAGAAGCCTAGCCGCAGGCAGCAAGGAGGCTCATCCCAGCAAGAGGAGGACACCAACAGGGGTTTAAGTGACTCGGCCTGCATTTCTGAGGCAACCACTGAGTTCTGGGTGAATGAGGAGCTGTTACAGGAAGGCAACAGTAGTCTTGGACAGCCATTAAGGGCTGTTACAACCTCAGTGACAGCAGGGTGTTCTTTGAGGGCTGTAACAGCCAGTATAACAGCAAGTTTTATGGGTTGTTACAGCAGTCTTGGAGACTGTTTTTGTAGCAGGAGTTGAGGGCTGTTACAACCATCCAAGTTGCAGAGAAAGGGACCAACCCCTGTGGTAGACAGCAGCAAGAAAGGGGGATGGAACAGCCACCCTAACAGCAGCCTTTTGGGACAGCTTGGAGGGCAGATTGAGGGGCAACCTTGAGGACTGTTACAACAGCAAATTACAGGGACAGTATAGGGTTGGAAGGACTCAGCCATACTTGTGCAAGGAGTTGCAAAGGTAGTGCAGGGCTTGAGAAGGCAAGGAATGCCCTAACCCTCAACCTCAGGACAGCAGCATTGGCACGGAAACCAAGGAGGGTTTCAGCAGTGTCTTGTAAGTGTTCTTGGCATTTTCTATTGTGTAAGGAAAAGGGCCATTGTCCCTGGTACAGGAGCCCATTTGTTTTGAGCTTTGTTCTGAATTTAAGAACAAGTGATTTGGCATTAAATCCCCATGTACTATGCATGATCTAATTGCTGGGTTATTTTCTGCTGTGCTAAAGTAGTTAGGCATCTCAATGTGTTTATGTTTATAGTTCAAATCATGTAAGTTTGCGTATTCCGTTGAGAACATAGACCATACCTGAGGTGTGTGTGCACCAATCTGGGTGCACTACGAAATCTAACATGGTATCAGAGCTTGAGGTTCTAAGAAGGGCAATTGAACCTGAGTTATTTACATAGGTGACAACTCTGAGAGGGAGTTGCAGTGACTGTTGCAGGTAGCAGCAGGTTAGATGGTCTCTGGTTTGACACATGGAACAGACTGTCCAGACGAGGAGTTGTGGACTATTACAGCTTGGCGGTGTGGCAGGTTGGGAGTTTTGGTGGATTGGCAAAGAGCTCGATTCACAGCAGTATGTTGTGTGGCGGGTTGCCAACTCTAAGGATGGACTTTTGGTGGCTGGTCATAGTGAGTTGCAATGGGTGCAGCTCGGGTGCTTTGGCACAGACGAGATAGCTTCGGATGTTTGGCAGTTTGATGAGATAGAGTCTTCATCAGGCCGGAGAGTTGCACATTGTCGAGGTGCGACAGTGTGTGAGGTATTTGACCCTAGAAGATGAGGACACTTGCAGAGATGAGTTGCGGAGGTCTAGAGTGGACTAGACTAAGTGTCCATCCGCAGCTTGGGATTGTTCGGGGAGAGGACACATGTTCAGTTGCAGCGTGTGCATAAACACGGAGAGTCTTGTGACTTAGATGATGGACTTGGGCAGAAGTTCATTAGGTGATCATGACTTGGGTAAGCAAGATGCTTGCCTTGGAGGATTGCATGGTTCTTATACAATGGGAGCCATCGGCACATGACAGGGGCACAGGATTTGTTTGAGAGCTTCACAGTGTCTGACTCAGGTATGTACGTGGAGCTTGGTATGAGGACCAGGCATGTAGTACAGGGATCTGGAACAAAGGTATTCCGGATGGAGTTAAGGGATGTGTTGCGAGTGGAAAATGTGTTATGGGTGCCAGGAGTGTATTCAGACTCAGCGATTGAGGAGAAGGGTTATGCAGCTCTTGTTCCGAGATGGACAGGTATCTAGCTCAAACACAACAGTGGTCTTGGAGTTAGAGAGAGCAACGTGTATAGGCAGAAGGGCCAACCTATTAGAGCCTTGACCAGCAGTAGCAGAGTGACAGTGGACAGAGAGCAGGTGGCTCCGAAGGTTGTATAGACTCAGAGGGAGCCCGACCTCAGAGGGAATCAGTGGATTCAAAGGGATTTTGTTCAAAGGAAGTCTAGCTTCAAATCCAAATGGGAGAGAGGCATCTTACAAGACTGTCAAGAAGATGTCATGGGTTGAGATGGCTAGGCAGGATGCTCAAAAGCAAAAGGGTTCTAGGAGCAGGGTGTCTTCCAAGTTCCAAGATTGGATCACTTCATAAGTTCATACAGCAGAATTTGTTTCGGTAACAGAGGGAGCAGCCAATCAGGTGGATTGGAGAGCAGTTGTGGTAGCGGATCCAGTGTAGGAGGCAGACACTTCCAGTGTGGGAGACAAAGTTACTTCCAGGAGATATTGGAGTGGGTGAGAATACCTCCCTTGCTAAGAGGGAGTGTTAATGTTTTGGTAGCATCGGGAGTATTCTCACACATGTAGGGCTCTGTGGGCTTGTGTGGGGCCTTGTGGGTTTCTTGATGGACTTCACACCCACATGTTGGGGATTCACATCCACATGTGTGAATATAATATTCCAATTTAATGTTGAGTTTGTAAAGGGGCTTCTAACTCAACCATTGGACTTGTATACAAGGAGATCAAGGTCATTGTGACATCTCCTTCTTGTTGTGCATCCTTGGTGACCTCAGCCAACATGTGAGAGAAGTTGTGGTGACCACAGTCCAGCCATGGAGATGGCTGTGATTGGCCTCAGTTCTGCAAATTTCTTTGTTTTGGGCAGGTTCTGTTGAGAAGAGAGCAGTGGCTGACTATTGGAGGTTGTTGGGCATCAAGGATGACTCGGCCTAGTGATAGAGGCCAGCCGCAGGTCCTAGGGAGGCTTGCCCTAGCATAGGAGAGCAGGCCGCAGCCTAGGAAAGGCTCGGCCTGCTAGGAGAAGCCTAGTCGCAAGCAGCAAGGAGGCTCGGCCCAGCAAGAGGAGGACACCAGCAGGGATCTAAGTGACTTGACCTGCATTTCTGAGGCAGCCACTGCGTTCTGGATGAATGAGGAGCTGTTACAGGAAGGCAACAGCAGTCTTAGACAGCCATTAAGGGCTGTGACAACCTCGGTGACAGCAGACCTGCAACAGTGGCAGCAGGGTGTTCTTTGAGGGCAGTAACAGCCAGTATAATAACAAGTTCTATGGGTTGTTGCAGCAGTCACAACAGCAGTCTTTGGGGCTGTTTTTGTAGCAGGAGTGGAGGGTTGTTACAGCCATCCAAGTTGCAGAGAAAGGGGCCAACCCCTGTGGTAGACAGCAGCAAGAAAGCAGGCTGGAACAACCACCCTAACAGCAGCCTTTTGGGATAGCTTGGAGGGCAGATTGAGGGGCAGCCTTGAGGACTGTTGCAACAGTAGATTACAGGGACAGTAAAGGGCTGAAAGGACTCAACCATACTTGTGCAAGGAGTTGCAGAGTTAATGCAGGGTTTGAGGGGGCAAGGAATGCCCTAACCCTCAGCCTCAGGACGGCAGCGTTGGCACGGAAACCAAGGAGGGTTTCAGCAGTGTCTTCTAAGTGTAATTAGCATTTTTTATTGTGTAAGAAAAAGGGCCATTATCCCTGGTACAGGAGCCCATTTGTTTTGAGCCTTGTTCTGGGTTTAAGAACAAGTAATTTGGCATTAAATTCTTGTGTATTGTGCATGATCTAATTGCTTGGTTATTTTCCATTGTGCTAAAGTAGTTAGGCATCTCAGTGTGTTTATGTTTATAGTTAAAATCGTGTCAGTTTGAGTATTCAATTGAGAACATAGACCAGACCTGAGGTGTGTGTGCACCGATCTGGGTGCACTACAAAATCTAACACCCTAGGCTGCCTTTCCGTTATTTTCAACCTATAAATCTGCACAATAAACTACAAAAATAGCAGCAAAGAAGATTGTTCCGTGGTTGTGATTAGACAGTCAAAGGGTTTTAAATGCTTTGGTTTTAATGTTTGTGGTGGAATCCTTGCAACGTTAGCTGAAAAAATATGAAAAGGATAAAAGATGCGCTATTAAGTGGCTGAATGCACCAAAATATCATGTTAAAACTTCTAAATCATGCACAAATAACATTCACAATACTAATGATTCGTGAGGGCTTGATACGAGCACAACAAGGTTCTATTTTTGAATATGCCAAGAGGTTGATTGCACCAAAGAGACAGATAACAAAAACGGTAGAGAGATGATCCCTGCCCCTGAGAAGAGAAGCTAGAATAAAGAGAGAGAGAAAGAATCTGATGGAGTATGCCAATAGAGAGATAGAGAGAAAGAAGATCTAACCTTGATAACATGAAGAGAACCTGCTTATATTGACAATGAGGGCACATATCCCAAAAAATTCTCCTCATGCCATGCGCATTAGAGAGTGAAGGAGAGTCATGTGGCCTCATGTGCTAGTTCCATCTAGAAAGGAGTAATGATGCGCCTAAGTCAAGGTGAGTGTAACACATGTGGATCCGGAGAAGAGTAAAGACAAGTCCATGCGCTCTGAGTCTAACTAAAGAGTAATTGGGGGAAGAGAATCCATGTGCATTAAGGAGTGAAGAACCTCTCTTAGTTGAAGCATGCATTACTAGAGAGATGAGTGCGCCTTAGGTGAGGTAGAATGAGAGATAGTTTGGGTGAAGGGAAAGGGAGGAGTTAAGTGAGATGAAGTGGGAGAGAAAGGGAGGTGCCTTAGTCAGCTGGAGATGCTCTGAGTTTGACTTGTGACTAAGTGAGAGAAAGAGGAAATGAAGTGAGAGAGAGAGAGAGGGAGTTAAGTGAGATGAAGTGGGAGAGAAAGGGAGGTGCCTTAGTCAACTAGAGATACTCTGAGTTTGACTTGTGACTAGGTGAGAGAAAGAGGAAGTGAAGTGAGAGAGAGAGAGGGAGTGGTGCTTCAGTTGACTCAACCATGCAACCTTGTAAACTCCTCCATGCGCCAACTCAATCCTAACCGATGCATGCGCTTAGTTCACATCAATTAACTCAATGCATGCTCCCTGATTGACTCAACTATGTGCTTAGCCAACTCAAGAGCTTGCCACATCACCCCAATCTCATGCAGGCGCCTTGGTTATGCCGTGTTAAAATTAGTGCAGCTGCAACAACCATTCTCTGGGAGGATGGCAAAGACCCTAGCTATGATCTAGGGCCCCCAGTACACTCCTGGGGTTCTTGGTCTAGAACCAAGCAGTTAGAGCCATGGCAAAAGACCCTAGTTGGACCCCCAGTGTATTACTGGGGTTCTTGGTCAAGGACCAAGCAGTTTAATGATATAAGTCCCTAGATGTGTTTTAGCGCCCCTAGATGTGTTCCAGGGAATCCTTGCTCGATGCTTGGATTGCTCCTTGGTTGTGTACCTTGATGGATAAGACCCTAGTTGTACTCTAGGGCCCCCAGATGTATTCTGGGGTATCCTGGTCTACAACCAGGCAGTTTCTTGGTTGAGTACCAAGCCGAGATGATGTGTGACCTTCTTCTCTCACAGGATGGTCCATGTGACCTAGAAGCAGTTAAGAAGAAGGAAATGATCACATCATTGATCTTCCTCGTATTTTGGGATGATAAAAGCTTATAAGTTATATCATGAGATTCATGTGGACAAAATTGCCATTAAAGAAGGACTTAACCCTTGACCTTGTCTTTTTGTTTATTATGAAACCCCCCCTTGCTTGAAGTTGATTGAGTGTTTACTTCTTCCTAAAGAAGCTGGCTGCCTTGATCTTGAAACCCCTCTCTTAGATTTGTTTTATTTCCTTGTTGACTTTTGACTTGTCATTTAATATTTTAAAAGTCAAAATATTATTTATTTAATTGTTAGGGTTTAAACCTAACTCTAAAGTTAGGACTAATGTGCTAGCCCTAACCTACATACCAAAACTATAAATAAAGTGTCCTATTCCTCACTCAACACACTCACACTCTCTCCTAACCGAGTTTTGGTCTGAGGTATTTCTGCGGTTCTTCTTGTTCAGCTTGCTAAGTGGCTACGGCCCTTCTAGGACAGGTTACTTGGTGTGTTCTGGTCTGCTACAGCCACCGTGGGCTTACCCTCTCCAGCTTTATGCCAACTACTGACCCTAGGGGTCATTTCCAGCCAGCCGAATAGGATTTTCTTATTGTTGTTGTTGTTCTGGTATTTTTCTTTGTGCCGCTGTGCTGCCTAAGTTGATGCCGTCCTCACCTTTGTTGGTGTCGCCCTGTGTATGCTGCCTAAGTTGATGTCGACCTCATCTCTGCTGGTGCCATCCTGTGTATGTTCATTGTTGCCTTACCTTATCTACTTGCAACCCTAGTACCTTGAACAGGGTTTGATAAGGCTGCCCTGGAACTGCTGGTACTTCTGCCTATTGCTGTAGCAATTTTTGTATTTTTCTGGGATGAAATTATTAAGGCTGTTTGAGGCCTCTTTTCAGCCACTAGGCTTGACAGTGGTGTTCTGTTCTTAGCCCTATTACTTGATGTTGGCATGGCCTCTTGATTCTCTGCCAGCTAATTAGTTTTCTGGTCTATTACCCTAAAAGTTCTTCTTGGTAAATTGTCCTAAGGATCATAATGAGATCTAACCTGAGGGTTTGATCAATGATCCCTTAAAGCTTTTTCTAAGCATACATCGAAGAGGATAACAGCAGCATATCAGGTAATCTTGTTCCTTGTTTCAGCTAAGGTAATGCTTAAGTAAATGTTTTGTCAGTTACCGTTTCATGCTATTAGATTATGCATCAGAAAATTCAATGTCTTGCTGATTGTAAAATACAGTAGCTAATGTTTAGAAATTAAAATTAAAATATTTCTGTTTTAGCTAGCTACTGTTTATTTTCCTTTAAACATTCCACTTGTCACTCATAGAAGCTACCACGTGTCACACTTTGAGACTGCCACGTGGTACCTCCAAGGACTGCCACATGTCGCATCTTGGCACTGAAAAATGTCATAAACAGCAATTGCCACATGTCGCATCCTGGAATTGACAAATGTCATAAGTTGCAACTACCACATGTCATCCTGCATGGCAACCATACCTACTAATAATAGCACTGCTAAAAATAGACATGTTAAAAATAGCAGTCCACTCGAAAAATATGAAAAGACCAAAAATGTCTAAAACTGCTAGGAGAACACTACCAAATATAGCACACCTAAAAATAGGCACTACTAAAAATAGAAACTCCTCGCATGTCAATGAAAATATGCTCATCAGATTCGATTTTCTGTAAGGAACCCCGATATGTGCTCGAAATATTCATCTGAACCCTGGAAATCCAACTGCTAAAAATAGTAAGTGTTTGCAATTCGTCCAGAAAAGGTTCACTGGAATCGTGAGCTACAAGGACTCTGAATATACAATCAAAACTGCCATGCAAACCTCTGAATTGTGTCTCCTAAAAATTAGGAGAATTGCTAAAAATAGACATCTCTGACCAATCTCCTGAAAACCTGTGCAACATCTGTCTCTGAACAAGGAAATCATCACTAAAACATCCTGTAACTGAACCTCAAATGTGAACCAACCTTGGCTCAAAACCAAGTTGTCTCTGTGAAACCGTCTGAATGCCAGCCATAAAGAACATGCTAGCTCCTAACCCTCGGGATTTTCAAATGAGAAAATCCAAGGCCAAATGAGAAAATCCAAGGGTTAACAAGAGCACACCATCTTGGAGGAGGGGCGTTGAGCCCAAGGAGCATCATGCGTGAAGGGTGTTTGATCTTGGGGATTGGATAAACCCTTGTATGCCCTAAGGACTGTAAGTTATTGGCATTTGAAGTACATATATTCAGTATTTATTTTCTTGGGTTGCCTAGTGAATTAGGTTGGACAGTTAATTGGGTCTAGCCTGGGTGGTTGGGAGGAAAGATTGTTATCCTCCCCACCCAGGTTCAATTCCCACAAGTGACATGTTGAGCTCTTAACAAGTATATTGTTCTAATGGCCTTCAACCCTATGTTGACAAAGCCTTAAGCTTCTGCCAAATCCGGTTTATTTTGGGTACCATCCTCGGAATGAGGGGAAGTGCCCGACAGGTATCCCAAGAATATGTGTTTCCCTTGGGAAAAAAAGAATTGGGTTGGACAAAAGTGAAATATTAGTCGTTGTAATTTAATATTCCAGATTCATCCCTAGGGCTAAACTTCACAGGATATAGATTTGGGCAACCTCAAGTAAATAAGGTGAAATTTCAGAATTTGCATTAAAATTCAGATTTTTGAAATTTCTACATGCACAGCGACCATGCAAGTTCGAATCTTCAAAGAAGTGGTGAGTTTACCTTTCAGGTCGGCACACTCCTGGAAGGAGGTCATTGTAAAGCATAGAGTTGTGACATTAAGTCGGGCCCAGCCTCACGCCTCCAAGTGTCAATGGTGTCCCACCTCTCAATAGGTGATGGATGGTCGACAATTAAGACTTTTGAAGCATATTGCCAAGAGTTTTATAATAATAATAATAATAATTAATTTGTACTTGTGAGGTGTATACTCTTGTATTGGGGTCATACTGGGCTTTTTCAGATACTTAATTTGTTCATATCTTAACCTATCTATATTTGTCTCTGTATTCAAATTTGGTAACCATAGAAAATACTTTCAAGTAAAAGACAATAGAAGATGCCTAGAAAAAGCCATTGATAAGGACAAATGGCTCCAAAATTTGGAAAGAAATAAAGAATTCAGCTTAGAGAATGGTAGCAGCGTTCTCTTGGTTCCCAAGAGGAGGACAAAACATTACATTAAAGGAAGATGGAATTTCTAATAACCACCACTACGAGATCTCCAAGAATTAGTGCCCATTCTTGATTGGTTGGAAGAGCAGGTCATTAAAACATTAGGTTATATTTCTTCTTCACACCCTAATGAGAACTAAAAGATTGGGCCACACTAACTCCGTTATCGAGAGACTTAAAGGAAGGTTGGGATCCTCTCCGAAGTTTGTTGAAGGGGAAATCCCAACTCTGCAAGAACTCACCAGAAATAAGAACTTGGGGAAAATAGTAGGTAAATACACAGTGAAAGAGGGCTATTTGGCAACTCTGGAAGCAAATGTTGATCTCTTAGCACATCAACGTACATGGAAGCAATTTGGAATAAGGCCAGTCTACCAAAGGTAAACTTCCTTTCATGGCTTCTTGTGCACAAAAACTACTAACATGAGACAATCTCAGGGAAAAGGGGGCCGATGGCCCTTCAATAATTTATGTCGGAATGAAGAGTAAAGTCTCTTGATTGCCTGGTATCCAGAAGTGTTCGGATACTAGCATTTCAAGTATTGATTCTATGCTTAACCAAAATCGAATAAATAGCAAACATATTTCTCAATTGATTAAAAGTAAAACCACTACTGGCAAAAGTGTGGATTTTTCCACACCGATTCTTGTCTTAGAAGATCTAGATTACCTGCAATAACATTGTCTTCCAAAATTAAAAATAAAGACCAGAGAAATTGTTATTGTTGCACAATCTCTAATATGGAAAAGCATTGTCCATAATGCAAACATAAATCTCAATGAGAACATCTACTCAAGCAAAGAATTGAAATGTTTATCAGGACTGAAAGTTAGCCGGTGCCATAACAAACTGTCTTCACCAATCCTGTGCAAACCCATCTCCGAGGACTAGAAGTTAGGCATGCATGGAAAAGAGACCAGTATATTGATCTTGCAACGAGAATGATTAGTCTTTTTTTCAATGGGGTTGTTGTAGACAACATGGGGACGCGCGCACGCGCGAGAGAGAGAGAGAGAGAAAGTAATCATAATCCAGATAGACATAGTGTCTTAAGATTCGCTTGGAGATTAGGCTTCTCTACAAATAATATTGCAAAAGCTCAGGCAATGTACCAGAGCTTGTGTCTCTTGAAAGAGATTTTAACTGGCAAAATTGTAGGTATTGGAGACTAGACTCTCATGCTAAAGCTGCTTCAAGGACAAGCCAAGACTAAAAACTATCAACTTTAGTGAATGGTAGACAAAATAAAAACTCTTCTCAAGAACTTCGAGCAAGTAAGATTCTTCCAAGTAGAGAGAGCACAACAGTCAAGTAGTTAAAAAGGCAAATGAAGGAGCAATAATTAAGGAAGGTGCATTACATATATGTTGGGAATGGTGTAATCTTCACATGTGGCCAGGGCGATCTTATATTGTGTCATTAATGCATTTTGTTAAGTATTAAATATGGCTAAGGCCATCATTTATTACAATACTAGGTTGTGGTTAAGAGCAACCTGGTCAAGCCCGCAAGGGTGTAGACCGATTGGCAAGTTTCGTGTAAATGGAAGGAAATGTAAAAAGGAGGTCTCAAGTTCGATTCTCACCCCAATTTACCCATGCCCCATGCTTGTGAGCTGTGTGGACGCACCTGAAGGTTATAGAGGTAGCAGACGGGAATCGACCCTGTGTCACGCGAGTACGAGAACCGCGAGTTGCCAATTGGAAGGACTCCCTACCTACTTGATTGTTATAAATACACCACTCAAGGTTCATTTGTAAATCATTTTCTTATAATTGAGCTAAGGCTCTCTAATACAAGTGCTTTTAAGCATATGGGCACTGCATCTTTGGCATTCTCTTGGGGTTGGCATATTTTCTATTTTATGTGCATTTGTACATCTCATGTATAGTGCACCCGTGCTTGGGTATCTCTCTCTCACTAGTACACTTTTGTTTCAACCGTAGTGCACTTCATTAGTGTTGATTTTTTCTCTTTTAACTGCAAGTTGTTGGTTTTGTGTTTTGGTTCCATTCAATCCCCTCTTTCTCTTCGTGATCTCAACATGGTATAAGAGCAAGTGTGAACCTTTCGTACCTACTTCATTATTGTTAGGGTTTCTTCTTGGTTGTTAATGTTGTTGTAAATATATTTTGGCATCCAAAAAGAGAACCAAATCAAAGGAATATTATAGTTTTTTTATCATGATTTGTTGGTTGTAAAAGATATTTTTTAGCGTTGTTAGAGCTTGTTTTGTGCGCTAATTACATAGATCTTGCCCACTAATTTGAGCATCAAGCACTTTTCTTCTTTGATGTTTGTGCTAGGTCATTTTAAACCAACAAATTTATTTCAACTTTTATTTTGAGATTAATCCAAAACAATTGGCTAGTGGCATTTCCCTAAGGGATGAACTAGGTTTTTGGGTCATCTCTTTTCTAGGGTTTCCTAGGTTTTATCCTAGGATTTTAATCCACCTTGGAGTGCTCACCACAATAGTTGATCCAGAAGTTTGTTTGGATAATCTCTTTCAAGGTACACTTCAATGTTAGGTCCAAAGTTTTCTCGTGATCACCTACAAGGTTGCGAGTTTACATCTCTTCTTTTAGAGTTATCCTTAGACAAGGGTCGTGCTTCTCTTCTAAGGTTCCTTGGGTATCTTTAATGAATTTTAACCCTAGTTACAACAGCAACGCTTACTTCCTAGGGATTTTTCCTTCTCTTTGAAATCTAGCACTATCTTCTTGTTCATTCTTTGCAGAGATATTTCTCTAGGGTTGTGTTTTTAACTAAGACTTGTGTTTGTTAATATTATGGTAGTTGCGGGAGGTATTTACCTCCATGTGTAAACCTGACGAGAATAGAATATTCCGGGAAGCAAGAAGAAACCCTAATGAGTTGGCTAATAACCCTAGAAGACAAGTCGGCTCAAGAGGATAATTGGTATTAGGTTATTAGCCTACAAGAGAAGAAGTCGGCCAAAAGAAATATTATATACTAAGTAAATAGACACCCACAGTGAGAAGTCGGCCCAGGCAATTAGCCAGAATTAGTATAAATACAGGAGGCCAGTCTTCATTCTGGCAGGCATTCTCAGAATTGCAGAGCAGCACTTGTGCGCACTGCAATTGCCCAGTTTGTGCACAAGTTTGGAGGAGAGTTGTCGTAGCAGCTGCTGCAGCTAGCAGATTGCGTTTTGGCTTGGACTATCTCTTGGTTATGATTTGGACTATCTGATTAGCTCTTGTTTGGTGCGCTATCCTTGGGGAAAGGTGCGCTACCCTTTGTTTGGATATCTAGCCTAGGGTTTGCTTCCGGAGTGATTCTCTGTCAAGGTTAAGGTGCTCGGAGGATGGCTTCGGCCTATGGTTGGGTGACAATAGTGATATTGTCGATGGTAAAACGAGCACATCCGTTATATTCTAACAGGTTATGGGCCCACACCTCCTTCATTCAGCCTAACCACTAGAAGGGAGCATAGCCATAAGGATACTAAGCTCGTTGAAGAACTGTCGCTAGGGTTTCTAGAAGGAGCAGTTACCAAAGCATTGTCGCTAGGGTTACTAGCAGGTGCAGTTGCAGAAACCCTAATCCTCTCGTTGAGGCACCTTAAGTGAAGGGATTGACCTAATTTCTGGATAGACTAGTGCGCCCCAGCCTAGCGCACCTCCTGGTACTCTCAGCAAGCTAAGACGTCAAGTTTGAGTTTCTGGTCAAATCTAGGGTTGACCAAGTCAAAGCAGCCATGACTTACTCTATGAAGTCAGAAAACAAGTTAGATGGAGCTTCTAACTTCAGAGCGTGGAAGACAAGGATTGACCTCATCCTTGCCAACAATAAAGTGTTGGATATCGTGAAAGGAAAGATTGTGGAACCAGAGTTTGAAGAAGGAAAAGAGAAGGAACCGCAGAACGTTGCAATTATGGAGAAGTTCAAAGACAGTGACATCAATGCCATGAGTATCATAGTGGACTCTATAAAAGACCACTTGATACCGTACATCTCCAAATTGACTCATGTACGATGCCCTAACAAACCTCTTCTCAATCAGAAACATTGGACAAGTAATGTGTCTGAAGAATGAAGATGAATGATGATGACAGCATAACATCATACTTTGTGAGGATCTCTCAGTTAAGAGATGAACTACAAGCTATTAAAGAGATCATATCAGAGAAGGAACTGATAAATATAGCACTCAACGATCTTCCCAAGACATGGGATGCATTTGTCGCAAGCATGAACACAAGGAAGGAGTATCCTACATTTGAAGAACTTTGGACTTGCTGTGCTCAAGAAGAATCAAGGATCAGTGCAAAAGAGAAACCCCAAAAGAAGTACGATGATCAAGCCTTTACAGCAAGATTCAAGAATTTCAAGAACAAAAGGAAGTTGGTTCAAGGAAGAAGCCAAATCAAGAGAAAGACATGTCAGAAATACAATGCTTCAACTGTCGAAAGTATGGTCGCTACAAGAATCATTGTCCCGAGCTAAAGAAAAGGAAGGGGCACACAAAGCATCAGTTGTCGAAGAAAAGGAACCTACAAAGAAGACCAAGCAGGGTAAAACAGACTTCTTCTTCTAAGACAAGGTAACAATACTCTTCATAGTTCTTGTACATAGTACATACCATGTTTTTTGTACATATCTTGCATATCTACTTCTTAGAAGATAATGTGTTCAAAGAGAAACTATACCTATGGAAGAAACAAAAAGGATTGCTATCATTATGACTACAAGTTAGACAATACAAATGAAAGATGAAGTACATCAAACAATTCATGTGGAAGTTATTACATAAGTAACAGCTGCAAGATAAGTCGAAATCAGAATCAATCTTGAAGTAAAAGAGAAGAAGTAAAAGATAGGAAGAAGTCAGCAATCAAGAAGAAATTGGAGAAAGACTTATGACACCTTGCAGAAGGCAATAAGGATGCAGAGGGAAGCATGGATTATGGAGGGAGCCGATTATATATTTCCAAAAGAAAAACATGCACTCATACATGAAGCAAGGATTAGGAGGAAGTTAATCCTATGATCCATTGAAGATGATGAAGTATATATCCATGGTAGCAGCCATGAAAGGCAGTACGTGTTCAGTTCGACCTTAGAAGAAGTCTTCTTCGAAGAGCAGCCTTAAAGTATCCCTGGTTGTCCATCCACATCCGTGATCCTATGATGAAAGAAAGAAGTGGAATCTCTAGGGCATGGAATCTATAAGAAACTCCATGGACTCAAGAGCTAAAGAAAAACATGAGGAAGAACATGAAGATTCCAAGAAAGAAAGAAAAGCCAGAACAACTAGTCATTGTATCAAGAATCACAAGATTACCAGCCTGATATGAACTCACTAAAAGCAATCAAGCAGAGGAACTGAAAGTTGTGATGAAGAACAGTGTATGGAAGACTCATGAATTAAAGCATTGCGAGATCTAGACCTAGAGGTTCTCCCAAATGGAGGGAGAAGACTATGATGATTACTCGTTCCAGTAAACCAGAAATACCTCTACATGAGTCATTATATCATCCGCAATATCCATGGGTTGGAGTTCTACATCAGATGAATGCAAAGACTGTTCTCCAGAGCAATTGAACAAAGAGCGTATGAAGAGCAACCTCAAGGCTTTGAGGCATACCAGAAAGAGACCCTTGTATGCAGATGGAAGAAGACAACTTGGTGGAGAACCTCCAATGCACAGTAGAAGCGTGGTGAAGACTTTCTATAACAGAGATATTGTATCATAATGATTACTGAGAAGATCAGGATGATGGATTGCCAATCCATGACAAAGATCTCATGATGACAGAAGAAGTGCCACATGGATATGTTCCAGTTTGACCCTTGCCACGATGTTGTGAGCTAGCAAGAACCAAAGAGGAATCCAACGATGATATACTTTATTGATCAGAGCTATATGAAGCCTTCGGAGAAAACCAGTGTTCCAGACCAAAGTACATTTGAGATCAAGCATTACATTCTCTGTGATGAAGTCCAAAAAGGAGAAAGTGGTTCTCCAATATATATCTCCACAGATGAGCAGATAAGCAGACATTTTGGTAAAGCTTCTGTCCAAGATGAAAGAGTTTGCATACTCAAGCTGGAGCTCGTGGAGACAACTTCCTTATTGAAAAAGAAAGAGATGACTCCCAAGTTGGGAGGGAGCACTGATGTGTTATTGATTGATGGACAGTCATTTTTCAATTCGAAAAATGGTCCAGGATGAGCAGTTCCTTTCCAGATTCGGAAAGTGGTTTGAGATTTCTAACGGACAGGCATTTTCCAGTTCGTGTCTAGATTAGAAGAATGGTTCTTGTGTCACTCTGTGGTGTGAGTGACTTATCCAGCATCAAGTCTAAATTACTCAAATAGAGTATGGTTTCAAGAGATGATGCAGTTGATGACACTGATGGTGATGATGGTGTTCATGATCTAGTCATGAGATAGTCTATACAACTATGTTGATGCTACCGGGTGAATGGTTATATGTTTGTGCTCAAGACCATTACCTGTAATACCTCCCTACCTAGGAGGGAGTGTTAATATTATGGTAGCTGCGGGAGGTATTTACCTCCACGTGTAAACCTGACGAGAATAGAATATTCCAAGAAGCAAGAAGAAACCCTAATGAGTTGGCTAATAACCCTAGAAGACAAGTCGACTCAAGAGGATAATTGGTATTAGGTCATTAGCCTACAAGAAAAAAAGTCGGCCAGAAAAAATATTATACACTAAGTAAATAGACACCCATAATGAGAAGTCGGCCCAAGCAATTAGCCAGAATTAGTATAAATACAGGAGGCCAGTCTTCCTTCTAGCAAGCATTCTCAGAATTGCAAAGCAGCACTTGTGCGCACTGTAGTTGCCCAGTTTGTGCGCAAGTTTGGAGGAGAGTTGTCGTTGCAGCTGCTACAGCTAGCAGATTGCGTTTTGGCTTGGACTATCTCTTGGTTATGGTTTGGACTATCCAATCAGCTCTTGTTTGGTGCGTTATCCTTGGGGAAAGGTGCACTACCCTTTGTTTGGATATCTAGCCTAGGGTTTGCTTCCACAGTGATCCTCTGTCAAGGTTAAGGTGCTCGGAGGGTGGCTTCGGTCTATGGTTGGGTGACAATAGTGATATTGTCGATGGTAAAACAAGCACATCCGTTATATTCTAACAGTGTTGCCCTCAATATAGAAACACTACACATCAAATTTCTTGGAAAAGCTAGTACGATTCTTCTTTGGTTTATACAAGATGTCCTTGAAAAATTTACAAAGCCTTCTTCTCTGCCAAACCTAATGACCTCAAAATGGCTCTTTTCCCTATTCAGCGAGGCTACTTATATTTGAGCAGGTCTGGTACAGAAGAACTCTATATGCAATGGTTGTGATACAAAGAGTTGTGTCTTCAAATCTTACTTGAATTGTCTTCAAGGGATTATAAAGCTTGCAAGAGTAACAGTTTGCAACAAGGATATCTAGATGATACCGTTGACACAATTTATAATGCACATCTAGCCATGCACTTTGCATATGGGTTTGATTTACCCTTGATCGAGGATATGATGATATCATCTTTGATCAAACCACATTTGGAGATGGTTTTGATGTTCCAAGAGTTGGTGTTATAGTGGATACTTTGGCTTAATGTGATGCTACATCTAAATGTTTGGTTCATCGTGACATTCATGGACCTAAGACCATTTGTTCACATGGAGGAGTTGCATGATTACTCACCGTCTTTGATGGAGCAGCAAATTTGTGAGATCCTTTAGACTACTTAAAGATACTTCCACGAACAAGTCTCAATCTATTTCAATGGATCTCTACTTTCCACATTATGATGTTGGCCTTTATTGGATCTACTATTTTTGGCCACTTCAGTCTCAAGGAGAGCTTGAGCCACTCTTTGCACCTCCTGTCAATCAACGTGCTTTAGTGGATCCTTCTTCTATACTTCTATTACTTTTCAGACCATGGTCAGCAAATTCTGCACTCAGATAATAACCTAAACACTAGGTAGCAAGAAAATTGAAAAACTCCAATCAAAACAGCAACTACTAAATACGTTAATCTACAAACACACACTGCTAGAAATAAGAATGGAAAATAAGATCTGAACTCTCGATCACATCTATCTTCTATTTAAAACTTGGAAAGATGAAATACACTGCAATAGCTCAAAACTAAAACTCGCTAACCACCCCAACAGTGCACCCTAGGTCTCTTTCATAGAATAAGAAACAGAGAGAACAGACATTGTATTTGAACACATGCAAAGGAGTGCCCCAACTAACAAGGTCAAACCCTAACCCTAACCACCTTGAGTAGCATCTTCACCTACATGGATAGATGTGCCAAGAATAGTCCACCCTGTAATGTACCTACTTGCTAAAAACGGATTAAAAAAATGCCCTAACACAAATAAAATTAACCAAGGGTTGCAGGCCCAAATTTCACATGCATCTAACAACAATTCTAAAATTCATGAATGCAATTACTTAATCAAACACACAGCATTCAATAGACACTTTTACTAAGCGGAATTAAACATAGAAAACATAACAGAAAACTTAGCTTTTAATGGGGAGACCAACTGGTTGCGTATGAAGGACGTTCCTCGCAACCATAGGCTTGATGTTCCTTTTCTCTCAACACCAAGCCACCCTTGAGCTAAGGCTATGAGTCCACAAGGAAGTTTGGCCCTTGGTTGTCCACTCTCCACACTCAGCAGCCCAAAACCCCTCTTTCCCCTCAACCTGCACAACCCAAGGAATGGGATCCCCCTTCTCTGCCACACAATCCCTCAGGCCTTCCCACTTCCCTCCAAGGCTCCAGTGCACATGGTTGGCCAAGAAATCTCATAGCATCCTTCTCAAGGCTCTTGAGCAATTTTCCTCTGCAGAAAATACACTACAGGTTCACAACCCAATTTCCAAGCACACGACCCACATTTCAGCATAAACCTGTTAGCACAGAAATGATCAGACCAAGGTCCTTCTCAGGTTACCAACAAAAGGTACCGAGCAGTCTAGAGCGCTGCCATTTTCATCTCCTCCGAAGAGAAGAAGTCTTACCCGAAGCGCAACCAAGACAGAAAGATAGGGAAGGACAAGTAGAATACTTAGGTGGGCTCCCAGAGGCTTCAAGATTCACCATGACCTTGCGCAAGATAGGCTAACCACAGAACAGATCTGAACTTATTCATAACTGAAAATAAAGACAATCAAGTTGCGATAGCATTTGTAAACAGAGACAACACATTGACCTCATCAAACATAAAGAAGTACCGCAAGAAGACAATTCATAAGCATACACACAGAATGACACAGTAATTTCAAAATTTTATGTCCTTCCATATATATTATCAGCAGAGCTTCTCAGATACAATCTCATAGATACAATCAGTACTCTGATACAAGCTTTTGGCTCTGAACTCGTGTCACAGAGCTCTATCTACCCTTTTCCCCAAAACTGTATACAGATGACAATCACAGAACCTTTAATCTGTCTGCGCCCTCTATACCATCTATGACAAAACCCTGCAACCAATTAACTACACCCAACCATACCCAACAATAACATCCAACCCTTTTACAATAATATGCATCTCATATATATAGGTTGAGTGTGATCTTTTGGCTTTAGGCTCCGCATGCTTTCTTGTTCTTGTTCTGTTGTAACTGCTTTTGCCTCGTTGGTGTTGCGCTGTCTCTTTTGGCAACCGTTTTCTGTTTCTTTGCTTGCTCCACTGTCCAGCTCTTTGTGGCTTGCGCAATTCATGTTTGACCAAAATTGGGATTGTAGTCCTCCTTGCGCAACTTTAAACCAAAAACAAAGGGCCCAACAGGGTCCGACCACAATCCTTGACTCGCCCTCAAGGCAAGTAGTTGGCTCTTTCATAGCTTCTAAGAGTGCATGTTGTTTTCCTTTGTCCTCCTTTGTTTTGCTTTCATCTTTTGCTTGCGCTTTTCCCTCTTCCACCTCTTCAAACGAAGGGTCCAACTCTGGGACCAACTCTAAGGCCCGCTTCCTGACTTCCTGAAAACCCCCAATTTTATCCTGCCACTTCCTGGCAAGGAGTGAGGCTTCAACTTCGAACTGTTGAGTCGCATCTGTGATGCATCCTTTAGGCTTGAATGCGACCAGAGAGTTCCATTCAGAATCGGTTGTAGCATCTACCTGATGCATCTGCATGTACATTGTCTGAACGACAGGTCGAAATCCGCGCAGCTCTTTCTTGGCTAGTGATTGCGCTTCGAACAGAGCATTCAACTCATTGTCTACTTGTTGGATCTGATCGAATTTCTCCTGTTGCTCCAGCGGATCCATGGTCACCACAACTTCTTCGTTGAGCAATTGGATTATTGCGCGCACTTCCTCCAGAGTTTGGTTGCGCCTTGCAATAATTCTCATCCAATCGCTGACTTCACGAAATATTCTTGTGCATTCAGTTGTGTGCTTGTGTAGTGTTGCTCGAGCATTGTTTCCTTCCAACACTACTTTCTCCATCTGCTCTTGCAGCTTCCGAGGTTGTTGTTCTGCTTCCTGTTGACTTTCCCGCAACTGTACTTCCAGATTCTCTACGCGAATGGCCAGCTGTGACCATGCTCCCTGGAGTAGCTCGATCTGATGCTCAGGCTCTCCTGCGGCACTGGATTCTGGCAGTTGTGGTGCTACCTTCCTGATTTTCGACCAGGCTTCAGCAAGCTTCTCCTGGACTCTTTCTAGTTTATGCTTCGCTTGGACCTTGGCGTATTGCTCCTGCGTCTTGCATGCTTGGGCAAGGAGTGCTTCCTCCCTTGCGAATTATGCGTTTCTTTCGACCTGCTGGAGCCTCTGCTCCAGTTGATCAGTTGAGGCTCTGATCATTCCGACCAATTGTGTTGCTAGCCACTGTGCAAGGTCAGCAGGAGAGCGAGTGGCCTCCCTCGGTACTCGGACCTGCAGTAGGAGTCCACTGGTTGTTGAACACTCTGAAGGTGTCTCCACCTCTTCTTCTCCTGTAGATGGTCATGGAGCAAGCCTCAACCTCAGTGCTGACGGCAAGAAGGTTAGTACTTTTGTTCTTGCTAGGCAGAGTTGCATCAGCTCTGCGCACTGCTGTGGGTTTTGGAGTACTAGCTCCATTTGTTCCTGCACTGTTGTGGGTTTTGGAGTACCAACTCCATTTGTTCCTGCACTAATGTTGCACTCTGGCTTGATTTCGTATTAGGTTCCTTCTAAACCTCTTGTACCTCTCCCTCTTTGTAGACCTCAGCTTCTGGAGTTGCGCCCTTTTCGATAACAATCTCAACCTTGGTCGTTGAGGGAGTGTGCTGAGGACTTAGGATTTGCGGCTTTGGCACAGTTTGCATCTCCGTTGAAGACAAAGGTCCTGAATTGGCACAAAGTGTATGATCTGTTGGCTCTAGGCTTCAGGGTTTGGCCCAGTGAGTTCTAGCCTCTGTTTGGGTAGCTCGGGGTTTGGACCAGTGAGTTCTGGTCTCTGCTCGGGTATCTCTGGGAGATCCAACTGCATGGGTTCCGGGTCGATGGTTTGGGACGGAATGGCAATTTCCCGAGGTGGCGACTGGGGTTGTGGTGGTGATGGAGGTTGTTCAGTGATAATGGTGGTGGATGGAGTGGTGTCAGGCTCAGGGTCGTCCTGGATATCTATAATGTGGGTTGCTCGAGCCACTGAGCGAGTGCGAGGAACTGTGGATGAAATGGGTTGGGGGTTCAGAACCTTACTTGGGGAGATCCACGTCCTAGGTTTCTTAGCCATTGGGTCTCCGATGAAGGCAACGCTGAGAATTTCATTGACGTCCTTACATGTCAACATGGCTTGCTCCGGAAGCTGCGAGAACATGGGTAATGTTCTCTTCTTGCTCTCCAGCGACTGCACCTCTTCCTCTTCGTCTACATCTGTCTGTATTGGGGCTTCTTTCTTTTGTACCTCCGGGCCCGAGCTCGGTCCTACCCCTGCATCCTGACCCCTTTTCTTCAGTAGTTCCACAGGCAGAAGGTAGTGCATCCCCGACTTGCGCAAGTTGCGTTTTACTCCGGGCCATGACATAACCTCCTTGTCAAAGGCCTCCTCATCTAAGTAAAATGGCAGAATACGCGAGTGGAAATCTTCTCGGTTGGCATGCCTTGACCATACGAATGTATGGTGGCGGTTCATGTTGAATGCAATGTTCTGTGTGTTGCAGTTGAGTTGTTCCTGCGGAATGCACAACCTCTGAGTTGCGTCTAGCAACCTGTTGTACCATTTGGAGAACGTTGTGTTGTTGAAGGCAGTATTCTCTGAGTCCGACCTTGAGTGCCAACGCTCGAACATCTTTGCCAACTGCCCCCTATTTGTTGGCGACATCGATCTTCCTGCGGGTGGTGCCTATTTCAACATTGCGAACGCAACCAACAAGTAGTCGTAGGTGAAAGTGCCACCCTTCTCTTGTGCTTCCTCGCAAGCCACCAAGAGTTCTTCCAGTAAATCGCTGCACCAGTTGAAGACAGCACCATTGGCGCAAAAATCTGCTACTGATAGGGCATCCAGTGAACACTCTCCTTTGTAATAAGATCGCATGACCTTGCTAGCAATTACATAGCAACCAGTCCTGACAATCTCGGGTAGAATGGGGTCGATCTTGGCTGTGCGCCCCCCCCCCCTCTACATATGAAATCGCTCATATAAACTGGGCTCCCCCTTCTTCTTGCCATGTTTGTTGGGACCCTGAAAACCTTTGAACACAACGTCACCTTCGATGGATAGCCCAGCAAGTTGGTGGATGTCCTCTGCGTGAATTGGATATCTTTTATCCAACCACAGACTTCTGTCATGTACCCTGCTAATGAGAAACTTGGTGCATCTCGAAACTTCTCCAATGGTGCCGAAAACTGGAAAATCCCTGAGGTTCATAATGGTAGAGTTAAACAAATTAATGAACTCCTGTTTTGGTACGAACTGCATGCCTCCCAACTCGTCCGGAGCGACACTCTAGAAGACATCGATGTTCATCTGCGGGAACAGAGCCTGGTCTGTCAGGTCAAGGTCGAGGAGCTTGACATGCTCGACCTTCCCTTTGAGATGGCCCACAATCTCGACCCGAGGGTCACAGGGCTCATCTGGTACTGCATCCTTCAAAACAGCACTTATGCTCCCTGCAGCTATCGACATGGTGATTCTGAATGGTCAACAAATTCAACATGTTAAACTGGGATTGGGGATCACGACTGAGGGCCAAGGGATTGCACAGGCTTGGTCACAATTCAGAATTCGCAAATCGCTAAGTTCTCTCTAGGAACAATGCATCCTACGCCGAGTTCACAGAACCTTATACTCGAGCTTAGCTGGCAAGTTCTGTAATAACTGCTAAGGCTAGTCATCATTACCCTATAAACGCAACTTGGATCTGAGTTGTCCGACGAAACTGGTTAATGAGGTAAATCTATTGGGTGATCTTGGCATTTACTAGGCAAGTTGGTCAAGGATGTCGCTGATTCCAGACCTTACGGTTTAACGGATGAGAATCCTGACGTGAATACCGATAGCATCTTCGTGTATCGCAGCTTTATGGTTTAACAGAATTCAGACGGGTTACTATAGCGGTAATAAACGCTATGACTGGACTGGGTTCGTGTGGCACATGGACTAGGATTGCGTCCGTATTCGCTCTTCCTCCGACCACAAGGGGGTCCCTGTCATATTTAATGACTGTCATTAATAGGTTCGCGACTCTTCTGATCCTACGCTGCTGAGTAAGCAGTTCTGCATCAAAACACACTTAGACGGAAAAAATGAAATACATATCGTGGCGCAACAATGCACTCTTCGACTTATTTAACTGAATTCACAGAAATTTGAAAAAAAAAAAACTCAAATCTAACTACTATACATGCTCCTTTGGACTAGAGCAACAGTCCTTTAGCTCAGTTTTGAGACATATAGGGTTTCAGGCGAGCGCCATTCACCCATCCTGGCCGAAGTATCCCATCCAGTTGCGCGAATCTGACTGCTCCAGAAGGTCGGATCTCTGCAACTATAAATGGTCCCAACTTGCCTGGATGTTTCTGGTATCGACTGTCATAAAGTGGGACCTTATCTCCTTGCGCAAATACTTTAGTCTTAATGTGTCTGTCATGCCAAGCTTTATGCCTTGCTTTCTCAACTGATTGATGAAAGTCTGCTAAGAACCTGGTCTCTTCAAGTTCCTGCAATTCCATAAGCCTCTGCGCAACCGATTCATCCTCCGACATGTGTGTAATTTGTGCAATGTATAGACTTAGGGTAATGAATTATGCAGGTACCACAGCCTCTTTCCCATAGACTAGCTCAAATGGAGTATACTTGTGAAGTTTCTTTGTGGTTGTCCTGTAAGCCCATAAAACTGTTGGGACTCTGTCATCCCAATCCTCCCTGTTTGCGCAACAAACCTTCGTCAATCCTCTCTCCGGGATCTTGTTAAAAGCTTCCACTGTGCCATTGGCTTGCGGATGGTAGGGGCTACTTTTATGATGTTGGATCAAGAACTCTGTTGTAAGTTTTGTTATTGTACTACTGATAAAATGCCCACCATGATCATTGGTCAGACTCCTAGGACAACAAAACCGGGTGATAATGTTTTCAAAAATGAACCTAGCAACAGTATCGGTCAAACAATCCTGGACAGTTGCTGCCTCAGCCCAACGTGTAAGGTAATCAGTTGTTGCCTCAGCCCAACGTGTAAGGTAATCAGTTGCAGTAATAATATACATGGCCTTTGAATGCTTAGTTGTGGGGTTGATCAGCCCAATGAAGTCAATCGCCCATTTCTCAAATGCTTGTAGAGCTCGAATTGGCTAAAGAGGCAATTCATCTCGTCGTGATGGCTTACCCACTCTTTGACAAACGTCGCAAGATCTAGCATATGCCTTCGCATCTTTGAAGAGTGTGGCCCACCATAATCCAGCTTGGAGGACTTTCTCTGCAGTGGCCTTTCCTCCAACGTGACCTCCCGCAACTACATTGTGGCACTCCCACAGTAAGTCTTGTCTTTCATGATCTAAGACACATCTCCTGAGGATACTATCTAAGCCCAACTTATACAATTGTCTCACAATCAATTGATAGTTCGCTGCTCTAAACACCATATGACGTTTCTGAGTTGCAGAGTACGTTTCTGGGCAGGCCCATGTGCTTAAGAAGACTGTTATGTCTTCTAGGTATTCGAGTATGGCCTCAACCCAGAACAGTTCTGCATCTGGGAGTTGATCGTCGACTACTCCGCCACTTTCTCCTGACTCTAATCTAGACAGGTGATCAGGCCCTACGTTGCATCTTCCAGGTTTAATGATCACCTCAAATGAAAATTCCTAAAACAGTAACAACCATCGACAAATTCTTCCTACCAGAACAGGCTTGTTAACTAGATATTTTAACGCAGAATGATCAGTAAAGAACTTAAAATGAGGGCCTAACAAGTAATGTCTAAATTTCCGCAGAGCATAAATCATAGCTAAACCCTCCCTTTTGTTGGCAAATTCAGTGGATAGAATGCAGTGATGATTGTTGTCATTAATGGCAACAGTAGAGACAGTAGGATAAGAAGGATAAAAGATCAGGAGGAATAGCCTTGAAGAAAATACGCACAGCAAGAGCTTAAAGAGGAAAAAGGAAGAAGAGTCAGTGAGCGTTGGATCCCATCCAAATTTCCCGAAAGAACCAAGACCGTCAGATCAGACAGAAGCTGCGAGGGAGATATCCCATCGGGAAAAGCCAAGGTGAAATCCCGATTGAATCTGGACCGTCAAATCCAGAAAGGATCAGGA
>JASDQU010099973.1:180579-206043 GCA_032191745.1 Picea mariana | reverse complement strand
CTAATGCATACATAAGAGGGTTATAATGATCAAATATGACACATACCATGATACCTCGGACCAATTACCTCATGGAGCAAGAGCCCTCTTTGATGCAAGCCCAGGCCGATAGTGATGGAGGCTGGTACTGCTGACAGGACAAAGCTGGCTGAGAAGAAGAAGATGGGTCCTCCAGAACCATGCTCAGGTCGCTCCTGCTCTCGGTACTCCATTTCTAGGACCATGTGGGCCTCGAGACATGATCTCCTAGTTATCCCTAGATATCGGGGATAACAGAAACCATTAGTGAACTCGACCTAGTGGACTGGGAAATCACCAATGTAATCTTTACATGGAGCAATCACCACACATGCCTACACCAAATAGCTTATTGCCTAGATCGTTTTCTTATTTCCAAATCCCTTCTTCTAAAAACAATTATGATAAAAGCTTCCATTCTTCCCTACCATGGCTCGGATCACTGGCCCATTCACTTCCACTTCGACATTCAAGCCAGCCCCAAAAACTGTCCCTTCCACTTCTAATCCTTCTGGCTGACTAATCCTTATTTCCACTCTAACCTTCCCTCTTGGTGGTAGGCAATGATAGTCAACTCGGGCTCCTCGATGTTTAGGTTCCAACAGCACCTGAAGAACCTGAAACATCAAATAAAGTCATGGAATCAAACAAAATTTGACAATATATTTAAAGCCAAAAACCAAGTTCAAGAAAGTATGAAACAAACTCAACAACTGATGATCACTTCAGGTCATTCCTAGGAACTCGTAGAGGAGGAAGCCTCTCTCATGGCCCTAATTGCAATCGAAGAGAAGCAAGAAGAAATTCTTTGGAGACAGAAATCAAGAGTCCTTTGGCTAAAGGAAGGTGAGAAAAATTCAAAGTTTTTCCACAACTCGACTCGATGATCCAACAAAGACATCAAAAAAGAATTATCTCACTAAGAGACAACCAAGGTAACAAAGTAAGTAATCACCAACAAATTCAATCAGAACTTCTCCAATACTATAGATATCTAATGGAAGAACCTTAGCCAAATTGGAAGGAAGCAATCATAAATATAACTCAGCATATCCCAAAAATTCTCAACTAAGATCATAATGAAGCCCTGATGAGGCAAATTACCATGGAAGAGGTGGAACAAGTGATTTGGGAAATGCCCAAAGGAAAATCTCCCAGCCCTAATGGATACATAGTGGACTTCTATCAAGCTTGTTGACCGCTAATAAATAATGAAGTCCTAGAAGTGGTGGAAGATTCTCAAAATTTTCAAAAAGTCCTCCCAGCCCTCAATGCTACTTTTCTCTTTCTCATCCCTAAAGAAGACAAAGCAGAAAACCCTAACAAATTTCGACCGATAGCCTCTACAACATCATCTACAATCTCATCTCCAAAATAATTACTAATATACTAAAACCCCTCCTCCCCTCCCTAATCTCCCCAGAGAAGACAAGTTTTGTAGAAGGAAGACAAATCTTGGATTGCATAATTCTAACTTGTGAATTAATCCACTCCCTCCACACCTCCAAGAAACCATGTATGCTTATTAAACTAGACCTTCCTAAAGCTTATGATAGTTTGAAATGGAATTATATCTTTAGCATCCTGAACGCCTTCGAATTCGGTAAGAACTGGATACCATGGTTAAAATCTCTGATTTCTACAACTTTCTTTTCAATCCTGGTTGATGGATTCCCCTCCCTGACCTTCTCCCCATATAGAGACATTCATTAGGGAGGCCCTCTCTCGCCCTTCCTCTTCACCTTGATGATCGAGGGTTTGGGCAGGGATATTAAGGCATAGGTGGCGTAAGTGAATTGGAAAGGACTCTCTCTTCATGGGGAAGAAACTCCTGCCATGCATCAACAATTTGTGGATGACACAATGTTAATGGCTCCTCCAATAGTAAAATAATCCCTTACAATAAAGCAAGTTCTTCACGACTTCTTAGACACTTTGGGGATTTGCATCGATGAACAAAAGTACAAACTCTTATTCTTTAACACCCCCCTAGCCAATACAGTGCCACTTAACAACAATCTTAGGCTTTCAACAACGTAATTTGCTATCAAAATATCTAAGAGTCCTCCTAACTGAGAACTCTTTAAAGAAGAAAGTCTAGGAAGACCTTCTTGAAAGTATGGAAAAAAAACTGGATAACTGGGCCTTTTTCTCTCTCAACATCGCAAGCAGACTCATTCTCATCAAGTCAGTCCTCCAAGTGATGTCTATATACTGTATCTTAGTAATAGCAGCCCTAAAATATATCCTCAAAGCTATATGAAACCTTAATAGATACTTCTTGTGGGGGAGTTCTAAGAACAAAAAGAAATGGGCTTTAGTGGCATGGGAAACTGTTTGTCTTCCTAAATCTAAAGGCGGTCTTGGTCTGAGGGATCCATAAACTCTTACCCAAACCCTTGGAGCCAAGATTTGGTGGTGTTGGATAACCAAACCCCGGACTCAATCGGAAATCTTATGGAAAACTAAATATGCCCAAAATCAGCGAGTCAGATTATCGAAATGAAAAATTTCCCCACGGGTTCTATCCTTCGGAACTTAGCTTGGCACAACCGACACTTAATCCAGGAAAATTGCTCTTGGGAAATTAAAAATGGTAAGGACGCTCTTTTATGGGAGGGCACATGGCAACAACTTCCTCGATGGACCAACCAACTATCTCTTCTCAATCTGCAATCAGAAATGACAAAAAAAAATAAGACTAGGGTGGCACACTAATGGACAACAAAAACGAACCCGAGCCACTGGAAAAAATGGTGTTAATATTATGGTAGTTGTTGGAGGTATTTACCTCCACGTGTAAACCTGACGAGAATAGAATATTCCGAGAAGCAAGAAGAAACCCTATTGAGTTGGCTAATAACCCTAGAAGACAAGTCGGCTCAAGAGGATAATTGGTATTAGGTTATTAGCCTACAAGAGAAGAAGTCGGCCAGAAGAAATATTATATACTAAGTAAATAGACACCCAGAATGAAAAGTCGGCCCAGGAAGTTAGCCAGAATTAGTATAAATACAAGAGGCCAATCTTCATTTTGGCAGGCATTCTCAGAATTGCAGAGCACCACTTGTGTGCATTGCAGTTGCCCAGTTTGTGCACAAGTTTGGAGGAGAGTTGTCGTTGCAGCTGCTACAGCTAGCAGATTGCATTTTGGCTTGGACTATCTCTTGGTTATGGTTTGGACTATGTGATCAGCTCTTGTTTGGTGTGTTATCCTTGGGGAAAGATACACTACCCTTTGTTTGTCTATCTAGTCTAGGGTTTGCTTCTAGAGTGATTCTCTGTCAAGGTTAAGGTGTGCGGAGGGTGGCTTCGACCTATGGTTGGGTGATAATAGTGATATTGTTGATGGTAAAATGAGCACATTCGTTATATTCTAATAGGTTATGGGCCCACACCTCCTTCATTCATTCTAACCACTAGAAAGGAGCATAGCCATAAGGATACTAAGCTCGTTGAAGAACTGTCTCTAGGGTTTCTAGCAGGAACAATTACCAAAGCACTGTCGCTAGGGTTACTAGCAGGTGCAGGTGCAGTTGAAGAAACCCTAATCCTCTCGTTGAGGCACCTTAAGTGAAGGGATTGGCCTAATTTATGGATAGACTAGTGCACCCCAGCCTGGTGCACCTCCTGGTACTCTCAACAAGCTAAGACGTCAAGTTTGAGTTTCTGGTCAAATCTAGGGTTGACCAAGTCAAAGAAGCCATGACTTACTCTATGAAGTCAGAAAACAAGTTAGATGAAGCTTCTAACTTCATAGCGTGGAAGACAAGGATTGACCTCATCCTTGCCAAGAATAAAGTGTTGGATATCATGAAAGGAAAGATCATGGAACTAGAGTTTGAAGAAGGAAAAGAGAAGGAACCGCAGAACGTTGCAGTTATGGAGAAGTTCAAAGACAGTGACATCAATGCCATGAGTATCATAGTGGACTCTATAAAAGACCACTTGATACCCTACATCTCCCATCTTGACTCATCGAATAAGATGTATGATGCCCTAACAAACCTCTTCTCAGTCAAAAACATTGGACAAGTAATGAGTCTGAAGAATGAGCTCTATGACATGAAGATGAATGATGATGACATCATAACATCATACTTTGTGAGGATATCTCAGTTAAGAAATCAACTACAAGCTATTGAAGAGATCATCTCAGAGAAGGAACTGGTAAATATAGTACTCGACGGTCTTCCCAAGACATGGGATGCATTTGCCACAAGCATGAACACAAGAAAGGAGTATCCTACATTTGAAGAACTTTGGACTTGTTGTGCTCAAGAAGAATCAAGGATCATTGCAAAAGAGAAACCCCAAAATAAGTACGATGATCAAGCCTTTACAACAAGATTCAAGAATTTCAGGAACAAAAGGAAGTTTGGTTCAAGGAAGAAGCCAAATCAAGAGAAAGACATGCTAGAAATACAATGCTTCAACTGTCGAAAGTATGGTCACTACAAGAATCATTGTCCCGAGCTAAAGAAAAGGAAGGGGACACATGAAGCATCACTTGCCGAAGAAAAGGAACCTACAAAGAAGACCAAGCAAAATAAAATAGACTTCTTCTTCTAAGACAAGGTAACAATACTCTTCATAGTTCTTGTACATACCATGTTTTTTGTACATATCTTGCATATCTATTTCTTAGAAGAAAACGTGTTCAAAGAGAAACTATACCTATGGAAGAAACAAAAAGGATTTCTATCATTATGACTACAAGTCAGACAATACAAATGAAAGGATGAAGTACATCAAACAATTCATGTGGAAGTTATTACATAAGTAACAACTACAAGATAATCCAAAATCAGAATCAATCTTGAAGTAAAAGAGAAGAAGTAAAACACAGGAAGAAGTCAACTATCAAGAAGAAATTGGAGAAATACTTATGACACCTTGCAGAAGGCAATAAGGATGCAGACGAAAGCGTGGATTATGGAGGGAGTCGATTATATATTTCCAAAAGAAAAACATGCACTCATACACGAAGCAAGGATTAAGGAGGGAGCTAATCCTATGATCCATTGAAGATGATAAAGTATATATCCATGGTAGCAGCCATGAAAGGCGGTAAATGTTCAATTCGACCTTAAAAGAAGCCTTCTTCGAAGAGCAGCCTTAAAGTATCCTTGGTTGTCCATCCACATCCGTGATCCTATGATGAAAGAAAGAAGTGGAATATCTAGGGCATGGAATCTATAAGAAACTCCATGGACCCAAGAGCTAAAGAGAAACAAGAGGAAGAACATGAAGATTCCAAGAAATAAAGAAAAGCCAAAACAACTAGTCATTGTATCAAGAATCACAAGATTACCAACCTAATATGAACTCACCAAAAATCAATTAAGCAAAGGAACTGAAAGTTGTGATGAAGAACAATGTATGGAAGACTTATGATTGAAAGCATTGCGAGATATAGAACTAGAGGTTCTCCCAGATGGAGGGAGAAGACTATGTTGATTACTCGTTCTAATAAACCAAACATACCTCTACATGTGTCATTATATCATCCGCAATATCCATGGGTTGGAGTTCTACATCAGATGAATGCAAAGACTGTTCTCCATAGAAATTGAGCAAAGAGCGTATGAAGAGAAACCTCAAGGCTTTGAGGCATACCAGAAAGAGACCCTCGTATGCAGATGGAAGAAGACAACTTGGTGGAGAACCTCCAATGCACAACATAAGCTTGGTGAAGACTTTCTATAACATATATATTGTATTAGAATGATTACTCAGAAGATCAGGATGATGGATTTCCAATCCATGACAAAGATCTCATGACGACAGAAGAAGTGCCACATGGATATGTTCCAGTTTGACCCTTGCCACGATGTTGTGAGCTAGCAGGAACCAAAGAGGAATCCAACAATGATATACTTTATTGATCAGAGCTATATGAAGCCTTCAGAGAAAACCAGTCTTCCAGACTGAAGTACATTTGAGATCAAGCATTACATTCTCTATGATGAAGTCCAGAAAGGAGAAAGTGGTTCTCCAATATATATCTCCACAGATGAGCAGATAAGCAGACTTTTTGGTAAAGCTTCTATCCAAGATGAAAGAGTTTGCGTACTCAAGCTAGAGCTCGTGGAGATGACTTCCTTATTGAAAAAGAAAGAGATGACTCCCAGGTTGGGAGGGAAAACTGATGTGTTATTGATTGATGGACAGACATTTTTCAATTCGAAAAATGGTTCAGGATGAGCAGTTCCTTTCCAGATTCGGAAAGTGGTTTGAGATTTCTGACAAACAGGCATTTTCCAGTTCGGAAAATGGTCCAGATCAAACGGTCATTTTCGTTATGAAAATGGTTCAATGGATTGTTGATGTACCATAGACAACGATTTCCCATTGTGGCTAACATGGGGAATGGTCTAGGGCAGTCTCTCTTCTTGAGGGTTACTCAAGAAGATTGGCCTGCCTCTCCGGAGAATGATTTCCCATTGTGGTTAACATGGGAAATGGTCCATTTTTGGAGGTTGGTGCAGGACAATCATTTCCTTAGGAAATGGTCCAGACAATCATTCCTTAGGGCAGATTCATTCTCTCTAGGTTGCACTTTGTTTAGTGTCGGAGGAATGGCCCAGGATGGGGAATGGTCTAGGTTAACCAATCAGGGACATACATTCCTTAGGGCATACTCATTCTCTTCAGGTTACACTTTGTCTAGTGTCGGAGGAATGGCCCAGGGTGGGGAATGGTCCAGGCTCAGAAATCAAGACAGTTATTCTTCCTTGCTTGAGAAGAGTAGTCCAGATAGCTCATCATTGATGTTTTACCTTTCGAGGGCAGATGATCTTCCAAGATCTCATAGATGTGAGTGGAAGAATGGCCCAGATGATTTAGTGTATATCATAACATTGTTTCTATGTAGCTTGATATCAGATGATTGTTATGAATACTGTATGTCTCTAGACAATAGATGTATACTACTGTGGTGGATGTGTTCCACTGTTTGTGAATATACGTCACTGATCAAGTACTTGTGTGCTATTTGTTGTGGCAGTGTACCACTGGATTGTAGTTGTGTACTACTATGGATAGACACAGTTGTGTTCTATTGAATGATATTGTTCTGATTGGCTTGAAGACTATCAACAGTGTTGAAAATGATTATCAGCTAGATGGATGATCAATGGACAGAGATTTCCCAGACGAAAAATGGTTCAGGATATTTACTTTTTCTAGGACATATGTCCAGATTAGAAGAATGGCTCTTGTGTCACTCTGTGGTGTGAGTGACTTATCCAGCATCATGTCTAAATTACTCAGATAGAGTATGGTTTCGAGAGATGATGCAACTGATCACACTAATGGTGATGATGGTGCTCATGATCTAGTCATGAGATAGTTTATACAACTATGTTGATGCTACCGGGTGAGTGGTATGTTTTTGCTCAAGACCATTACCTGTAATACCTCCCTAGCTAGGAGGGAGTGTTAATATTATGGTAGTTGCGGGAGGTATTTACCTCCACGTGTAAACCTGACAAGAATAGAATATTCTAGGAAGCAAGAAGAAACCCTAATGAGTTGGCTAATAACCCTAGAAGACAAGTCGACTCAAGAGGATAATTGGTATTAGGTTATTAGCCAACAAGAGAAGAAGTCGTCCAGAAGAAATATTATATACTAAGTAAATAGACACCCAGAATGAGAAGTTGGCCCAGGCAGTTAGCCAGAATTCGTATAAATACAAGAGGCTAGTCTTCATTCTGGCAGGAATTCTCAGCATTGCAGAGCAGCACTTGTGCGCACTGTAGTTGCCCAATTTGTGCGCAAGTTTGGAGGAGAGATGTCGTTGCAGCTTCTGCAGCTAGCAGATTGCGTTTTGGCTTGGACTATCTCTTGGTTATGGTTTGGACTATCTGATCAACTCTTGTTTGGTGCACTACCCTTTGTTTGGTTATCTAGCCTAGGGTTTGCTTCCGGAGTCATTCTCTGTCAAGGTTAAGGTGCTCGGAGGGTGGCTTCGGTCTATGGTTGGGTGACAATAGTGATATTGTCGATGATAAAACGAGCACATCCATTATATTCTAACAAATGGCTCCCCCCTCATCAATGGACTAGAGATATAGACCATAACACTTTAGAAGGTTTTTTAATGGACCTCGACAAAAGAAAAATAAGATGCTCTGAACAAACGGACTGCCTGAGATGGGGCGCCTCTACTACAGGAACCTTCTCAACCAAAGAAGCTTACATGATAGCAACTAAGCACACCAAGCTCCCACAAGATCCCATTTGGAACAATATCTGGAACCAAAACCTTTGGCTGAAAGTCTCGACCTTCCTTTGGTTGCTTACTCTTAACAAAACCCTTACCTGGGACAATATTTGTAAATGGGACTTCTCAGGTCCCTCCCGATGTCCTCTCTATCCATCGCAAGAGCAGATTGCAGAGCATCTCTTCAACACCTGTCACTATATGGAAGACCTCTAGACCTTCATGGAGCTTCTCTTCTACTGCTCGGGTTGCATCATACACTCCATCCGAACCACTTTAAAACTATGGCCATCTTCTATTACTCAGAACCCTATAGCTAATAGATCCTGGAACCTTTTAAATGGCTTTCTTACTTGGGAAGCCTGGAAAGAGCGAAACCACAAGATATTTAAGCTACAATCTCTCCCACATGTAGATCTCTGGAACAAGGTCATCAAATCAGTCCAGGAAACTATCTTGGCCCAACCTTGGAAGGAAGAGGATTGGAAAATTAACTCGTATGATCTCTCTCTCTTCCAAGCCCTCAACCTCAAATCCAACCCAGCTCTCCTAAGCCAAATCTCCATCTCTGCCCATCTAGCTTCAACATCCCTATGGAATCCTCCCCCACAGAGGTTCATCAAGCTTAGCTTTGATGGGGCCTCTAAAGGAAACTGGGGTCTCGCAAGGTATGGTGGAGTTTTCAAAAACAACCAAGGCAACATTTTAAGAACTTATGGAGATAAGATGGGGGTAAACACCAACAACTTAGCTAAAATTTAAGCTCTAGAAGAAGGTCTTCATATTACCTCGACTCAGGGTTACGCTAAGCTCATCACAGAAGGAGACTCACAGATAAATATCAACATGCTCAAGAGTCTACAACATGGATCTCCAATCTCGAAAATCTCCAAAAGCTGGAGATTGGAATCAATTATGGAGACCATTCAACAAAATCTTGCCTCAATTCCGGTGATCATTCCCAGCCACGTTCATCGCTCAACCAATAAGTTGGTGGAGTGGATAGAAAACGAAAGCCTAAGGACTATGAAAGACGCGTGGGACAAGCCCTGGAACCCCTTTGAGGCTGGAGATTTTTCCTTGACTTACTCCACCATTGAAAGGATGGACCATCAACCCCAGGAGCATGAGTTCGGGAATAAACGAAGAGAGAGGCCATCTCCCCAGGAAGCAAGTGGGATCATCAATACGAAGGCCCCCTCGAAGGTAGACATTAATCGCGTGGAAAGTCATCTGGACAGTTACCCATCTCTGGCGATGAGGGACCCAGCTCGAAAAGAAGATTATAGACAGGCAAGTGAAGTAGACAACGCTTCCTTCCACATCAGTGATCGAAGCCTAGTTGGCACTCAAGCTCAGCAAACTCGAAAGGTGAGCTACCCTGAAATACTAGAAGTGAGAAGCTTAACAGGATCCATGGGGCTCCCAACTGTAATGATGGATCACCCTTCCCCGGATGGGGTGTTTAGGAAGAGAGTGGAAGGGAGAACTCCCCCCGAGGCAAATAGGTGGCATATTAATGGCAAAGCTCCCCAAGATGCAGATCTTTCTTCGCGAACCTCTCCTCCAGCGTGTGGACAACACAATCATTTATGAGCTCCTGCGTGATCGGATGGTGGTATACAAAGGGACAGTAATCCCGGTCATCTCTCTAACCACAATGTCGCCCGATGACACGACCCCTCCATTGGAAGACAACTACAACATTTAAAGCATGGTGCTCCTCTCGAGACGCAAGGAGTGGTAAACCATGTGTCGTCCCATGAGTATTCTCGCCATCTAAGTTGGACGAATAAGGAACAATTCCAAGTGGACTTAACCAACTTCATCTCTACTCCAGCTAGCAACCATCGAAAAGACACTGGCGCCGACTACTTGCATCAGTAGTTAATGCAGGGGCTCCCCCCAAGGCAGCTGAGGTCAACAGACATAGGATCTCCCACGCATCCACGGATCTGGGTGAGATTTTGAGGCACAAGTAGCAAGGCCGCAGGGATGTAGCTCTAAATGGGATTTATGAGTCGTCATCTCGTCGCCTAGACTCATTCTCACTTACATCATATCCCTCTCTACGACGAGCTCTGAATACCAAATGAGGAACGAGACCCTTAGCCATTTATTGATGCCTGCTCTACAACTTGAGAATTTGGTTATGGACTTCATGTCCCCCTCCTCTGATAGCGAGTGGCCCTCTTTACCCCCTCTCTCCACCTTGTATCACCCTTCATTATGCGCCCTCATTCGCGATTCCATGGCTCCCAGGCATGGCTATCCTCCTAGCTACATACGCGGATCCAAAAAACCTGGAGCTTCCTCCTCGAGGCGTCAAGAAGAGGGTCATCTTGACTCAAGAGTTCAACACGAGGCCTACAATGCAAGCATAAATGATGAATCAAATTCTCCTCATCGTTTCTAGAGAGCTATGAAGGAACTGGAAGACAACGTCAATTTAAAGAGGGAAATGAGTATCGACTCGGAAGTAGTTGAGACCATTATTCATTCGGTCCCAGAAGTTGGCCATAGAAGAGGTTAGGACACCCGTTATTGGAGGACTGTTGAATAATACTGGCACATCAAGACCTTTATGGGGAAAATGCTCCAAACAAGGAAAGATGCTCAAAATATTGTTCAACTTCAGCTCGATGGTCTTCATATGATGGTCAGAGATCCTCGCTCGTCTGCCGCCGGCTCACCAGAATATTCCACCTCTCCCAGCAACTCGTTACCATCAATCAAGGCTCAATGAAGCATGTTAACCCTGACTTCATGGGATAACTAGGAGATCATGTCTCAAGGCCCACAGGTCCTAGACATGGAGTACTGAGAGCAGGATTGACCTGAGCATGGCCCTGGAGGGCCCATATTTCTTCTTCTTCATCAGACCTGTTCTGTCAGTAGCAGCAACATCCATCACCTTCGGCTTGGACTTGCATCGGAGAAGACTCTTGCTCCATGAGGTAATTGGTCCAAGTATCATGGTATGTGTCATCTTTGATCATTATAACATTTAGATATATGTATCAGATTCCTTTCATTTCTGACAATTGCTTGGATCTTACACTAACCCACTTGACCATGGTTGGGGGGATTAATGGGGTACCCTAGCAAGCTTGTACCCATCGGTTTTGGTTAGCTACCAAGGGGATTTTGAAGAGCCATCGTCCGCTCCCATCATTATATCACTTTTACATCTTATCCCCCATTCATCTATCCCATTCCCCTAGTCTGGACATTAGGATGACCTATTTATGGGGTTACACTTTATCCTGTGGGAAGAAGGGGCTAAAGGCCCAGGGGATAAAAGCAACTGGTGAAAGATAAAAGCCATAAAAAATAAAACCTAGAGATGCCTCGCCCAGAGATCCCCGAGAAGGCATTAAAAAGCCTCTCGATAAGAAACAAGAGGGACTCGAAGAAAAATAACAAAAACAAGAACTAGCCAAGAGGATGGGGGGTCTCATCATGAGCCAGCCCATTATGTTCATAGGTACCTAGCAGTTTGACATTGTCATTATCTGGTTACCACGTCAGGGCAGTGACCTTTGGTTGCATGGCCAAGGGAAAGGGGGTCTCATCACGAGCCAGCCTTATCATCTCTGTGAAAGTACTCATGGGTAACACTGTCAGCTCTGGTCACCACGCCAAGGCAGTGTCCTCTAGTTAGACCTTGAAATAAAAAGAAAGAATAAAGGCAATAAAGGGCTTGGAAAGAATTTCATCCATGATAGGTACAACTTGCCTCCTACAAAGGCACCCACTGATAACATCCACCCCTGTCTTTCACTATGTCTGGACATCCTTAAACCACACCACCTAGCATTACATGGCTTGGATGATATCCTTTGGGAACTTTCCCTTTCTTATGGATGTTGGCCCATTAGGTTACTTTGTCTTTTTCTTCAGCTTTGTATAGCAGGTCATTGTAATGTCTTTGAACTATTAGATGATATGTTATGGGTTTTATGCATGCATTTGATAAAATTAATGATGAAATATGATTGACATTGCTATGATCCTGAGGACTAATGATCCCATGGAGGGCGAAGTTTTTGATGTGCAAGACCATGCGCAACGGACAGGTACCAGGTGAACCGATACACATGGGGAGATGATTAGTTCGAACCTCCATGGGGCTGAAGAGCCCATCAGATGGTTGTTGGCACCTCATCAGGGGCAGAGACAGGATAGTGATTGGTCGAGCCTTTGCACGAGAGAAGAAGAAAGACATTTTCATCCAGGACGCCTTGGTTGAGCCTAGCCCTAGGGGGTTGACCCACTGCAGGTGGAACGTGTCCCTCTGTTGACCCAAGACGTCCTCCAGAGATCCTTGACGTCACCCCCAACATGTGGCAGCTTTACAGGGCTGTTTGGCACGTGTGGCAGAGTTTGGAGGCCCAAAAAGGGCCAACGTTTGTCTTCTAGTGCTGAGATTTGCCCTAAAAAGGGCCAACATCTCCCTCAAAGGGGCTAGACGTCTTGCTTACTACTCATTTAGGGTTTTCTTTAGGCAGTTTAATGTAAAATAGTATGATTTTTAGTTATTAGCCTTGTCGGTTGTTTTAAATGACCTAATTTTAATTAAAGGTCATTGGATGATATAAATTGAGGATGTTTTTCCTCATTTTGATATAAGACTTCACTCACATAAGTGAGATCTGATTTTTGTGCCCTACTTAAGTAGATTTGTTGTCTAAAGTGAGGCGCACTTGCTATTGGAAGGATATTTTTGGCATTTATGGCATTTCTCTCAAGGAAGGTTTACAACAAGGGTTTGCTTGTGCTTTTCTTCATGACATGTAAGTAAATTTTCTTGCAAAACTTCTTAAGTGAATGGTTGTAGGTATAATTTCTTGCATTTGCTTATTGTATTGCTAATTTAAAACCCTAGGTAACAAGCACACAAGTAGGTTATTGTTACATGTCCCCTTGTTGAGAAATTTTTTCAGCCATTGAAGAAAAGAGATAGAGCCTAGTCGTTGCTACACTTGTCTTCTTTCTTCTGATCTAGTGTTGAAATCTATAAGTTGAAAAGAGGAGACGTCCTAGGCCTAGATTGCCTACACCTAGGGTTTTCACCTTCTAGGGTTTGAAAGCCTTGTTATTGCAACACTTTCTCCCTTAGACTTATGCTTTAGGCTAGCCGTTTTGCCAAGTTGATTTAGAGAAGGAGGAAAGGGCACGAGGCCTTGCTTAAGAAACACTGGAGTGAGCCTCTTTCCCTTAGGGTTTTGATTCTAGGGCCCTGCCTTTGCAGCACCATAGAACCCTACCTTCTAGTCTCTGACTCATCATCCTTTCGAGACCTTGTGCCCCTATCTTTTGATTCCATATATGCTAAGGCACTGATTTGATCTCCAACGTTGAAGCTTTAGCATACAAAAATACCTTTAAAACTCTAAATTTTGAAACCCTAACTAACATTGCTAACCTAATTAAGGCTAACGTCATAGTTGAATATTTCATCTTGGCGCAGCAAAACTGTGATATAAGCAATTAAATGATGATTCGAAGCTTTTATTGACTAGATCATTGATTTGACATATTGTTGGCTTAGTCATCTTGGTAGATATTGATGAATTTATGAGCTTTCATAGCTAATTGACACAACACTGACTTTATTCTATATCTATTGCTTTACAATTGCTTATTGAATAATATCACATAGTCAAAGAAGTACTAACCCTTTGAGTTATAGCTTGCAAATATATATATTGTGTTGTTGTTTTCTTGTTCCAGGCAGGTGTTTTCAACAGGGCATACACTTCTTTTATTGGCTGATTAGCCGGACTGTCTGACATTGGTGGTAACCTGTGAGGAGGGAATTCTAAAACTTGACCTTGTATCTTCTACCTCTTCAAACCCCAAGTTACCGGGGACATATCCCCTGGGCTAACATCCCTAAACAGAAAGAACCTCCCCATCGAGGTGACATTGGGTGGGGAAGGTTCCTGTTGCGCCAGTTTGTCCTCTAACCTTTAGCCTGTGACCTAAACTACAAACTGTGCGATAACATTTCGACGTTGTTGCCGGGGAACACTGAGTCAATTATCCTCAGACGACAAACCTTTTTGGTAATCCTTGCCTCAGAGCCTTATCTTACAAGCTTACCTGGCGACTCCACTAGGGTGTTTTCCCTTTTCTTTGATGATTTACAGCAAATCATCTGGCGACTCCACAAATAGCTAATGACGACTCGTAGTGGGCGACAGTATATACCTTCATCTACTACTATGACCTCCACAAATCCTATCACCCCTGTAAGTTCTCCCAAATGGTCTCATAAAGAACTCTTTGGTCCTTTAAGCTTACCTAACACCCAAGGGGGGTTACATGATCTACCCAAGAAGGTCGAGTCCTGGATACCTAAGTTTTCAAGGGAAGATGGATCCTATGGCAAATCTCATTGGACCGACTTCTGTGATGCATTCCAGTTTCATCAATCCGAACAAGAACACCCCGATGTCTTTTTAAGGCTCTTTGTGAGCTCACTTACTGGAAGTGCCAGAAGATGGATTAACAAACTCCCGAAAGGAAGCATCAAAACCCCTGAAGATATTGAACAAGCCTTCCAGAAAGATTGGTGTGAAAAAGAAAGCATGGATTCCCTTTACTCTCAATACACTAATATTTGCAAAGCCTCTAGAGAGGGCATTAGGGATTTCAATGATAGGTTCAACCTTTTACTCAAGAAGATCAGGCCTAGTTTCTCAGAAGAAGTTGTCCTCCAACACTACTTGAATTCGTTGGAAGGAGTTTTGCAGTTTACTCTCAAAGATCGGTCACCCTCAACTCTAGAAGAAGCACAAAACTCTGCTTGCTAGATTGAGCAGAACCTTGAGTTCGAAGACTGCATCGATCAAGTAAATCTCTCGCACAATAATGACCCCAAGGAATCTAGTAATGAGGATGTCCCCGAAGCTGAGCCTAAGTCCCTAGAAATTCTTGAAGTAAAACTCATGCCTCCCAAAAGGAAATGAAACACCGCTTTCTCAAATACAAACAATGTTCTGAATTCCTTGATACATCATAAGCCATCCGAGGATTTGCGCATGGCCACTCACAAAAAACCTAACTTTGAAGATGCCTTGTTTGTCTTGGACACACCGATGTTGGAAGATCAAGATATGAGTGAAGCCGATAAGTCTGATGAAACTGATCTAAGCACTAGTATGTCTTGTATTCTGCAAAGGGTTAAAAGGATTCGTGAAATGTTAGAAATTCCTTTTCTAAAAAAACGGGACTCATATGACCAATTGCCTTTTAAGGGGATTCCCACATTATTGTAAACCGGTCATTTTGAGAAAGATGAACAAACACCCTTTTCAGTGGATCCTTACTCGTTTCGAGATTGCCCCACTTTTTCCTTGACAGAAAAGGACACAGATTGGGGTGATTATTCCGACGATGCCTCTAATATCTCTAAATATTTGGATGAAGATGGCTATCCAGTACAAAGAGTAAGTAATTTCATCGAATGGAACGAAGATGTTTTCAAAGACATAGAATTTCCAAACACTGTCATTGTGGATGAAAATCCTTGGTGTTTTCAATGCATTGAGGCACATTGGGAACATGAGTGTCCCGACAACAGTGGTGACCATCAACAAATAAACAATATAGACCACTTCATAGAAGGTCCTCAAATAAATATCACCGCTGAAGAGCATCAAGAGGCCATGAAAGAAGCAGTCAGGTTAGCCAGAATGGCGGTAATAAACAAACTAGACCAAGAATCAAAAGAAAAGCTAAAAAAACAAGAGTTCCAGGTGTATAGAAGGAAGGAGTTGGACCAACCTTCCACTGACCAAACAAAAAAGCCACCTGTGGATGTAATCTTTGCTAAAACATCCAATACTGAAAGGGTTAACCTGAATTTTGACCTTGAAGGGGCATTATCCAAGATGCTTGTAACCATCCCTTTGAGAGAAGTCATCATGGTACCATCTATGAAAGGACTATTTGACAACTTTTTCCAAGGATCGGATGGACCATTGAAAGATGGAACTAATGGTCATATCCAGAATGTACCTGTAACTACAACTTATGAGCAAAAGTCCAGTGATTTCATCAAAGATGACAAAGCACATGATAAAACCGGGCCGACTCCTCATAGATATTCTCCAGAAGATATGCCTTTTGCAAAAGAGGAAAATCCAAAACAGATTAAATGGCCCACGAAAGAAGAGTACCAACAACTCATGGACGAGCTCAAAGCTTAGGAATAAGAGACTGTGAAAATACTAAAGAAGGTGGAAGATGATGTACGAATCCATCCTTCACAGCAGGAAGTCTTTATAGCAGAGTCCCACCCACCTCCCTCTACACAATACTCCAGGGTTCTTCAAGGAACAACTAATTTCAGAGTCAGAGAGTACAAGGAGAGGGACATGGTTTGGATGTGGGATGCCAATAAAGGGAAGCCTACCAATATCAAAGGAAACAATTTTTTTTGGCTTGGCCCTTTTAAGGTCGGAAGAAAGTCAGTTAATGACTCCTATTACCTGACCACACTGGAGGGAAGAAGGCGCACAGTGCCCGTCAGTGGGCACCTCCTCAAACCCCACCAGGGTGGGGTGACCTGACTCCATAGGTAAGTATAAGTAGGTAGGCATATTTCTGTGTATTATACCATTTGCATTTCATGATAGTTTGTTTCCTCACTTGCATTATTGATTGTTTTATTTCAGTCATATTTATATACTATATTTGCGAGGTGGCAATACCACCCCACCTTTGTTACTGATGCCCTTTTCGAGTGTGAGCAAGTCTGCAGGTTTATGCCAGAGATGTTGAGGTTCTCATGCGCTCTACGGTGAGCACATGTCCCCGAGTTGGAGCCAGATGTTATCCTCGACTTCATGGGATAACTAGGAGATCATGTCTCGATGCCCATAGGTTCTAGACATGGAGTACCGAGAACAAGATTGACCTGAGCATGGCCCTGGAGGGCCCATCTTTATTCTTCTTCCTTAGACCTGTCCTGTCAGCAGCAGCAACATCCATCACCTTCGGCTTGGACTTGCATCGGAGAAGACTCTTGCTCCATGAGGTAATTGGTCCAGGTATCATGGTATGTGTCATGTTTGATCATTATAACTTTTAGATATATGTATCAGGGCAGTGACCTTTGGTTGTATGGCCAAGGGAAAGGGGGTCTCATCACGAGCCAACCTTATCATCTCTGTGAAAGTACTCGTGGGTAACATTGTCAGCTCTGGTCACCACGCCAAGGCAATGTCCTCTAGTTAGACCTTGAAATAAAGGGCTTGGAAAGAATTGCATCCATGACAGGTACAACTCGCCTCCTACAAAGGCACCCACGGATAACATCCACCCCTGTCTTTCACTATGTCTAGACATCCTTAAACCACACCACCTCGCATTACATGGCTTGGATGATATCCTTTGGGAACTTTCCCTTTCTTATGGATGCTAGCCCAATAGGTTACTTTGTCTTTTTCTTCAGCTTTGTATAGTAGGTCATTGTAATGTCTTTGAGCTATTAGATGATATGCTAGGAGTTTTATGCATGCATTTGATAAAATTAATGATGAAATATGATTGACATTGCTATGATCCCAAGGACTAATGAGCCCATGGAGGGCGAAGTTTTTGATGTGCAGGACCATGCCCGATGGATAGGTACTAGGTGGACCGTTAAACATGGGGAGATTATTAGTTTGGACCTCCATGGGGCTGAAGAGCCCATCAGATGGTTGCTAGGACCCCATCAGGGGCAGAGACAGGATAGTGATTGGTCGAGCCTTTGCACGAGAGAAGAAGAAAGACATTTTCATCCAGTGCACCTTGGCTGAGCCCAGCCCTAGGGGGTTGACCCACTGCAGGTGGAATGTGTCCCTCTGTTGACCCAAGACGTCCTCCAGAGATCCTTGACGTCACCTCCAACGTGTGGCAGCTTTACAGGGCAGTTTGGCACGTGTGGCAGAGTTTGGAGGCCTAGAAAGGGCCAACATTTGTCTTCTGGTGCTGACATTTGCCCTAAAAAGGGCCAACGTCTCCCTCAAAGGGGCTAGACGTCTTGCTTACTGCTCATTTAGGATTTTCTTTAGGCAGTTTAATGTAAAACAGTATGATTTTTAGTTATTAGCCTTGTCGGTTGTTTTAAATGACCTAATTTTAATTAAAGGTCATTGGATGATATAAATTGAGGATGTTTTCCCTCATTTTGACATAAGACTTCACTCACACAAGTGAGATCTGATTTTTGCGCCCTACTTGGGTAGATTTGTTGTCTAAAGTGAGGCGCACTTGCTATTGGAAGGATATTTTTGGCATTTATGGCATTTCTCTCAAGGAAGGTTTACAACTAGGGTTTGCTTGTGCGTTTCTTCATGACATGTAAGTAAATTTTATTGCAAAACTTCTTAAGTGAATGGTTGTAGGTATATTTTTTTGCATTTGCTTATTGTATTGCTGATTTAAAACCCTAAGTAACAAGCACACAAGTAGGTTATTGTTACATGCCCCCTTGTTGAGAAATTTTTTCAGCCATTGAAGAAAAGAGATAGAGCCTAGTCGTTGCTACACTTGTCTTGTTTCTTCTGAGCTAGCGTTGAAGTCTACAAGTTGAAAAGAGGAGACGTCCTAGGCCTAGATTGCCTACACCTAGGGTTTTCACCTTCTAGGGTTTGAAAAACTTGTTATTGCAACACTTTCTCCCTTAGACTTATGCTTTAGGCTAGCCGTTTTGCCAAGTTGATTTAGAGAAGGAGGAAAGAGCATGAGGCCTTGCTTAAGCAACACCGGAGTGAGCCTCTTTCCCCTAGGGTTTTGATTTTAGGGCCCTGCCTTTGCAGCACCATAGAACCCTACCTTCTAGTCTCTGAGTCATCATCCTTTTGAGACCTTGTGCCACTATCTTTTGACTCCATATACCCTAAGGCACTGATTTGATCTCCAATGTTGAAGCTTTAGCATACAAAAATACCTTTAAAACTCTAAATTTTGAAACCCTAACTAACATTGCTGACCTAATTAAGGCTGACGTCATAGTTGAATATTTCATCTTGGTGCAGCAAAACTGTGATATAAGCAATTAATTGATGATTCAAAGCTTTTATTGAGTAGATCATTGATTGGACATATTGTTGGCTTAGTCATCTTGGTAGATATTGATGAATTTATGTTCTTTCATAGCTAATTGACACAACGTTGACTTCATTCTATATCTATTGCTTTACAATTGCTTATTGAATAATATCAGATAGTTAAAGAAGCACTAACCCTTTGAGTTACAGCCTGCAAATATATATATTGTGTTGTTGTTGTCTTGTTCCGAGCAGGTGTTTTCAACAGGGCATACACTTCTTTTATTGGCTGATTAGCCGGACTGTCTGACATTGGTGGTAACCTGTGAGGAGGGAATTCTAAAACTTGACCTTGTATCTTCTACCTCTTCGAACCTCAGGTTACCGGGGACGTCTCCCCTGGGCTAACCTCCCTAAACAGAAAGAACCTCCCCATCGAGGTGACATTGGGTGGGGAAGGTTCCTATTGCGCCAATTTGTCCTCTATCCTTTAGCCTGTGACCTAAACTACAAACTGTGCGATAACAAAGCACAACCAACAAATCCTATGACCTCCTCGACAGGGCCCTCAACCCCATGAAGTTGGATACCAAATTAGTTTTTTTGTATAATGATAACTAACAATAGGCCTAGTTTTAGTTATGGAGAAAAAGCTCTGCAACTAGGTATAGGGTTTAGGGTTTTCAGCCGCATCGCGCCGCATTGCCACAACTCTCGCCCCGCTGGGGCTCATGTCTCAAAAGGAAGGAGGGCCGAATGGCACCTCCTACAGCTAGGCCACTGCGAATGGAAGCTCTGGAGAAGGTTTAAAATGACCGACCTTTGAGTCCCCACCAGATCTGCGCTCAAAACTTCTGACGGAAGGAACCTTCAAGGATCGAGAGATGGATGTTGATCCAAAGAACGTGGCTATACCGGCTACAGCATCAACTACATGGATGCTAGGCAAATGCATCTCACAAGCGCCACAAGCCCCGAAATACATCATTAGCTCACCACGCATAGAAGAACAAAAGCAATATATGAGAGACTATGCCCTAGTAGGAAAATTCTTAGGGCTTTGGCCTTCAGAGAGTGATATGATCAAATGGATACAATATTAGTGGAAGCCAAAAGGACACTATGAACTACAACTGGGCTCCAAGGGTTTCTTCACAATCATATTGCACAACCTCGAGGACTGCAATCACATTTTTGATGGAGGGCCTTATTTTTATAACTCAGCAGGACTCTTCTTAAGATTCTGGACCGAGAAGTTCAACCCTGAAAAGGAATATTTTGCCCATGCACCTGTATGGATTAGACTGTACTCTCTCCCCCAGGAATTTTGGCTGGAAGAGGTCTTGGACGATATAGGTGATACCATCGGAATATATGTTAAGTCTTGAGAAGCCACCAAGAAAAGGTGTTATACCACTTATGCGCGCATCTGCGTGTACCTGAACATAGCCAAGCCGCTACCGGGATCCATAATTCTCGAATAAATTGATGAGGATTGGACCCAAACCATCGACTATGAACACATTCCGTTCAGATGCAGGAAATGCCACGAACACGGTCATCTTTTCAGAGAGTGCCCCCTCAATGCTGCTCACAAAGAAGGGAACCCAAAAGGCGGCAAAGACAAGGACGACTTTGCTCAACTAGCAGGAAAAAGAAGACAAGGAGGACAAAAGCAACCAGCCCAAGTAAGTAAGGATCCTTCCACTAGTAATAAATATGCAATACTACAAGATCAACCAGAGAATCCCTCAACCCTCATAAATCCCAATGAACCCCATGCGAATAATCTTCCCCAATCTATGAGCCAAGGGGAAGAACGACCATCACAGGGGAAGGAATCAGATCACCCCTCCCTAGGCACTGCTGTGGACCAGCAAGACTTTCTGGAGACAGAGGATGGTGACGCTGAAATGGAGCTAGAAGAGCAAGAACTAGCTGGGGTGGATCTGGAGCACCTCGAACACGCCTACAGGCATCAGAAACTGTACACCATACCTAGGGACCAATTACAGAAGGTTCAAAAGGTCTTTCTTAACTCCTCCGCTAGATCCACAGCTCGATCCAACAAGGGCCTGGGAATACAGGACAATCAGTCAAAGAATCAGAGAAAAACTCAAAAAGATGAAAATAAAAGAGGAAGGAAGTCCACCAACAAGCTTATACAAGAAATAGGCCATTTCATGGTAAACTCAGGGCAAATCCACCTTATCTTGAACAACTTTCCTCCTCTCCCCACCCCCCCATCATCTTCATGATGATGGGGGGNAAAAACTCAAAAAGATGAAAATAAAAGAGGAAGGAAGTCCACCAACAAGATTATACAAGAAATAGGCCATTTCATGGTAAACTCAGGGCAAATCCACCTTATCTTGAACAACTTTCCTCCTCTCCCCACCCCCCCATCATCATGAAGATTATCCCATGGAATATCAGAGGCCTCAATGGACGTAGCAAGCAAAAAATGCTACGATATCTGATCTTTGTGAAAAAACCAGACATAGTATTATTACAGGAAACAAAGTGCACAACCGAAGACATTGATAGGCTACTCCCCTACTGTTGGAAGCAAGGGGAAGCAACTTCAACTGCAGCCATAGGCACAGCTGGAGGACTAGCCATCCTCTGGAACACCAACTCATTGCTGCTGGAGAATTTTATCACTACCAAGTGGTCCATCACTGTAGATTATAGGCTTATTGGTTCTAACAAGCCTGGACACTTGACCAATGTCTACGGCCCAGCCAACCCAAGGGATAAGCAAGCCTTTCTCAGGAATTTGGAATACCTATCCAATCTAACTAGGCATAACAGATGGATTGTTGGTGGAGATTATAATCTCATACGCAGTCTGGAGGGAAAAAAAGGGGGATCAAGACGCTTGGATTAGGATTCCAGTGACTTCAACAGCCTCATAGACAACCTCAACCTCATCGACCTGGAATCCATCAATGGTAATTATACTTGGACAAATAGAAGAACCGGATCACACCAAATCGCCTACAAACTAGATCGATTCCTCATCTCTGACTCCCTTATGCTGGAAGGAATAGCTCTGGAAGCTAGTATTTTGAATATCCCTAGCTCGGATCACTGGCCCATCCAGCTATGGTTGGATGTGAAACCCACTCCAGGGAAGAAACCCTTCAGGTTTGAATAGTTTTGGCTCAACCATCCAGATTTCCAACCAAAGATCCAGGATTGGTGGAGGGAGGCAGAGGTCCCCCGCGGCTCCAAGATGTACAAATTTCAGCAAAAGTTAAAGAACCTCAAACAAATTCTCAAACTCTAGAATAAGCAAACCTTTGGCAATATCTTTGACTCCCAAAAGCAGCTATCATAACAAATGGGCGAGATTCAAAATCAGATCTGGCTGCAAGGGTTAACGAACGAGCTTAAAGCCAAGGAAGCAAAAGTAAATCAATAGCTGGAGGACAGAAAAGGACAAGAAGAGATTTTATGGAAACAAAAATCACGCATCCAATGGCTCAAGGAGGGGGATCGAAACACCAAATTCTTTCACAGAACTGTCATCCACATACGTCATACTAATAGAATTACGCACTTAACCTCCACCAACGATGAGCCCATTCATTCCCATGAAGACCTGAAGACTACATTGATAGACTATTACAAAAATCTCCTCACGGAACCATTCCTAGATAGATCTGAGGCCATAGCTAAGGTCACACAACATGTGCCCTCCCTGGTCACCCCGGAGCAAAACTCAGCTCTGCTTCGGCCTATTACAATTGAGGAGGTGGATCAAGTGCTTCAGGACACCCCCAAATGCAAGGCACCTGGACCCGATGGCTTCACCAGTGATTTTTTCCACCATTGCTAGCCGTTGATTAGGGTAGAGGTATGGGAAATTATTGAAGACTCTCGATCCAGAGGACAAGTCCTTCAGGCTCTTAATGCAACTTTCCTCACCCTCATCCCCAAAGAGGGGTAGGCTCACCATCCTAAGCAGTTCAGACCCATAGCCCTCTGCAACGTCATCTATAAACTTCTAACAAAAGTGATCGCTCGAAGACTCAAGCCCATCCTACCAACAATCATATCTCTAGAGCAATCGGGCTATGTTGAGGGCAGACAAATCCTGGACAGCGTCATCCTAGCTCATGAAGTGATCCAATCTTTGTAGAAGACCAGAACGCCAGGTATGCTTCTTAAACTAGACCTTTCTAAAGCCTTCGATAAGATAAGTTGGGACTACATGCGGGAAATGCTCCTTGCCTTTGGCTTTGATAAGCTCTAGGTGACTTGGATTCTGAATCTAACCTCCTCGGCATTTTTTTCCATTCTTATCAATGGTGTTCCCTCTCGCCCCTTCTCCCCTTCTAGAGGAATTAGACAGGGAGACCCTCTATCCCCATTCCTCTTCATCATTATGGCCGAAGGTCTTAGCCACTCTATTCACGCAGTTGTTGCAAACAACCTATTGACAGACCTACCTTTGCATGGCATCTCCCCCCTATCTCGCATAGCCAATTTATGGATGACACGCTTTTGATGGGTACCCCAACTGCCCACGAAGCAAACTCCCTCCTCTCGATCCTCCAAACCTTCTCTGAAGCCTCGGGTTTGGACTGTAACAAAGATAAATCCCAAATTGTTTTCTTCAATACACCCCCTTCGATTCAGCGCCATGTCTCTGATATCTTAGGTTTCAATAGAAGCTCCCTTCCGTCCAAATACCTTGGCATCCCCCTGATTGATAATGCCCTCAGGAATTCCTCTTGGGAACATCTCTTGTCCTCTTTTACCAAGAGGCTTTCTTCCTGGACCCTCAGAGTTCTAAACCTTCCTAGTCGTCTCATTCTCCTTCGAGCAATTCTTCAGGCCCTTCCCATCTACACCTTCTTGGTGCTGGCTACTCCAAAGTTTGTCCTCACAACCATTAAAACCTTACAAAGGAATTTCCTCTGGCAAGGCCTCAACACGGGGAATAAAATAACGCTGATCAGCTGGGACAAACTATGCCAACCCAAAGCACAAGGAGGCCTTGGATTACGGGACCCCTTTATCATGAATAAAGTCCTAAGCGCCAAAATATGGTGGCAATGGCTAAAAAATCCCAAGGATCTCTGGGCAAGACTCTAGAGGAAGAAATGTGCACCAGATGTGGCGGAAAAGAACTTAATACAATGGAATGGGGACAACCCAGGATCCTTAATCTGGGCAACGGCTAAGCAGAATAGACAGCTAGTTACTCAGCATGCTTTCTGGGAAATTAGAAATGGGAAAATAGCCCTTTTCTGGAAAGATTCCTGGCAGCAATGGCCAATTTTGGGCCACGAGGATTGGGCTGAGCATATCAGTAACCAAGCTACACTTGCGGGCCTCACAAAAGTAGCTGATTACTGGCAAGACAATCCCCCAGAAGACACCTGGCGGTGCTGGCACCTTAACAGGGAACGCATGAACCTGGAAGCGCACGTGGATTTGGGACCTTGGCAGGATGAAATGTCTAAAAGGAAAATCCCCAAGCTCGCAGGAGAGGATATCCTCCGATGGGGATACTTGCCATGGGGCACCTATAGCATACAAGAGGCCTATCAAGTCAAAACTCAATCAGACCCTCCACCTACAAGGAAAGTATGAAGCAAAATCTGGAATCTTAAACATTGGCATAAAATTACCCTCTTCCTGTGGCTCGTCTCCCATTCGAGCATTCTAACCTGGGATAATCTCTCAAAAAGAGGCTTTGTTGGGCCTTCTATATGTATGCTTTGTGGAGAGGCAGACGAAACCATGCATCACCTCCTCAATTCCTGCCCTTATACTGCTCAAATATGGGATCAAAGTGCGCTTATCATGCGTACCTCGGATCGCGAAAGAGACAACATCATTGATACAATTACGGACTGGAGGGACCAAGTCTTCCAATCTCCCCTCCTAAATCGTATATGGCAATTACTTCCAGGTTTCATTCTTTGGCAGGTATGGAAGGAAAGAAATAGGAGGCTTTTCAGAAATGTTTTCCTCCCGTGGCAACACTACTGGAACCAATGTCGCCTCAATATTCTGGAAACTCTCAACCTTCAGCTATGGACTGAAAAAGACTTGATCAACAACCCCTCAGAACTCCTGATCCTTCAGTACTGGAAGCCCTTCCCAACTCATCACCCACTTTCCCCCTCTTCTTCTCCCCCCCTTCCCAGC
>JASDQU010099973.1:150995-180536 GCA_032191745.1 Picea mariana | reverse complement strand
CCTCTAAAGGCAATCCAGGAGTAGTGGGCTACGGAGTAGTTTTTCGCAACCACCATGGACACATCATTCTCATAAACGCAGGCTCCCTTGCTCACACCACGAACAATGCAGCGGAACTTTGGGGACTCATTAGAGGACTGCAATTAGCCATCGAGCACAATTTCACCAAGCTGATTGTAGAGGGAGATTCTCAAATCATCATCAATCTCTTTCGCAGAATTTTAAATGGAGCGAACCCAAAAAGAATATCACCCAGTTGGAGACTCTCACACGAGCTAAATACTATCACAAATTTGGTGCAACCCAATCAGGCCGTTATACCTGCTCATATCAGGAGAAAGGCGAATCAAGTTGCGGATGAACTGGTTAATCTGGGGACCAACTGGGATGGACCAGAACTCCTTTGCAAAACGTCCCTCAATCCTGATCACCCTATTCTCCAGCAATGTATCCGTAAAGCTGTGGAAGTGGACATACCCCCGGATGGGGTGTTAGTGCAAGCCAAATGGCGCAAAGAGGGAGTGTGGGTAGGCCAACGAGGCAGGGAGCCATGTGATGAGCTCGTGCCAACGCCCGCCGCCTCAACCTCACATTAACTCGACCTCCCGTCGTTGCAGCACCATTAATTCTGGTGCACCCGACCCCCATTATGAACTTCTCTATGGCTTTTCCATCTGCATTTGCTTCTCATCCTCGCTCGCGGACCGACTCCCACATCCCTCCGCTGCCCTAGCCTGGTTTAGACTGGACTTTCATGGTGCTCATAGACCCTGGCCATCTCCAGACTCTCTGCATTTGCCTGGAGCACTTAGTCATTTTCTGCCTTCAAACGAAGGGAATTATGCCGCGTCAAAGAGGACGATCGCGAAGAGGCTCTCCATGGCATCCTCCTCGGCCCCGAGCCTCTGTCTCCCCCCTTGGTTCGCCATCCACGATCTCCTCACCGCCTCTGCAGTCCGAGCTAGCACCTCTCGCCTCCTCCACCTCGCCTGCCTCTCGGTTTCAATGCTTAGCCATTATTGACAGCTCGTCGAGCTCTTCTTCGCGTTACCTTGTCGTCCCACCGAATTCCAGAACCTTCGATCCTTCCCATGCTCCAGTAGCTAGCTCCTCAAAGCCTCCCATGGGGGCGCCACCTCCTGTTCAAAGTGCCCGAAACAACGCGTACGCATCTACTGACTCCGTCCCTGACTCGCAGCTGAAAGAAACTTTAACCATTCTCTATGGTCTGGTCTTCGAACTCCGTCAGGGGATGGAGGACCTCCAATTCCGATTGCAGATTACGGATGGAAAGATCTCGACCCTTTTTCAGATTCTTTCTACCTTCCAAGATGCTTTCCCCTCCAACCCAGTAGGCGCGGCTTCAGCAGAGGAACCCCATGCAGAGACCGGCGAGAGAAATGCTCAGATGCAACGTTCAACAGAGATCATTGTGGAGCAGGTCAAGCATGAGGACACGGAAGTGGCGACAACTACAGGCCATCATGTGCACAAACCGCTTGGAGACGCCTTGCAATCGCCAACAGGGACGAGAGAAACGTGGACGCTGACATACATTTGGAAAGCAAAGGGACACTCGTTGAAGAGGAGCCTTGGTACGCGACCATTCTTGCCACCTGGCCAGGTTACTCGCCAAGTGTTTGACCCCACAGGGGTTCTTTACTTTTTAATAGCTTCTTCTTTTAGTTGCAATCTAGTCAGCTTAGTTCTGTTCTATAAGACTGTTAGATTATCAATGCTAGACTTACCCGGCTGGTTGAACTGGTTTCCCCTCTATTGGGGCAGTGCAGTAACTATAGTACGGTCATTATCAAAATTTTGTACCTCTAGTCTGGTTTTTTGAANCTTGCCACCTGGCCAGGTTACTCGCCAAGTGTTTGACCCAACAGGGGTTCTTTACTTTTTAATAGCTTCTTCTTTTAGTTGCAATCTAGTCAGCTTAGTTCTGTTCTATAAGACTGTTAGATTATCAATGCTAGACTTACCCAGCTGGTTGAACTGGTTTCCCCTCTATTGGGGCAGTGCAGTAACTATAGTACGGTCATTATCAAAATTTTGTACCTCTAGTCTGGTTTTTTGAAGGCCCTTTATATATAAAACCTCTTACTTACAAAAAAAAAAAAAAAAACTAACAATAGGCCTAGGCTTGGTATTTTCATAGTAACTTTAGATGCTCTTATCTTTACTGTTTTTTGGACACTACAAAAACAATATATTTGGTCGAATGGTCTTTATCTTTGTTGCTCGTCTAGTTTCACAAGTAACAGGCCAACATAAAAGATTTTTGGTTTGTATGATATTTTAAAAAATCAATATAATTTTGCCTATGAACTTAAAAAAATAAATACAAGTTTTAATTTTTATCAACTATTCATTATTTTATTTTAATTTATATGCTCTTTTAAATTTTATTTTATTTTAATTTATGTATTCTTTTAAATTTAAAATTGCATGAAACCAAAAACTTAAAAAATATTTGTTAATATAAATTTCAACTAAATTTTAATCAAACCTTAATGGAGTTTGTTTAAATATGACATTTATATTAATAAACAATGCGAGAGTGTGACTTTCACAATACAAACTAAAATACATGGACAAATGGAGCAAAATAAAATAAAACAAGGGTTGCATGGCAGCTTAGTCCCTGCTAAATAAATTTGAAAATGAAGATAATAGTTAACACTTTATAATTATTCATGATGATTACTTTGAAACATGAATAATATGCTAACAAATGAGCTAATTTCATAGTCTTGAAAGAAATCAGTTTCTTAAAAGAATTTGACATAGACTCAGAAGGGATTGAGAAAGCCTTATTACTCCATGATGACACATAGTTTATAGATTTGTCATCATTGTACTGGACAAAATATCTTGCCATGATTTAACTTTAATGTAGCTCCCATATAGTTTTGGGATTAACCCAAATTTCCTTCTAGTTAAGCTAAGCAAGCCAAATGCAAATCTTATTTAAAAAATAAAAAATAAAAATAAACAGTTCACATTTTATTAAAATATGATATATATTAAAATATAATATACATTTTAATACATAATATATTATAATATTTTATGTGTTATATATATTATAAAATATATAATATATATTGTAATTTATATAATATATATTTTAATATATATAATATTTTACTATCTTAACATATATATATATTATAAAATATAATATACATTTTAATATATAATATATTATAATATTTTGTGTGTTAATATATATATTATATAATATTATAATATATATTTTAATACATATAATATTTTAATGTGTTAACATATATATTATAAAATATGTAATATATATTTTAATTTATATAATATTTTAATATGTTATGACATGACACATCTAAAACATCAAGATCATTATTTATTTTTTCTTTTATATTGGGAAATGTAAATTTAAAAGAATATTTTTATTGTGGTGGTGTAATAAGTGTTATATATTGTACAATTAATTAGAATTGTTGTTATTGATTATGCAATTAATTTTAAATATTGAAATACGTGAAGGTAACAATAAGAATTGAAATATATTAACCAATTAGAGATGAGAAAAATAAATATTTTTATTATATTAAAAATATATATATTTATTTTCTTAAGTTAAACATTACATTTACAAACAAATTTAAAATATAAAGCAAATTAATGTCAAATCAATAACAAACTCATTGCTATAGTCCTACTTTAACATCCTACTTTAGCAAGGGACTAATAATGGTTGGTAGCACACCTGCATTGAAGTAACAAATGCACTAAATAAAATAATAATAGATATTGAAAGAAAAATTTAAACACTTGTTTAAAAATTTTTGTTATATAAAGTGTTGTATATTTTATTATTGTTGAATATTGAAAAGGGAAAAATAAATTAGAATGTTAATAAAATTTAGATTTAAGTTTTAAAAAGTTAAAATATAGAGTGTTGTATATTTTATTATTGTTGAATATTGAAAACGGAAAAATAAATTAGAATGTTAATAAAATTTAGAAGTTTTAAAAGGTTAAAATATAATTAAGAGTGATATTTGGTTTTATGTATGAGATTAATGTTTGAGTATAATGATGCTTTTTTTGCAAATATTATTTAAGGTGAAGCTAGTATTTTAGTGTTAAAATAAGCCCTAAAACTATTTTTGATTAGTAAAGAGTTTGTTTTCCCTAGGACATAAGGAAACATATTAACGATCTAAGACTCAGAGGCACTTGAAAGGAGTAGGAGTCTCTCCCCTTACAAGCCACCAACGAATTATTCCAGATGACATGATTTTCCTTGAATAATTGTAATGAATCAACCCACATTCACAAATAGTAGTCAATGATAATTATCCTCGTTCTTGACTAACAAGTTAGCTATGTTAAGTTTTTTTTGGAAGTGTTCTAGTCATATATTAATATTGTACAAAAAAAATTACATTCAGGGAAGTATGAGATTTGCCAAAAAGAGGATGGGATCTCAGGCACCTTTGCATAGTCTTCATCAAATGGATTATATCAGGTCTATATAGTCCTTTGAAACTACAACAAGAAAACACCATACAATTCTTCAAAACTAATCATGGACAAACATATATAGTCCTTTGAAATGAAACCAGACAGACCTACTAGGATAAAACTTATAGACATCTAGAGACATAGTAGACTAAATGTACAATAGAATTAAAGTGAGCTAGGTTTGGAGGGGCTTGGATCAGTAGGAGTCACTGGCCCTTTGCCTTGGCTTGAAAGCTTTTGATTGAAATCTTCCTCAATGATTATAGGGATGGAGCTAGTTCCATTTGAGTCAGGAGTTCCACCAACCTCCAGCATTCTTTCCTCTGTTTTTTCTTCCCAATATGCCACCTTAAAGCTTAGACCAAAGACCACTCGACATAACATTGTAAACTTTTCATTCAGTCGTGATAATCTATTATGAGTTTCAGGCTCTCCATGCTTTTGATTTTCCAATGTAGTTGCCACTAGAGTCTTGGCCATCCAACAAAATTCCACGGCCTTAAAAACTTTAGTGTCTCGAGACTTGGAGAATCCCGAGTCTGAAACCCAATCCTGGAATTCAACTTTGATTTGTTGTCTAAGAGTTTGATTGCGTTTATTTTTAATTGTGTCCATCAATCCCTCCACTGCTTGTTGAATGCCCTGAGGTGAATTCTCGCGATATTGTTGTTGGACCTGCGGTCTCGCCTTTTTCACTCTCGTGCCCCAAAACTCAGGCTTGGCCTACTTGTTGGTAGAAGCCTTGGCCTTGCCTTTCTGCCATGACACCATCGACTTGGTTCAGGGATCTCCGACTCAGATGTATTCTCCATCTTTGTCACCTAGGTCCAAGGATGCATGAGCAGTATTTTGTCTCGACCCAAATCTTGAGATAACCACCCCTTGCAGACTTGAGACACAACATGCGACCACCACCAAGCCACCACTAGGTACACAGAGCAACAAGGATGAATAAAATCTTTAAGCATGCATGCTAGTGAAAGAAACTAGTCGAGCCTCCACCCTTCAAAACCCACCAACCAACACTTGAGAAGTCATGAAGCCCTTGGGGTTTCAGAGGCCTTGTAGTAGGCAAGGCACTCAACCTTCAACAAAAGAGGGGAAGCCTAGAATGCAGGTAAGACAAGAAAGAACCAAATTAAACCAACACAAATACAAACATAAAGCATGTGAGTGATTAGCAAACCTAGAGAGTTAGGGGAGCTAGGGGTAGCAACGATCCCATTTTTCCAGCCATGGCACAACACATGCAACTAAATAGCTAAGAGACCAGCCAATGTTGTAAACTGGTTGAGACACCGACTTTTAAAATGACCCAAACCACCCATTTCCATCATCCTCTTTCAGTCCTTTTCCTTAGACACTCATGACCCATGCGAATTGCTAATGCCATTGGAATCATTTGTAAATCCCCTTACACCGTGCTCACTCAGAACCATCAATCTCCTCATCTTGCCTTCATTACTCCCACACATTGCCATTAGTCAAAGGTATGTTTTCTACACTCGCTCGAGGAAGTATCTAGACAAAAGTTCACGAGCAAGCCTCCACCACAACCACTCGATCCAGGGTAGTTATAATACGTTTTACCATCTTTGTAAAAAAGTATTTATTAACACGAAAAATATTTAAATTTAAACGCTTTAAAATGATAAAAAGTGTTGTTATAGAAAGTTGTACATTATGTTCCTTTTGAGGAAAAGAAAAAAATAAAAGACTGTTAATAAGATCTAGATTTAAGAACTTTAAAACAATAAGAATGAAAAACAAAGAAAGAAAATGATTTTAACGTCCACGAGGCTAACAATAGCCTATGGGACAGACCGCCTCACACACTGATTTATGTAGTTTAGCCCTTTTCATGTTCAATTTGATGATGAGCTCCCCCAATTTCTCCACTGTCCCCTCGCTTAATAAGTTATTCCAAGAGCTAGCTGTCAAGATATTTATATAGTTGTCCCTGCTGTCTTTGAAAGCTTCACATTCTAAAATGAAATGTTTTTCTGTTTCCACTTTTCCGGAGGTGCAAAACACACACACCCTTTCTTCCCAAGCTTCTTTTGGTCTTTTCCAACGCCTAGTTTCACAACGGTGTTGATGTGAATTGGTTTTTATTTGTGCAATAAGCATTTTGGCTCTCCAATATATATTGGCCTCAATGTACGTTTTTTGATGATGATTGTATGTGGGATTAAATATAATACTCTTTCTTTCTCCCGAGCCCTTTATCCCAAGTTCGTTTGTGGAACCTATCAATAACAAAAGCCTTTATCTCTTTACTGTTCGTAGTGCACTTGTTCAAGTGGATATCCCATTTACTAAGCCATTTAATATTTTGCCTCATCCATGTCTTCTTTCTTTTGCTCAATATGTCATTGAAGACGATCTTAGGCCACTGACTGTCTTCCATTTGCTCAAATTTTTTTAGATATCTTATGAGACGCACCATAGCAATTGCTTCAATAGGAGCATCCCCAATTTCACTCAACATGATATCATAAGGGACTGAACTTTTAATCTTAAACTTGTTTGTGATCAAGCGTTTTTTAATCTTCTCAATTTGTTTCCACTGTAAGTCAGATGTGCTGCTGGCCCACACTTCACGACCATATAGAACCACCGGGATCACTAAAAGTCCAACGAGAGTTTGCATAGTCTTCCAATCCCATAGCTCTGCTTCTCTGCATCTATTTTGAAAAGCATAGAATGCTTTCCAACCTCCCAAAGTTCCTTTCTTTTTGCAACCTTCCCAACTTAGATTTTTGTTGAAGTCAATTCCGAGGTATTTGTAATCTGCCACTTCTTCAAGAGTGTTGCCTTCAAAGTATAACTTATGTTGTTTATGTGTTCTTTTGCTAGAAAAAATTACCACTTTCGTTTTGCTAGTATTGACTTGCATTCCCATTGTACTACAAAAGCGCTCAAGGGAAATGAGGTGTTCTTGCAACCCATGAGTGGATTTAGCAATCAGAATAAGGTCATCTGCATACAAAAGAAGCTTTATCACAAAATCACCCAAAAGAGCACCATCACCCTCCTGTGAGTTTAACCACTCTTCAAGTTTGTCAATATATAAGCCAAAGAGGTTAGGGTACAATGGACACCCTTGCTTGAGCCCAATATCGCTCCTAAAACTTTCAGAGATACCAGCCGACGTTTTGATTTTGACTTTGACCTCCTCATATAGCCTATGGACGTCAACTCTAAGATGTATAGGAACCCCAAGTTCCTCCATTCTATGCCAAAGCTTATCTCTAGGGACCGTGTCAAAAGCTTTTTTGAAATCGACAAAGCAACAGGAGGCTTCCTCTTTTTTCTCCCACACTTTTTCAATGATGCGCCTTAGAGTTATACCGTGATCAATCGTTGGGTGTTTAGGTCTGAAACCTACTTGCCCTTTGGCACGCTTATCCCCTTCTTCCGCCCACTTGCTGATTCTGTTTTCTAGCATACTTCCAAATAACTTTGCAAACAAGGGGTTTATCATTATGGTCCTATAGTTGGAGGGATTGTTGACATCCCCACTCTTAAAAAGTGGTATTGCTAGGCTCGTTGTCCAATCTATAGGGAATCCCTGCTGAATGATGTTGTTGAAAATTTTCATAATGTGAGGTGCAAGAGTTTTTGAACCCCACTTTAGATATTCTGCTTGGAGTTCAACTAAATCTTTTGTTTTTCCAACACCCAACTTTTTGATACCCACCTCAATTTGTTGCACGGTGAAGAGCTTAGTAGTAGTGTTGACCAAGAGAGGAGGGTCCACCTTAGGATCTTACTCAAAAAGCTGCTTTGCATACTCGAACCATTGATAAGATGTGATATTATTTTCATTTTGTTTCTTTCTCGTTTGAAGCTCCTTCCAAAATAACTTGGGGTTATTTTTCCCTAAGAATATTAATTCCTCCCTCCTTGAGATCATGAAATCAACTTTCTTCTTTCTTACAATTTGTTTGTAAGCTTTTATGTTTATTTCTTTATGGCTCGACTCTTTCAAAGTTTTCCTTGCTGTTTTGCATTCCCCATCAAACCAAACATTAACTGGAAAGCAGTTTGTTTCAGATTTCCTATTTTTTGCTCTTTTGCATTCTGTAAGTGCGCTTTGGATTAAATTTTTTAGCTCATGGCTATGAAGGCCCTAGGATGGAATTTTCTCCTCGTTAAACAACCTCTTTAGTGCTATCTTGAAGGTATTACAATTTTTTTGAGTCAACATAATTCTACACATTGAAGGAGGTTGTCGAATGTGTTGATTTTTAGTCTCTTGTTGTTGTTGTTCAGCGAAAGTTAGACTTAAATAGATCGGTTTATGATCAGATTTCAGCGCCCACAGTTGTTCACCAATCAAAACTTCCTCTATTTTCTCATACAAGCCATCTGAGCAAATTGCATAGTCTACTACACTTGCTCCATTATAGGTATTGCAGGTGAAATTGCCAGAATTCGCCCATCTAACCACCCCATTACAAATGACTAAGTCAAATGCCCCACATAAAGTAAGCAGTGGTTCCCCAAAAAAGTTGAAGCTTTTGTTGTCGTTTGAAACTCTTGTCCACTGATGATTTCTCTCTTCTGTAAGCCAAATGGGGTTGCAGTCTTCCTTACAACGAAGAATACTAGCTTGTTCACATGCTGTCCTAGCATTGAAATCACCCACTATAAAAACTTCGCTTAGTTGAGAGTACGTTGTAATATCATTTTTTAAGCTGCAAAGGGGTCTTTGTGGTCAAGCCCCCTACTTTTGTAAGTTTTTGAAACTTGTGGAGCAAAATAACACGCTGCAATCATGATGATGTTACCATTTTTTGATGTTTTAAACCAAATGAATTGTTTATTTGAGTCTTCTCTTTCTAACTGAATGAGACGACCTTTTTTTTCTTCACTAAGACCATGATACCCCCGTGTCCTTTACCATTCTCAACTGCTTTGTTCCACACTGCCATCTTCACATATTCTTCAAACATAGGTGTCTTGCACCCATCATGCTCATGTGTTTCCAATAAACAAATTATGTCCCTATTTTTCGCGATAGGTCCTAACCCAGGTCCCTGCCTCCAAGGATAACCTCTACAATTCCAACAAACTAAACTTAAGGAAACCTGGGAATAGTTTGATTGCTATTTGTTTTGGTCTACAAGACTCAAAGCTAAGTCTTCACCCCTATTTGATCATACTGGCCTTGTTGCATATTTTCCTGCTAATGAAATTGTTGCCTCTTCTTGGCTACCAACTTGCTGTCCTGTTTTAGAATGAGGACCGAAAAAGGCAATAATAGCTTTTCCTTTGAACAACCATGTGCTTTTGCACTCATCCCTTGCTGTCCTAACCTTTAACAACTCTTTCCTTCTTTCCTCTTGCTGTCTAATAGTTAAATCTTTGTCTATAAAAAAGCGAGAGCCTCTCAAGAGTTGCTTCTTGCCTAGGAGAGTTTGATTGTCACGTATGCTTGACATGATGACTTTTATGGGCCTAGCTCTTTCGCCACAAGGCTTACCCACCTTCCATGCTTGGCAAATTCGGCCTTGCCAAAGCAACTTGTCCTTAAAAAATTCACTTGTAAGATCGAGAGTACGTTCATTTTTTCCATACTCTCTCACACCTTTGATAATTATGTTTGTTGCTCTACCTTGTCTTTCCTTGTTTTCTCTACCTTGCATGTCGTCCCCTTGGCTATGTATTTCTTTTTCCATATGAGTAGAATTGCTAGTGACTTGTGCCCAAGTTTTAGCTTTTTTTTGTAAAATCTCTTTTCTCTTCATCCCTTGCTTTCACTCCATGGGTGTATGCTTATTCACTTGTTTTCCCTTCGGCTTTGGTTGTTTTTGAGTTCATCCCCTCTCTAATTTCTACCGTGGAATCTTCCCTGATTTGCCCGGCATCCTTCCAGCCTTGCCATTCAACCTTTGTTTCCAAAAGGACTTCTTGCAACATTTTCACTCGCTCTGTTAAACCTTTATTGTTTTCTGTTAAGTCTCGATTTTCTACTGTCAATAGTTGAATTTGAAGGTCTCTCTCATGCCCTTTGACTTACAAAACCTCCAATCTCCTCTTGGCATTTAGTAACTCTTGCACATACAGGTCAGATGACCATGTGAGAGGTGTGTATGTAGGACTGTACAATGCATGATCACCGCTGTCTTTATTTCTGTCGCTGTTACACCTTTGTAGATGAGACTTGTTAGAAAGTTTATTACAGAGGGCCAATTTTTTCCTTGTCTGTTTCCACTTTAGACTAGCAGTTTTGCGTTTTAAAATACCCCGAAATTGTTTGACATTGACCCAAACCCATTTCTTTGCTTTACTTGAAGAAACAATTTTCACTTGACCTAAATGGTTTGTTTCACCCGAAGCGGATACCTCTTGCCCATAATGTCTTAAGCATAAATTGCTATTACATGATTCATTGTGAAAGACGATCGCTTGAGTAGTGGTGTATTTAATAACATAAATGAGGGATCGCAGTTAGCAACTAAGGTTGTTCATCTTTACATTCCCTGCAAGGAACTCTAGTCTCGTGTTGTTCCTCTTTACTTACATTACGTGCAAACAGCTCTAGTCTCATGTTGTCAACTAACACGCCTTCCTCGTGCTCTCGGTCTCTCCAAACAAATTGACGAGAAAAAAACAGTAAGGCGAGAAGCACTTAAGTGAGATGAGAGAGGTGACGTGAAGGAGAGGACAGATCGTGGAGCGGATGGGAATGAGAATGGCTGTTGACCACAGAAGGTTCGGAAGACGGGAGAAAAAAGAAGAGTAGGGTGGGTCTTGGCTTGGTATTATTTCTCATATTTAGATGCTGAGATTCAAGTGTAATTGGCTTGGTGCTATTTATTATATTTAGATGCTGAGCTTCAAGTGTAATTGCACTGTCTGTTTTTAAGCTACTACTGGCGAAGACAGGATGGCGGGCTTTGCAGGGTTCAAGTCTCTTCTTCTTTCGGGGAGGAATGCAGTTGGCATTTGCAGATCGAGAGGAATGAGAATGTTCTCCTCCTCTCAACACGCCAAATTCCGCGGCTTCGCCGATTATAGGATGATGCTTCTCTTGTTGGCCGGGTGCTTCACTCGACTTTCTCTTTTTCATTCATTCATTGATATTCCTATTTTCTTTTCAATTTTGTGATTGTTACGTTTTTTATTTGCTTAAAATTCCAGAACATGAACTTTTGCTTATTTAGAATATATTGTCCCCCCTACATTCTTGGAGAAGAAACGGGTCCTGCCTAATTATGTTAAGTTCGATTACAGATCGATCCACAAGTTTGCATCTCATAGCCATAATCTGCTAAGGTTAATTCAGAATTACATCTCCGAATTAATAAAATTGCTTTTATTATTAGACTATCAGGAAGGAATTCAAGGGCTAGCTGGCAGAGGCTGCTGAATTAATTGAATGTATAAATTTGCATTTGTCACAGAATTCTGCATTGCTATTTTGTTCTGTTAAAATAAAATCTACTACTGGCAGTTTCGCACGGGCCGATATTTCGTGTTAGCCAGGCAAATTAGCTTTGGCTAAATAAATCAAATTAAATTAAAGGATGCACAAATAAAGTGCCTCGGAATGTATTGTAAAATGTCATAAGATGTAATCCATTTTACTAAGCATTACCTTAACAGAGATTGCTAACAATATTCAGTGCAAAACGAACAAAACCCTAATATAAAAATCTTCTACTGGTGCAGAAAGCCCTAAATTTACCGAATATTATAGAAATTGTTCGTTATTAAAGTACCTTGAGAATTCCCGGAAGTTGCGCTGCTGACACAATCCTAGATTTTTTTATCAACCAGTCTGAAATAACCCTAATTTGGACTATACTGTCCAGGAAACTGTGCGTGGGTAAAGCATTTCAGCATACTTACATATATAGTTGCATTGTTAAAAATGTCTTATTTCACTTTATTCAAAGTTATCGAAGTTATCGACCAATCCGAAATTGGTGCAGTTGGGGTGTGGCATGCCCTGTTCGCCTTCTCATATTCGTCGTGAGCTGCGATGGTTTGTTAAATAGAAAGCTCGCCAACACAATCTCCCGCAAATTTAAATATTCACAGCAATGCAGAACTAGATTACACAGTCACAGGGCCTATGGTTCACTCATTTTCACTAATAGTCAAATATTTTTGCACATATTGCAGTTTGCATTCTCGGCAGTCTCTTACTTGACTCTCAGCCTACTCACTCACACTTCCTGTTGATTCTGATACAATCATTGGTCCTCTACGATCCGTTGTGCTACAATGCAAATGAATGACTTATGATCTGACCGTTTCCCTTTTCTGGCCAAACAGCTCTAATTGTTGCCATGCTCTTTATTGTCCTTGGTCTGACTGTTGAGTGCCCTTTGCAACTCTTCACTTGCCTCTTTGTTGCTTGATCTTCCATTTCATTGCTTGGGTTTGCACCTGACTGTTCGACTTCCTTTCAACAATCTCCTCTGATCGTTGCCTGCTTTTCACCTCTGCGCCTAAACTATGCACTTCACCAACCTATTACATTCTCACTTCTTCACCCACGCTTCTATATGTCATGCTTAACTCTGTGGCACTGAAATGTTGCGCACTCATACTTACTATTATCCTAGATGCTCTTGCATCAACTTCCCATTGCAAATGAAACATTGTGCGTCCAAGTGCTAGTCTTTCATCTTCTTCGACTATATACCCCTTGTGAGTTTTTTAGTACTCTACTTCATAAATCCATGTAATGTTCTCATCTGATACGTTCTTCTATTTCACCAAGTACTGTTTGTACTTAGCGCTCCATGGCTTGGTTACCTTTTCATCCAAATTAATTTTGATCTCTTTGTGTTCTTCCTTGGTCTCTGCTTCCTCGAATTTATCTCTATGCCTTTTTCTTACTCTTTCAAGTTTGTGACATTAAATATGGGTGATAATAGATATATTAAACTCTTTCAACAACTTGACTTCAAAATCAAAGGCATTATCTCCAAATTTCCTTTGAATTCTGCAGGATTTGATCTTTTTTACGTTCAACTTGTTATACACGACTCTGCGATAACTCTCTTTACTCAACTGCGCCATGACCAATTTCCAGCTTCAAAAGATTTATTCCTTTGTTGTGCAACAGCATGCTCCTTATATTCCACATTCTTGTATGGTTTTTCTTGGTCATGCACATACAGTTGCTCCATGTCTACACCGTGACTTCTTTTTATATCTATCGACAAATTGATACATGTCTGCCACTCCTCTCAGATTCAACCCATACACAAATCTGAATGTTGAATATCTTCTTATTCTATTCACAGAGCTGTTATATCTGAACTTAGCTTGTGCAAAACCCAATCCCACTGTTTCGACTTATCTCCACCAAGCAACTCAAAAGATTTCCAAGACTTTGGTCCACAACCTTTATTTGTTCATCCATCTGAGGGTGATCTGGCCTATATTGAGTCCTTATTGCAGCAGAATTAATGGAAGTTTCCAGCACATAAAATCAGCAAGATGAAGTGAATGGACAGCTACACATATGTAGATAAACCTTTTAATTAACACAGCCTTCATAAGAAAAACAAGTACAAGCTCAACACAAGTTCTTTCTCCAATTCCCCAACAACCAATACTGTAATGTCCCCATTTTTGGATGTTTCTATGTTACATAGTGGGATGCCTGCCAGAGTGGCCAGATGGGGGTGATAGTGAGTTCAGGAGGTATTAAGGGGTTTTATTGGGCCCGACTTGCATCATTCATCATATTTCATCATCAGGATCCATTCCGCACAACTTGACTTTGGTTTCGTTGCATTCCGACGATTTCCGTAATTTTGAGTTATTATGGATCATAATTTAATTAAATTCACTAAGGAGGTCATTTTGGGCATAGTACTTGAAGAAACCTCTTAGTGTAATAGCTCATCGGAATCAGGAGGATGAACACTACAGGATAAGATAATGAGAAATGACTTTCAATGGTCGGAGAAGCCATAAGGACAAATAAATCACTTTTTAGAGGAAAAAAGTTTAATTAATTAATAAAGTGATTTTATGAAGGAATATTAAAAGTAAAGTAAAAGTCACTTGGAGAGAAAAGATGAACAGGGGTATAAAAGAGAGATAGGGGCTCCTATTCTCTCATTATGTTGATTGTCATTTTGACGTCTAGCTTCTTAGCTAGAGAGCCCATGATACTTGGGGGTTTTGAGGGTTTTGTCCGAATAAACCCTAGAGATCAACAACGGAGTGAAAGATCCTCTCGTTCTTGATCTAAGCTTGGCCAAGGAGGTGAAAGATTCCTCCCTCTCCATTCTATTTCAGTTTCTATTCAGTTCAGAGGCAATTTGAGGAAGCAGGCCACAATTATAGTGGTTTCTAACAGGTTGGGCGCATCACTTGAGGAAGGGAGATTCGATTTGGCTTGGGAAAGTTAGATCTATAGTAGAGCTCCTTCCAGGATTGATTGCTACCACCCCAGCTCCTTTTTGCATCAATGTTTGAGAGGATTCTTCAGCCTATCCATTCTATCTTCCAGTGGGGCGCATTTCTCTTGAGGAGGGCGCACTATTCATAGGGGATCTTGTGCTTTGGAGTGGGAGATCACTCCCAACAACTAGGAGATTTAGCATAGGGGTTTCTTATCCCCCGATCTACATTTTGACAGTGGGTTTCAGTGATTTGGAGGCTCAAGAGGAGGAAGCCGAATTCTTAGTTGCTTCAGCTAGGGAGGGCGCACTTTGCATAGAGAAGACATCACCAACAACCAGGGAAAAGGTTATCTTAGAGATCTCTTGTATTCTGCTTGGAGGACTCTTGGGAGTTCATATCTTCATCATTCTATTGTATCTTGGAGGCATTATCATTCACACACTATTCTGTTATATGTATTCTAGATTTGCTCTACTTTGTATGAGGGTCAACTATATATCTAAATAAAACTTAGATTTGAGGTATTTGTGGCTATTTCTTGTGTTACTTCTTATTGCATCTTATTGTGTATCCATTATTGTTATGCTCCTATCATTTATGTGCTGTAAAACTCAATAAAACCATCCTAGCGCACTTGAGAAGACAAATACACAAACTGTTTGACAAAATACCACAACCAGAAAACACATAAAACCTCAAATGTTCCAAGCAAATCCACTTGGGAACATTACAGTGGTATCATAGAGAAATTCCTTCGCCAGCCTATGATAAACATTAATGATCTAGAGGAGAAATGTATTTTGCAGAGGAGATCATATATTGTGATGAGGAATATCAAGCCCTCAATGAGTCATTCAGGGCTCAAGTAACATTCCAGCAATTTGTATCCATAAAAAACCTTAGGTGGAGCAAAGATGAGGTTGCATTATGGGCAATAAAGATGGAAGAAGTCAATTATTGGAGCAGCATAACAAAGGAATACAGAGCCAAAGCAGTCAGGGAGGTAGATACATCACCACATGCTAGCAGGGAACTTTGCTACAGTTGCAAAGAACCTTGGGAGCCAGATCACAGATGCAAGGGTAAAGGGAGAGTGCATAACATTGAGGTGCACTATGCTAGCGATGAGGAGGATGAGTATGAGGATGTGACCTTAGATGCCTCATTAGAGAAGTCCCAGGACTTTTGCGCATTTGATGGACAAAGTGATGACTAGGGTGTAGATGTATTCACACCTAGGCATGATGAGATTCAGAGGTTAGATGACCCACCTTTGGGAGATGACATGACTTCTAGGGAGCCTTGCGTTGGTGAGGAGGAGCTTCCTATGGAGTTGGGTGTGGCACAATCATTACCTTCTTAGACACTTATGATAGACATGACACATGAGGATATCAATGGCATTCCGGATGTGGTAAAGGAGCCTTGTGGAGTATTTGAACACATGGGACATATGGATTTGCAGGCCCAGGAGGAGAGGCATGACTTGGAGCCAGTTGACTATATACATACCTATCAATATGGGGAGAGTGAGTCACCTCTTTTGGGGAGTCCATTGATAGATCATGTTGGGGAGACCGACATGTCGATGGGATACTTGCTTCCGGGACTAGTCTAGTGACGAGGATACTTTTCTTGTTGGTCGGGAGGACCATTTCACATGTCTAGGCACATCTGTATGGGATCCAAGTGCAGATGATATTAGTAGGATGAGTGCACAGGAGGATACCACTGTACATACAGGATACAAGGAGATTCAGATGGAGGTAGTCGTAGGCGATGATGTACAGTGGCATACAGGAGGGTTCGATAGCACAACCAACAATGGATAGTACAATGCCTAATCTCTTGAGGAGTGTGTTGATGGGGATTCCACTGTTGACATTAGCAATGAGAGTCATGAGGTAGCACCTCAGCAGGATGGTGATCAGGAGTCACGACACTTGACAGGACAACTGAGAGTCAGTGAGGACATGATCATGGTAGCCATTAGACACATTGATGATACACACACATTGGTGGCTGGATATTGTTGGAGGGCCTCGATGTAACATGATAGTTCGGATGGGGAGCTTTCCCTTGATGACTTCCAAACACTTAGGGAGAGAGTGATGGCGATGAGGACTGACTACCAACAACTACTTGTGGATAGAGATTACCTCTTGGAGGTTGGTGAGATGTATCACAGGGCACTGAGGGAGAAGGAGACTGAGGTGGACCGACTCACTCATGAGTTGGTAAGCACATGGGGATTCTTGAAAGGTGCACAGACAACCCTTTAGGAATTAGGGTCCAGATTAGAGGACCTCCTTGAGGAGACTAGTCAGGGATCCACTACATCTATCTCAGCAGAGAGGCAGATATTTACTTCAGCTACATCGCCAGAGGATGTTAGTGGTTTGGTGGAGGAGCACCAGATGATGGAGGAGCATGAGGAGTACCTAGGATCATCGATGCTTATGGAGAGATGTGATCAAGATACGCAGGAGGATGTCCATGTGTCACAGGGACCACCATTCATGAGGGTTTATGGGACAGTTGGTCATACACATACACCTGGGGATTCCAGAGCTAGGGGCAGTTATGAGGACACTTCCATTTGGGTTCCAGGATTGTTTGACATCCATGTAGAGGTTGACCCAATAGTACACCCATGATACAGGATGATGCAGGAGGATACAAGAGCTTGCATGAGTTCATAGGGACATGCAGAGGTGTACAGTGGGATCCAAGGGGATGCATTGGAGTGCAGGGAGGAGACATACTTAATGGAGCATGGAGATTCCTCTCCCTTGCAACAATACATGGGTCTGGGAGATCACCTTCTCAGTAGCAGCAATTATATGAGTGATGATAGAGGGAGTGTGATTGACCATCGGTTTGTGGAGTTACCTACTGTTGTACCCGATGGTTTGATATTAATGATGAGTACATGTGATTATTCACCAGGGGTGCCAATGGATGAGTTCTTGGTCAAGCCTTGGGGGTTGACCAATGCATATGACACTCCCCAGTCCTACATACAGTTGTGTGGGACGTGGAGAGTTGTTAGACAAAGACCTCTTGACAGGGGGTGTGTCATTATATACAACAGGATAGGGGAGGTTCGTCCGAGACAGTCAGATGAGGCTTTGGGCGTGATGGAGAGCATCCTCAGTCGTGGGATAGAGTATGTTCTAGAGGTGGTTATAGGTTCAGAGTCTCAGTGGGATGAGGATTGGGAGCAGAGATGGATAGATGCTTCTGATGAGGCCTATGAGGTCAGTTGGCAGGATGTATGGTCGCAACAGACAATGTCAGAGATATTGAGGACCGTACATGATGTACCTATGGTTGGAGAGCTTGGCCATTTCAAGACTCGTTAGTAGGTTAGAGAGAGATTCTCCTTGGAGGACTTAGAGGATGATGCCAAGGGGCATATGGAGGCATGTTTGGTATGTCAGCATCACGAGTCAGGGCATGATTCCTTAGCCACCCGCGTTTCATTGCTAAGTTGGGAGAGTATGCTAGCTTCTCACAACCCTCGTGCACTAGAGACATATAGTAGAGCAAACTTCATAGGCATATTGCTGGAGCATGGGACACCACAGGCAATGGTGTGGGTTGGTAGAGAGGCCGAGTTTCATGATCATGGACTGGACAACATAACTATCAATATACTTGTAACGTTCCCACGCCAATATGCCAGGAACATCACGGTTTCGGGTGTATTTTTAAACTTTTACTGGTTGTGGCATTTCGTCAAACACTTTGCTTACAGTGATCCTTTAGGTTGCGCTTAGGGTTATATTGATGAGTTTTAATGTTTGTTTGCAGAAAAATAATCAACATAGATATAGTAATGGACATACCTCAACCATATGCAAGATCAACAATATAATAGACAACCCCAAAACGATTCAGATCTGATCTTTATTCATAACAATAAACAAGAACCTGATACAATGGTGATGTCGATCTGGAATGCTCATCAGATGGCTCCAAGATAGAAGATAGAAGATGCTACAAAATGCTCCAATAGAAGACTACAATAAGCCTCCAAAGGCTGAATACACCATGAATACCAATACAAGGAAGATTTGGGCCATATGAAGTGTCAACCCCCAAGCTGGAAGATGCCACGCCTTGTTGGAACCCTGAATAGCCTCAACAATTCGGTCCTGCTGCCAAAGATGTCCAAATGCTCCAATGAAGATGCCAAATAGTAGAGCGGGTAACTGCAAGAACAACCCAGGTGCTCAAGTCTCCAAGATCCCTCTCAAACTCATGGATCTGCCTCTCATCCAAGGAATGGTGCGCTCCCTTGGATGCCTGAAACCCTAGATAATTCTGCCTCCCTCCTAGAGACCTCCAAAAGCTCCACAAACCGCTAGAATGATAGATCGGGACACGGCAATGAAAACCCAAGTGCTCAAATCTTCAAAGGACCTGCTAGACCCTTGGATCTAGCCACCCTCCAAAGAATGATGCGCCCTCCTCTTGGGGAAATCGTCCCACTCTCAATACAAATCAAGCCTCCACCAAAATACCTCCGGAATCAATCCAGAATGTCGCTATGACACCTGCAAGGGAAACCCAATACTTGGAATTCCCAAAATCTCTTCTCCTCAACCAAAACGAATGAGTCTAACTCCATAAGTGTGCCCCCCTTGCTGGAAATCCCCAATGGTGCGCCCTCTTTCTTCCTGTGCCTATGGCTGGTGTAGAACCCTCCTGCATTGATGTAGATTCGAACTAGAATGGTGTGGGAGAGTATTGCATCTCCAAGACCAAGCTTGGGACAAGCTAGGTGGAATCTTTCACCACCGAATCATCCTCTAGGGTTTGTTAAGTCAAAACCCTCAAAACTCCGAAGGTATGGGCTTTCTAGGTAGAAGCCAGATATCAAAATGATAAACATACATGAATGAATGAATAGAGGCCCTTGCTTCTTATTTATACTTCCTGCATCCCCTTGTCTCTCCAAAGTGAATTTTCTTTTTTAATTATTAATTAATTAATTAAATCACTTTAATTAATTAATTAACCTTTTTACCTCTGAAAAGCACCTTAGTGGCTTCCCTGGCCACTGAAAGTCACTTCTCATCATTCTATCCTGTAGTACTGTTCCTCCCGATTCCAATGAGCTATTACACTAAGAGGTTCCTCCAAGTATTGTGCCCAAAATGACCTCTTTAGTGAATTTAATTAACTTATAGCTCAAAATACTCAATATCATGGAAATCGTCGAAATGCAACAGAACCAAAGCCAACGTGTGCGGAATGGATCATAATGATGAAATGGGACGAGCGATGCAAGCCGAACCCCAAAATACCTCTCAATAATCTCTGTACTCGCTATAACCTCCATCTGGCTACTCTGGTCATCATAACCCTTTGTAATGTAATGATGTCCCAAAGTGGGGACATTACAGTCCTCCCTGCTAGAAAATTGCTTGTCCTCAAGCAATAACCAAATCCCCTCAAGTATAATACCAGGATCCCATGTCCACCTATGGGACACACAGTAGACCCCATCCAAAGATGAACTATCATGCACTCTGGCCCTTGGGTCCCATATCAAGTCATGAATTGCAAGCCCCTGGGAAGCATAATCCTGAAATGTATCAACACCGTGAAACTCCTGCTCATGACTCATGGCCTCATCCCTGATTGAGTCCATCCTCCAAGATACTACCAAGATCAACACGACCTCCATCAACTGCCCATGCTGATGTCGGAATGAGGTATTGCCAGACCTCCATGAGACACCCTCAAGTGATGTGCTCTCCTCAACACTGAAGCTCAATGGAAAGTCAGAACAACTTTCCTCTGCAAAGGTTCACTCGCCCCTGTCAGTCAGTGAAATGCTCAATCCTGCAATCCCTGGGTCCCATGCTAGCCTCTGTCGAAGATCACCATGCAAACACTACACTACGCTGACCATGCCTGACTGCTCCCTGTATATATACCGGATCCTCCACTCATGGATCCTCAAGCTGAAGTACCTGTGGCACTTGGACCAGCTGTCCAAAAACTGCATCTGTAAGAACATCTCTGTGGAAGTAGTACCTGCCCAACCATCTCCATGCCCGATCATGATGATCAAGAAGGAGAAAATGTCTCGCTCCATAGGATAAGTACCTGCAGGCCCACTCCAAACCAACCCAAGGTTGAGTGTGTGGCTATTTGGCGCAACTTGGGTCAACATGACGTAAAACATCCTGCAACATGACGTAAAACATCCTGCTAACAAAATGAACTTCCGGATCCCATGGCAAACTTGGAAGTTTATCACTTCTAGTCTCCGCTAGCTGCTCATGTGTCGGAATGATCACTGTCGGAAGCCCTCTGTGCTCATCTGTTGTCACCTAGCCTATGATGCTCACCATCATGCACCAAGTCTCAACTGTCTGCCTAACACGGTCCACCTCTGACCTGTTGTATGCCGTAAAAGTACTCCTGTCAGGTGGTCTCGGCCTACTTACTCTCCATGCCCTCGGACACTGTCTATCTCTCCTCATGCTGCTGCAATGATAAATGTGTTGGGAAAGGCTAACAAAAACCTCTGTAGCTGATTGTAGACCTGTAAAACATCACATGCTTTGGTCAATCCCAAGGATTCAACTAAACGCTCGTCTATTGGTCCCCATGATAAATGCTCGCATGTAGTCATCACTAGGCCCCAATCATCCAGTACAACTGGAAGTAACTCCTCCAATGGCGGGTCAACCAACCTCCATCCCTCATCTCCCATGCAACTGCTGATACGGTGAAGGTGCTCTCTCATAACTATGGGCTGTTGCAAAAGAGTGAAATCTGCATACTCCCCTAAGTGTGTCTCATCCTTGTAATCCCATACATCCGTCTAAATCTGACTGCATATCTCGTCCTGTCTCTATGAACTATCGCTCATCACTGTATGCCCCGACATACTCATGTCATCTCCTATATACTCCTGCTGCATCATAGATCCTGGGCATACTACTGGATCAACCTCTACTTGAAGGTCAACCACTCTTGGAACCCATATGGAAGTGTCCTCTATCAACTGGTGCTCCTTTGCTAGACCACCAACATCCTCTGGCAATGTGACTGACTGACATATTTGAGTATCCACAAAGATAGATGAAGTGGATCTCTGACAAATCTCCTCAAGAGGCTCATTTGATTTAGATTCTGATTCTTGAAGGGCTGTCTGTGTGCCTCTCAAGAATCCTCGGGTGCTCTCCAACTCATGAGTGAGTCTGTCCACCTCCAACTCCTGCTCCCTTAGGGCCCTGTGATACATCTTGCCAATCCCCAGTAGGTAGTCCTTGTCTATCAACAACTGCTGGTAGTCAGTCCTCATCATAGACACTCTCTCCCTGAGAGTGTGAAAATCATCCATGGCAAATCCTCCATTTGAACTACCATGTGCCACTGATGCTCTCCAACAGTAATCTGCCACCAATGTATGCATGTCATCAATGCGCTTGGTGGATGCCATGATCATATCCTCACCGACTCTCAATTGTCCGATCAAGTAGTGTGACTCCTGATCATAGTCATGCTGAGGTGCCACCTCATATCCCTCGCTGCTAGTGTCAGTCCCGGAATCCCCAACAACACTCTCTGCAAAAGATAAAACACTGAACTGATCCCTGTCTACTGTGCTATTGGGTCCTCCTAAATGCGACTGCATAACATCCCCAATTGCTAGCTCTCTCTGAATCATACTGTATCCGGTGTGAGCGGCTGTATCCTCCTGTGCACTCACCCTGCTACTATCATCTGCGCCTGGATCCCATACAGATGTGTCCAGACACGTGCTATGGTCATCCTGACTAATAAAGAGTGCATCCTCGTCAATGCAGGATGATCCTGGAAGTAAGTGCCCCATCAACCTGTCAGTCTCCACAATCTGCTCAACTAATGGAGTCTCCAAAAGCTGTGACTCAATCTCCTCATGCTGATCTGTATGTGTAAGGTCCACTGTCTGTATGCCCTGTATCTCCTCCTGGATCTATGGATCTACATATCCATCGTGTGCATCCCTCACATAAGGCTCATCCATCATATCTGACATGCCACTGATATCCTCATGTGATGTGGCTATCATAGGTGTCTGGAAAGATGACAGATGTGTCACGGCCCTCATAGGAAGCTCATCAGATCTAGGTGCTAACACATGTGAACCCTCACTAGTGTCACCACTTTGCTGAGGTGCAAGGTCATCAATAGTATGTGATATGTCTGTTGAAGCACTGGTGCTATCGTCCTGTCCCTCCAATGTGCAAGGGTCACTATCCTCCTCAAGCGTGCAAGAATCACTAGCCTCTGTGCAAGAGTCACTATCATCATCAGACTGCCCCAAATCAACATCTATCGCTCCATCCTCACACACCTCATCATCACTGTCATAGTGCACCTCAATAATGTGCTTCTGATCCTTACTCCTACACCTATGATCTGGTTCCCAAGGCACCTTGCAACTGTAGCAAAGTTGCGTGCTCCTAATGGGTGTGGGGTCTCTTTGTTCTTCCCACCGTTTAGCGTCTCTGGCTCTCTTTTCATCTACTAAGATGATCCAGTGTAGAGCCTCATCTTCGCTCCAACCAAAATGTCTCAAGGCTACATATCGTGGGAAGGTTATTTGGGCCCTAGTTTCCTTGCTAAGACCGGAATATTTTATCTCCAAGAATATTATCTCCAAGTATAACTCATCCATTTCTCCTTCTGGAAGACCCCTCAGGCTGGCAAGAGTCTAAGCTCTGATACCACTGTAACGTTCCCACGCCAATATGCTAGGAACATAACGGTTTTGGGTGAATTTTTAAACTTTCACTGGTTGTGGCATTTTGTCAAACACTTTGCTTACAGTGATCCTTTAGGTTGCACTTAGGGTTATACTGATGAGTTCTAATGTTTGTTTGCAGCAATAATCAACATAGATATAGTAATGGACATACCTCAATCATATGCAAGATCAACAATATAATAGACAACCCCAAAACGATTCAGATCTGATCTTTATTCATAACAATAAACAAGAACCTGATATAATGGTGATGCTAATCTGGAATGCTCATCAGATGGCTCCAAGATAGAAGATAGAAGCTGCTACAAAATGCTCCAATAGAAGACTACAATAAGCCTCCAAAGGCTGAATACACCATGAATACCAATACAAGGAAGATCTGGGCCGTATGAAGTGTCAACCCCCAAGCTAGAAGATGCCACGCCCTGCTGGAACCCTGAAAAGCCTCAACAATTCGGCCCTGCTGCCAAAGATGTCCAAATGCTCCAATGAAGATGCCAAACAGTAGATTGGGTAACTGCAAGAACAACCCAGGTGCTCAAGTCTCCAAGATCCCTCTCAAACTCATGGATCTGCCTCTCCTCCAAGGAATGGTGCGCCCCCCTGGATGCTTGAAACCCTAGATAATTCGGCCTCCCTCCTAGAGACCTCCAAAAGCTCCACAAATTGCTAGAATGATAGATCAGGACACGACAATGAAAACCCAAGTGCTCAAATCGTCAAAGGACCTGCTAGACCCTTGGATCTAGCCACCCTCCAAAGAATGATGCGCCCTCCTCTTGGGGAAATCGTCCCACTCTCAATACAAATCAATCCTCCACCAAATACCTCCAGAATCAACCTAGAATGGCGCTATGACACCTGCAAGGGAAACCCAATACTTGGAATTCCCAAAATCTCTTCTCCTCAACCAAAACGAATGAGTCTAACTCCACAAGTGTGCCCCCTTTGATGGAAAACCCCCAATGGTGCGCCCTCTCTCTTCTTGTGCCTGTGGCTGGTGTAGAACCCTCTTGCACTGATGTAGATCCGAACTAGAATGGTGTGGGAGAGTATTGCATCTCTGAGACCATGCTTGGTACAAGCTAGGTGGAATCTTTCACCACCGAATCGTCCTCTAGGGTTTGTTAAGTCAAAACCCTCAAAACCCCCAAGGTATGGGCTCTCTGGCTAGAAGCCAGATATCAAAATGATAAACATACATGAATGAATGAATAGAGGCCCTTGCCTCTTATTTATACTTCCTGCATCCCCTTGTCTCTCCAAAGTGACTTTTATTTTTTAATTATTAATTAATTAATTAAATCACTTTAATTAATTAATTAACCTTTTTACCTTTGAAAAGCACCTTATCTCTCCTAGTGGCTTCCCTGGCCACTGAAAGTCACTTCTCATTATCCTATCCTGTAGTCTTGTTCCTCCCGATTCCAATGAGCTATTACACTGAGAGGTTCCTCCAAGTATTGTGCCCAAAATGACCTCTTCAGTGAATTTAATTAACTTATAGTTCAAAATACTCAAAATCATGGAAATCGTAGTAATGCAACGGAACCAAAGCCAACTTGTGCGGAATGGATCATAATGATGAAATGGGATGAGCGATGCAAGCCATACCTCTCAATAATCTTTGTACTCGCTATAACCTCCATCTGGCTACTCTGGTCATCATAACCCTTTGTAATGTAATGATGTCCCAAAGTGGGGACATTACAATACTACAACCGGAGGATCACAGTTTGGTAGGCACCGAGATGTATGGTATGACATCGACATAGTTATGTGATGCAAAGGTTGGTGCTCTTCTAGAGCACATGGGAGTTTCAGGGACTTGCATGATTGGTTCTTTCCATTGTTGGGGGAATTTGAGAGCCGGTCGAGATGAGGATGCTATGTGGCAGGATGGATCGGCTTGGTTGAGCATCAGGTATAACAGTAGGTCATCTTTTTGGTTAACAGGGGATCCATATACTAATGGAGGTAGTAGCTTAGAGATTGGCTTGGATGAGAGATTCCTTGAGGGATGGATATTGTATTTACTTGTTTCATTGTTTGGGGGTCTTCAGGAGACTCTTGGTGTTGACGTCTTACAGGACTATACCTTGTAGGGCACTGCAGTTCACATCTTGATTTGGGATCTAGGGATTGGAGTGCTTGGTAGTCTAGAGTTTGATGGAGTTGAGATCCGAGTGGAGCGGTTACTTGAGGAGTTGACCGAGGATCTACTGCACATGATCATTCTATTCATTAGGAGCATTAGGGTGGCATGCGTGGTGAGCACTTGGTGGGACTATGTTTTGAGGGGAGCGTACTATATGTCACACAGGTGGATATGGGACCCTGGTATCATATATAGATTGATTCAGTTATTGCTTGAGGACAAGTAATATTTGAGCATGGAGGACTGTAATGTCCACTTTTTTGGATGTTTCTATGTTACAAAGTGGGATGCTTGCCAGAGTGGCTAGATGGGGGTGATAGTGAGTTCAGGAGGTATTGAGGGGTTTTATTGGGCCCGACTTGCATCATTCATCATATTTAATCATCAAGATCCATTCTGCACAACTCGTCTTTGGTTTCATTGCATTCCGATGATTTCCATAATTTTGAGTTATTATGGAAAATATTTTAATTAAATTCACAAAGGAGGTAATTTTGGGCATAATACTTGAAGAAACCTCTTAGTGTAATAGCTCATTGAAATCGGGAGGATGAACACTACAACTTAAGATGATGAGAAGTGACTTTCAGTGGTCGGAGAAGCCATAAGAACAAATAAATCACTTTTTAGAGGAAAAAAGGTTAATTAATTAATAAAGTGATTTTATGAAGGAGTATTAAAAGTAAAGTAAAAGTCACTTGGAGAGAAAAGATGAACAGGGGTATAAAAGAGAGATAAGGGGCTTCTATTCTCTCATTATGTTGATTGTCATTTTGATGTCTGGCTTCTTAGCTAGAGAGCCCATGATACTTGGAGGTTTTGAGGGTTTTGACTGAATAAACCCTAGAGATCAACAAGGGAGTGATAGATCCTCCTGTTCTTGATCCAAGCTTGGCCAAGGAGGTGAAATATTCCTCCCTCACCATTCTACTTCAGTTTCTATTCAGTTCAGAGGCAGATTGAGGAAGCAGGGCGCAGTTATAGTGGTTTCCAACAGGTTGGGCGCATCACTTGAGGAAGGGAGATTCAATTTGGTTTGGGAAAGCTAGATCTATAGTAGAGCTTCTTCCATGACTGATTGCTACCACCCTAGCGCTTTTTTGCATCAGTGTTTGAGAGGATTCTTCAGCCTATCCATTCTATCTTCCAGTGGGGCGCATTTCTCTTGAGGAGGGCGCAATGTTCATAGTGGATCTTGCGTTTTGAAGTGGGAGATCACTCCCAATAGCTAGGAGATTCAGCATATGGGTTTCTTATCCCCCGATCTACATTTTAACAGTGAGTTTCAGTGATTTGGAGCTATGTTGCGGGGAAGCGCCTCCCCCCCTCGCTCCCGCTCCCGAAGTGCTAACAAAGTGAGATTTTTTCGGGAGTGAGCTCCCTGGGAAAAAAAAACGCTCCCTACCTTAAAACACTCCCTGCCTTAAAAACGCTCCTTGCCTTAAAAATTCTCATAACCATGCTTGGAAGCGGAACTTTTGGTGAATATGATGGTGATCATATTCCCGGAGAATACATGCCACTCCCATCCATTAACAACGTTCCAAATGCATCAATTTTTCCTTTGTCTTTACAACATCCATTGTCACGTGGGGGCTATTCGACTACTGGTTGTGTTCCATGAACACTTCCATCTACTCCTACTCCTTTTCTTCAAAGATCACGAGAGAAGAAACTAGAAGTTTCTTGTGGCAAGAGGAAAACTTAGAGCATAGTACTTAGTACTTGTTACTATATACTAGATCTCTTTTTCTGTTTTCTGTTTAGAAGTAGTCTCTAGAACTTAGTAATTTGTCTTGACTCTTTATTATGGCTTATTTTGTAAACAATGAAGTTATGAACATTATATGACAGTTTACCTTTGAAGTTTGAAGTTTGAAATTTAACTATTGATTGAATCTTACAACTCTTTGGTAATGAATATGATGCTCTAGAGTCTATTTCATTTTGTGGTTGATGTTGTCTATTAGTATGTTACGATCTATTTATGACAAATGTTTATGATTGATGTTATATGTGTACTAAATGGTTGATGCTTTAATGATCATCACTAATCAATTAGTTAAATGATCTTCATCACAGCATGAAGGGATTAAAACATCCGACACTTCATTCTCCTCCTCCTCATTTCCTTCATCATAAAGTAAAGCATTATCAAAAACTAGGGGAGGAGGGTAACTTACTATTTCTACTTGCGCAAGAACTTTGAGGACTTTGGTGTTTTCAGCATGCATTATGGTTTCATCCTTAGGAATTACCCCTTCTTCTTTAGTTGTGCAGCTCGGAAGATCAAATACTTTGGGGAATCCCATTCCTCTTTCATCTGAATCATGCGACAAGGTGTCATCGGAATCCTGAAATGGAACGCAACTAACCTCATCTTCTTTTTGTTGTGCAGGAGAAAAGGGTTCTTGGATTGTTTCATCAGAGGGAGGGGCATGCGTTGATACTTCATCATTTTGCTTAGGTTCCATCTCCTCAGCCATGTCTTCAACCATCCCGTGTTGAATGATGGTCTGTTTCCCTTCTTCTTGGAAATCATCAACGAGGTTTTCATGGGAAAACAAACTTTCCATACTAAGAGTACCCGAGGTGAAGAGGTCCTTTATCCCGGATAAGGAGATGTTTCATTCAATCTCTTTAGCCATGCCATAAGCTTCATTGAGCGTTCTTGGGGCCCTTTTACCGAGGGGTAAACCCAGGTGTGCCAAGGTCGCATGGGTATAGAGATGAACGATATACTCTTCTTCAGGACGATGGCTTGCAAGAATCTGATATAGAGTGCCCTCAAACCTACTCTGGAAGTTAAATAGGGTTTCATTCTCAGTTTGTTTTATATGCTTGAATCTTTTTAGCAGTACTGAGATGTCTCCCAAACTTATGCCCCATTCCTTGAGAAAAACTTCTTCCAGCTGGTTCATGGAGGTGATGCTAGCATCGGGAAGATTATCATACCATTTTTTAGCATTCCCGTGAAGAGTGGTGGGAAAAATTTTCATCACTACATCTTCGGCATCATCATCGACTGGATGGAGTCCAAAATAAGAATAAAAATTACTCACATGAAAGTCAGCTCTTTCCCCATTGCTACCAGTGAATCTAGGGAGCCATCTTTCGGATATTCGGGGCATTTGTCTTGGGTATCCTGGGATTTTGCTCATGTCCAAAGGCTTGTAGTTCCCGGGATCCCATTGTGAAGTCATTGTTGGCTTCATCATCAGTGGAGTCACCAGATAATTTGCTTGAAACTATCAAAGAAAAAGGGGAATAACACCCTAGTGGAGTCGCCAGGTAAGCTTGTAAGAAAAGGTCTCTGAGGCAAGGCTTACCGAAAAGGTTTGTTGTTTGAGGAGAATTGACTCAGTGTTCCTCGGCAACGGCGCGAAAATGTTATCGCACAGTTTGTAGCTAGGTCAAATGGCTAGAACGTATAAGCCAAACTGGCGTAACATGAACCTACCCCACCCAATGTCACCTCAATGGGGAGGTTCTTTCTATTTAGGGAGGTTAACCCAGGGGAGACGTCCTCGGTAACCTGGGGTTTGAAGAGGTTAAAGTATAAAAGTCAAGGGAAAAGTTCCTCCTCACAGGTTACCACCAAGGTCAGAAAGTTCGGCTAATCAGCCAATAAATGAAGTGTATGCCCAAATGAAAACACCTGCCCGGAACAAGACAACAACAATACAATATATATATGCAGGCTATA